>CM054138.1:46625054-46627554 GCA_028751875.1 Rapana venosa
CATTGTCTGCTGCATAATGTGTAGCCTACACGTTTAAAATTAGCGGCGGAATCGGTGATCTTCAGGCAACCACGCACTTGAAGGTGGCTCGGTGGTCTAGAGGCAACGCACCTGCCTAGAAAACGGAAAGTCCGGGGTCGGAAGTGTGCGGTGGTTCGATCCCCGTTTGAGCCCGAAACTCCCCCCCCCCCTTCCCACACACACACACCCCCATCCATTAAACCGTGAGTGGTGGTCTGGGCGCTAGTCCTTCGCATGAGACGATAAACCGAGGCCCCGTGTGTTACAACAAAATTATTACGTAAAAAATACACCACGGACGGCAACAAGAGAGTTGTCTCTGGCAAAATTCTGTTAGAAAAAGGTCACTCTGATTAGGGAAACAAATACAGTTGCAGACAGGTTAAAAAAAAAAAACAAAACGGGTGGCGCTGCTCTTGTGGCGACACGCTCTTCCCCGGCGGAGAGAGCAGCCTGAATTTCACGCAGAGAAATCTGCGTGACTTAAAGTGGTATGAAAATGAAAATGGAAAATGAAAAAAATGAAGAGGATTGAAGAAGTCACTCTTTCAAGTCCCTGTATTCCCCTGGGCCTATCGGTATAAACAGCATCCCCACCTTCTGGAATTTCCGTGCTAGGAATTCCCTCTATCCTCTTTCTTTCTTTCTGCCTTGTTCCTTTTTTCCCCGTCCTGTCACCTCCTCCTTGTCTATTTTCTGCTTTCTTTGTCCAATTCTTCTGCCTTTGTTTTTTGCCAGAAAGACTTAACAAATAACAGTTCTCTCCCACACCCAAGTCAGATGCGCTGGGTCCCCTGACTTGTTAGGTGCTTAACTGGCAGTGCAACGCATTATAGCTCATACGACAGACAACTATAGTTGCTGTCTGAGAGTTCGACGACGACAACGACGGGGAAGATAATGAAGAAGAATTGCAAAGAAGAAAAAGAATTGCGAAGAACTGCGAAGAAGAAGATTTGCGAAGAAGAAAAATTGCGAGGAGAAGAAGAAGAGGAATTGCGAAAAGGGTGAAGAATTACGAAGAAGAATTGCGAAGAAGACGAATTGCGAAGAATTGCGAAGAAGAATTGCGAAGAAGAAGAAGAAGAATTGTAAAGAAGAAGAGTTGCAAAGAAGAATTGCGAAGTAGAACTGCAAAGAGAAGTTGCGAAGAAGAGGAATTGCAAAGAAGAAGAAGTATTGCAAAGAAGAACTGCGAAAAAGAAGAACAAGAACAAGAACAAGAATAAGAACAAGAACAAGTCCCTGTATAAACACGAGTGTGTTGTCTTGTCATTAAAGGGGATAATATCGTAAAATGGTCAAGATGAACAGAGATAAGAACTGCCCACGGACCCCCCACCCTACCCCCTCCCCACACCTCTGTTTTGCGCCACAGACCCCGTCCCCCCCCCCCTCCCCCCAGCCCCCCCCTCCCTCCCTCCAACCCTACCCCCCCTTCTGGTCTGAAAATTCGTAAGGAGTGTTTCAGTACCACGCTTGGTGTAAGAACTGTATGCCTTCAGCTTAAGATACTGGTGTCTTGACCTCAATATAACTGGACTACGATATTACTTTGGGACTGCAAATCGCAAGACAAACTATTCTAAAAACCTGACAATTTCCCATTATCTCCACAGGCTTGCGAATCGAGTTCCAACTCGACAGATTCTTCCCGGTAAAAGTTCAGGGGTACTATGATTGTGGTTTGAGGATTGTAGACTGACTTGTTTCCTGGACTGACTCTGTATGTATGGTTTGTCCGTCGTGTCCGACGATGACCTCCAAAACAGCAGAGGAGGCAGCTGCCGTTTCGGAAATTGGGCAGAAATTTGATTATAGTGGAGATGCCTTGCCCACAGTACATCCCCACTCTCTCGGCCAAGTGGGCATAAGGACAGTCAGCGTTGGAGATGTTCTCCAAAGGCTAACTAGCCCCCAGGGCTGCAGCACATAAGGTCTGTGCGAGTCAAGCCTCCTAGTCAGAGAGTCATAGTCGATCACTAAAGACTAAGCTGTAAAGTGGAATTCCATGAGTGGGAAAGAAAGCCACTGGTCATACAGCCTCTCACTTTGCTGTCGCCCCCAGCGTCAATGGTTTAATCAAGAACTGTGATAAACCCATATATTGAAACAACAGGAGGCACAATGACTAAATCAATAGTTATCAATATGTCTTCATACTGTTTAAGCTTATTAAACGATGCACATACACTGTCAAGGGGGATGGGATAGCCTGGTTGATTAGAGCGTTGCGCATTGCGCTCGTAATCTCCTGACCCGGCGTGGTTCGAATCCCGTTCAGGGGGATATTTTCCCCTGGTGTTAACATCAGTGCAGACTCCACTCTCCCTAAAAGTCTTTCGGATGAGACTATAAACCGAGGCCCCCGTGTGCGAACGCACGCAGAACATCTAACGCACACGTTAAACCTATTCCGCTTTTAGGAAGAGTAGGCCAGTGTGTGCAGGTGGGAACTGATGACAAAATTTACAAAATT
>CM054138.1:46655054-46689798 GCA_028751875.1 Rapana venosa
GTTATGCGCTTTTACACTATTGTACTGTAATCTGTTCTCATACCTTTTTTTTCCATCTAGCATCTTTTTTATGTTATTTGTTTTTTATTGCTGCCTCCTCTCCTCCATGCTAACTACTATATCCCCGCTGTGCCCACGCCACTCTGTCCTGAACTGTCCATCCCCAGCTACATCTAGGATGATCAGCGTGGCAACCTCAGGGCCAGAACTCCACAGGGAGCTTTTTATCAATATCAGGCCACTGCAGGGCCACCAGCCAGAGGGGTCCCTGCCCTGCTGCGCGCGGGGTTATGTCAGTGGTGTTGAACAGTAGTGCGTTTTCAGAGCCAACACAACGCAGGACACCACGTACTACTACTACTACTACGACTGCTACGACTGCTACTACTACTACTACTACTACTACTACTGCTACTACTACTACTACTACTACTACTACTACTACTACTACTACTACTACTACTACTACTACTACTACTACTACTACGACTACTACTACTACGACTACTAGTACTACTAACGCCGGCAACTAGAACGGCAGTGGCGGAAGTCAAAAACCGAAATCGACAAACAGCTTTTCCGAAAACAAATAAACAAAGTCAAACTCTTAATCCATTCAGCAAAGACAGACTACTACTCTTCCCAAGTTCTCTGTGCTACATCCATAAAATCTCTTTTTTCCCTCACCTCAAATCTCCTTGGATCTGCAAAAACAACTCCTCTGCCTAACACCCACAGCCTGTCTGAACTTCCATCCATATTTTCTGCCTTCTTCTCAGACAAAGTTCGAAACATACGCTCCAGAATGGATCAGACTCAATTCTAGCCTGCGCCTCCTGATCCCCAGTTCACTGGCACTCCTATCTTTTCCTTCCATCCCACAAGTGAATAAGAAATCATGACAATTCTGAAGGAAATGACTATAAAATCATGCGACCTTGATCCCATACCTGCTCCTGTTTTTTCACAATGCCTTCCACAACTTGTACCTATTATCACTAAAATAGTAAACTCATCTCTTCAGTCAGGAAATTTTCTATCAGCTCTTAAAACAGCAATAGTCACACCTCTACTGAAAAAGCACGACCTCGATCCCAACATTCTGAAGAATTATAGGCCTGTCTCAAACTTATCCTTTGTCTCTAAAGTACTAGAAAAAGTCGTTCTCAAACAGCTCAACAGTCACCTTCATTCCAGTGATCTCCTTCCCACTTTCAATCTGCCTATCGCCCCAACCACAGCACCGAAACCACCCTAGTCCACACTTTAGATACACTTCTACTTGCTTCTGATGCAGGAAAAATCTCCCTCCTCACTCTTCTTGACTTATCTGCAGCCTTTGATACCATAGATCACTCAATTCTTCTTTCTCGCCTCCAAAATACGTTTGGTATTAACGGCACAGCCCTCACCTGGTTTACTTCATACCTCACAGACAGGTTCCAGAAAGTTATTGTAAACAAAATTCAATCAAAACCTGTCATAATGGAATGTGGAGTCCCGCAGGGATCAGTCCTGGGCCCTGTTCTCTTTACTCTCTACACTGCTCAACTCTCTCATATGATAAACAACCACCATATTGATCATCATTTCTATGCCGATGATACTCAGCTTCAGTGCAGTGATACTGTTGAAAACTTGCCTTCCCCCCTGACAAATATGTCCTACTGCCTTCAAGACATTCAAAACTGGATGACTCAGAACAAGTTACAGCTAAATGCCGATAAAACCGAAGCCATGCTCATAGGGACCCAACATAAACTTTCCTCTATCGCAAAAACTTCAATAGAATTCGGCAATACGTCAGTTCCTTTGTCCAACTCTGTGAAGTTTTTAGGAGTAGTTCTTGACAACACACTCTCTATGAAAAAATTCATCACCCAGATCTGCCAGTCTTGCTACTATCAATTACGGCACATAAGCGCGATTCGCAAGTATCTGTCCACTGATGCAACTTCCAAGCTTGTCACATCTCTCATTCTCTCACGTTTAGACTACTGTAATTCTCTTTTGGCTGGCCTACCAGCATCATCTATCTACTCTCTTCAACGCATACTAAACTCTGCAGCTCGACTGGTCCTAAGAAAGAAAAAATCTGAACACATCACTCCTCTTCTGCGATCTCTTCACTGGCTGCCTGTCTCACAAAGACTGGAGTATAAAATCAATACCCTCTGTTTCAAATGTCTCCACAAATCTGCACCCTCTTATCTCTGTAACTGTCTTCATCTGTACACTCCATCCCGTTCCCTTCGTTCAGCCGCAGATACTTTGTGCTTTCGAACACCCAGATTCAAACAAACCACTGTTGGCCGTCGCTCCTTCTCTGTTTCTGGTCCATCCACCTGGAATGGCCTCCCTCTTTCACTTCGTAAAAAGCCTTCATTTGATTCCTTCAAATCCAGCCTCAAAACACACTTATTTCTTACCTGAGACTTTCCCCCCAAATATCTGTCCCTAAATTTCAACAGCATCTTTCACCTTCTAAGCGTTGTTCCGAGTGTGTGTGTGTGTGTGGTGTGTGTGTGTGTGTGTGTGTGTGTGTGTGTGTGTGTGTGTGTGTGTGTGTGCGCGTGTGTGTGCGTGCATGCGTGCATACGTGCGCGCGCATGGTTTTGAAATCTGTTGTTCATTCTGTTTAAGAAGAGTTGCATGCCTGTAAATGATTGAGTGCAAGCGCTTCGATTTGTTTTTTTTTTTTACAAGATTCAGCGCTATATAAATTCCATATATTATTATTATTATTACTACTACTACTACGACTACGACTACGACTACTACTACTACTACTACTACTACTACTACTACTACTACGACTACTACTACGACTACTACTACTACTACTACTACTACTACTACTACTACTACTACTACTACTACTACTACTACTACTACTATTACGAGTACTACTACTACTACTACTACTACTACTACTACTACTACTACTACTACTACTACTACTACTACTATATGGAATTTATATAGCCTTTTTATATAGTCCTTCCGGATGAGACTATAAGCCGAGGCCCCCGTGTTCGAACGCATGCAGAACATCTTGCGTACATGTTAAATCCTGTTCCGCTTTTCGTAAGAGTAGGCCATTTTGTGAACGGTGGAAACAGGTGGCAAAATTTACAAAACCGCATACACACAGGGACTGGATGTAAAAGAAAAAAACCACATGAGTGCTTATTCCATTATCCTCGATATAAAAAGAATAAATAAATGAATACATAAATAATAAAATATATCGCTGAATCTTCTAAAACAAACAACTCGAAGCGCTAGTGTGCTAATCCCCCCCCCCCCCCCCCCCCTAGGTAAGGTAAAGGTAAAGGAGTCCCATAACCTATAAGGTCGTAGGGGAGCGAGGCGTCAGAGACCTCACTTCTCTAGGGCCAGCATATTGAGGGCGGCGCCCATCTCCTCTCCCTCGCTACTTTACCTTCCCTGACCCTAAAGAGGGCAGGTACCCATTTACAGCTGGGTGAACTGGGGGAACTGTACTGAAGCCAAGGCGCGCAAACGGTCACCCATCCAACTGGTAACCCACGCTCGACGCTGCTTAACTTGGCTGGGGGAAAGCGAGTGCTCCGACCACTGAGCTATCCCCCCCACTACTGACGACAAAAACAGCTTAGTCGCAGAACCAGAATGAATGAAACACCCACCCCAGATGGTGGCACCACCCCATCATTCCTTCCTCTTCATGCTTTCTTCGGGGATGGGATAGCCTAGTGGTTAGAACATTGCGCTGGCAATCTGACGACCCGGGTTCCATTCCCGTTCAAGGGGATATTTTCCCCTGGAGTTAACTTCAATGCAGACTCTAATCCCCCCCTCCCCTCCCCTCCCCCCCCCCCCCCCCCCACAAAAAAAAAGTCCTTCGGATGAGGACTATAAACCGAGGCCCCGTGTGCGAACGCACGCAGAACATCTCGCGCGCACGTTAAATCCTGTTCCGCTTTTCGTAAGAGTAGGCCATTGGTGTGGCGGTGGGAACAGATGACAGGATTGACAAAACTGCATACACACGGGGACTTGATGTTAAAAAAAAAAAAGCACATAAGCGCTTATACCATTATCCTCGATATAAAGAATACAATTTTTTTTTTAAATTAAAAAATAAAAACCTACGGAAGGCTTTGACTCTAACTGTGACCCAGGCATTGAAGAGTATGGGGACACTCAAACTGAAACTTTTTTTAATTGTATCTTTTGCTTTGGGCGGTTTCTTTTCACGATTCGACTCCTTTCTCCCCCTCGCATTTTTCAGTATGGCCTCTACAACCACCTCAATTATCATACACACCTTGTATACATTTTTTTCTTCTTTCCCGTCTAATATCACTGAGAGTGAACAGACGTAAAATCGAAGACAACAACAACACAGAATCTCACCCCCTGGTGAATCTGGTAGCTCTAAAACGAAGAACACAAAAAAGAAAGAAAAAAACAACAACACATGTTATCCAAGGAAACACAGCTGTTTCCTTATGAATACTTTATCCTGCAAACGCTGCCTGAAAAGAATTGAGCTTACAGTTGAACTTTTGACAACAGGATACTACACTAACGGGACCAGCATCGATATTGCTTCTAAGTACACATTCATTAATAATAATGATAATAATATAATGATAATGATAATAATAAAAATAGTAATACTAGTAATAACAATGATAATAATAACGATAATAATAATAATAATATTTAAAAAAAAAATAAAAAAAATGAAAATAATAATAATAATAATAATAATAATAAACAACGGCAATGTCCTGTTCACTCATTAAAATCATGTTTGAGTGTTTGACTTTTTTTTGGTTTTTAAACTTTTTTGGTTTTTTTTTTCAGATCAAATATCTGATTTACAACAACAAAAATTTGACTGGAAATTTTCAGTCACATTTTTTTAAAGAAAGTGTCCAGAGTTCTCTTCGACATTTTAAATGGGAGCTGAATAGAAAACCTTTGCAATACACTCTTCCCATAAAAATGTTGGCGTTTCTTCACTGAAGTCAAAGGCTTCTCAAGCGGCCATTCTTGGAAGGAAGGTGGCAGGATGGTCAAGACGTTCGCCTGCCAACAAGTAAACCGTGAGGTTCTGGGTTCGAGCCCCAGACTCGCCCTTTCTTCCCAGTTTGACTAAAAAAAACAAAACTGAGTGTCAAAGTCCTTCGGATGAGACTATAAACCGAGGCCCCGTGTGCGAACGCATGCAGAACATCTTGCGCACACGTTAAATCCTGTTCCGCTTTTCGAAAGAGTAGACCATTGTGTGCCGGTGGGAACAGATGACAAAATGTACAAAACCGCATACACACGGGGACTGGATGTAAAAAAAAGCAGCTGAGTGCAGTGCTTATTCCATTATCCTCGATATAAAAATTAAAAAGTCATCTGAGCGCTTTGATTTTTTGCTTTACAAGATTCAGCGCTATATAAATTCCATACATTATTATTATCATTATAACGTTTTCAATTCTGGTGTTCACTTCCTCATTGGTGATGGGATCTCTCTGTACGAGATACCAAGAAGTTTGCGGAAGTATCTCATCTCCATGGCCTGCATCCTTCCTTCTTTCCATGGCTGTCAAGAGGGTTACATTGTTAAAAAAGAAGAAAGAAACCAGTAGAAATGTCGATCGAGCATTGCTGGTTTTTTGGGGTTTTTTTTTTGAGTTCTCAAGCAGTCTTCCTTCTGAGGAACTTCTTAACCTTTGCTGGAAAAGTGTGTGTGTGTGTGTGTGTGTGTGTGTGTGTGTGTGTGTGTGTGTGTGTGTGTGTGTGTGTGTGTGTGTGTGTGTGTGTGTATGTGTGTGTGCATGTGAGGAATTTCTTAACCTTCGCTGGAAACGGTGTGTGTGTGTGTGTGTGTGTGTGTGTGTGTGTGTGTGTGTGTGTGTGTGTGTGTGTGTGTGTATGTGTGTGTGCATGTGTGTATGTGTGTGTGTGTATGTGTGTGTGTATGTATGTGTGTGTGTATGTGTGTGTGTGTGTGTGTGCGTGTGTGTGTGTGTGTGTGTGTATGTGTGTGTGTGTTATGTGTGTGTGTATTGTGTGTATGTGTGTATGTGTGTGTGTGTGTATGTGTGTGTGTATGTGTGTGTATGTGTGTGTGTATGTGTGTGTATGTGATTCAGATTCAGATTCAGATTCAGAATATTTTATTGCCATTTAAATCATGTAGACTTATTTGACACAACAAAAACATCAACTATAATTATTATCTATTTTGGCTAAAAGTGATGTACACTAAAAACATGTTGTATTTTACTTCTCTTTTTCTCTCTTTTCAAAACACTCATACACATATCTGATGATATCTGCTTGATATATATCAACTGTGATTATGTGTGATATGTGTGTGTGTGTCTTTATGTGTGTGTGTATGTGTGTGTGTGTATGTGTGTGTTATGTGTGTGTATGTGTGTGTGTGTATGTGTGTGTATGTGTGTGTGTATGTGTGTATGTGTGTGTGTGCATACTTTCTTTAATTTAACATCTGTTTACTAAAAGTGATAGTAGACGAGAAGAGAGAGAGAGAGAGAGAGAGAGAGAGAGAGAGAGAGAGAGAGAGAGAGAGAGAGAGAGAGAGAGAGAGAGAATGCGCGCGCGCGCGCGTGTGTGTGTGTGTGTGTGTGTGTTTGCGCACGTGTGTGTCGTTGTTGTTGTTGCTATTCTAAATCAGCTCTTCACCTAAGCATTTGGTCTTTCCTTGGCATTATATTCAACCCCCTCAAGCTGGGTTAAGCATGACGTCACCAGCAGTATCCACATTTGTATCCCTTCCACACAAAAACAACTGTTCACTGCTGAGGTCAAATGTTCATGTATATAAGCTTTTTGTTTGTTTGTTTGTTTGTTTTAAAAAATGGAAGTGGAAAAAGTGTTCATTTTTCTTCAACAAAAACAAAAGTAAATATTGCCAGTGACGTCACCGTTAAACTCGACTTCATGAAGATCGAATATAAAATATCTCCTTTCCTATTTGTGGACAATAATAATATAATTATCTGTAATTTCAGAAATCTCTCGCGTACCACACAGTTGTTTTGGCACGTGTATTGTATTGTATTACATTGTATTGTAGACTACTTTAAGTCACGGTGAATTTCTCTGCGTAAAATTCGGACTGCTCTTCCAGGAGGTAAGAGCGCGTCGCCACAAAAGCAGCGCCACCCATAAACTATTTTAATCTTGTCCTGTCTGCATAATTATATATTTGGTTTCCTATCAAACCAGCTTTTAAAAAACTTCTACAGAATGGGTTTTTTTTCCAAAAACAACTCTTTTCTTGCCGTGGGGGGTTGTTTAATTAACCTTCACTAGACGAGTATTGCACACGGAACTTCAGTTTCTCCACTCATCCGAAACACTAGCACCCAGACCACCACTCACGATCTAGTGGATGGAGTTGGGAGAGGGGGAGGGAAGGGAGGGGAGGGGAGTTTCTGGCTCAAACGGGGGGGGGGGATCAAATCCACCACACCACACCACACACAGGAAACCCGGGTTTTCCGCTTTTTAGGCAAGGCGCGTTATATCTCTAGACCACCCATCTATATGGTAGGCTTCAGACTTAGGTTTTAAACACAGCGTGTGAAAGGGGGCGGTACTGAGCGAGAGCAGCAGCAGCAGCAGCAGCAGCAGCAGCCTATATATATATATATATATATATATCTATAGAGCGTGCTGGGGGACAGTAGAGAAACGCTCACACTTCTCTCGTCAACATCTGCTCCCCCAAAAACGACTAAAAAACTCATCACTCTGGGTTTTTGCTTTGAAGGCTGTTGCTGTTGCTGTTGCTTGTTGCTGGTGAAGGCTGTTGCTACTGCTGTTGCTGGTGGTGAAGGCTGTTGGTGAAGGCTGTTGCTGGTGTTGGTGCTACGGCGTAGAAAGGAATCTTCTATTATTGTTGGTAAGTTAAAACATTTTGGTTTTAGTTTTGCGCTTAGATGCATGCGTACATATGCATAATGGTACACCATGCATACATGCATGCATTTGAACCTGCATGCATGCATGCATACATACATACATACATACATACATACATACATACACACACAAACACACACACACACACACACACACACACACACACACACACAAATATATATAATATATACACACACTTACATATATACGTATAATATATATATATATATATATATATATATATATATATATATATTATTATATAATATATATATATATATATATATATATATATATATATATATATATATATATATATAACATACATATATGCGTACATACGTGCTTACACGCATTCGTGTGTGTGCACACGCGCGCATAAAACAAAACAAAACACACACACACACAAGCAAGCGTGAGCACCCCCCCCCCCCCCCTCTCTCTCTCTTTGTTATTTTCTGTGACAAGTGTATGTGTGCGTGCGTGTGCACGCGCACATGCGTGTGTGTGTGTGATCTTAATTTTTTTCTTGTCATATGATTTGAGGTACACATGAAATAATGTAACGTTGTGTCATAAATAAAGGAAAACAAACACACAGAAACGAAATATCAGGAATAAGTCCAAACTATGATTACATCTCCTATAACTCAAGTCTACCATGCCTTTAGGAAGCAGCAACGATGAAAAGTGTGTGTGTGTGTAAGTGTGTGTGCGCACGTGCGCGCGCACGTGCGTGTGTGTGTGCGTGCGTGCGTGAGTGCGCGCATGCATGCGTTTGCTCGTGTGCGTGTTAATTTTTTAAAATTTTATTCCTCGAAAGAAATGGAAGAAGCACTTATGAGCTTTTCTTTAAACATCCATTCCCCGTGTGTATGCGGTTTTGTAAATTCTGTCATCTCGAACCACTGGCACACAATGGCCTACTCTTACGAGAAGCGGAACAGGATTTAACGTGTGCGCAAGATGTTCTGCGTGCGTTTGTGTTTGTGTGTGTGTGTGTGTGTGCGTGCGCGCGTGCGTGCGTGTGTGTGTGTGCGTGCGTATGCGTATGTGTGTGTACACGCGTGCGAGCGTGTGTGTGTAAATTTTAATTTTATTCTTTAATTTCGAGGATAACAGAATAAGCTATCATGTGCTTTTGGGTTTGTTTTTTTACATGAAGTTCCCGTGTCTATATAGTTTTGCAAATGTTGTCATCCGTTCCCACCCGGCACACAATGGCCTCCTCTTTCAAAAAGCGGAACGTGTGCGCAAGATGTTCTGCGTGCATTCGCACACGGGACCTCGGTTTATAGTCTCATCTGAAGGACTTTCCGGGGCAGTGGAGTTGGCACTGCGCGCACGCGCGCGCGCGCGTGTGTGTGCGCGCGCGAGATTTTGTGTGTGTGTGTGTGTGTGCGCGCGAGATTTTGTGTGTGTGTGTGTGCGCGCTTGCGTGTTTGCGCGTAAGCGTGCGTGCCCGTGTACACACACGCACACACGTATTTGAACCTGCATCTGGAGAAATGGGGTCATTCTTATGTTGCTGTTTGCCCTATTGCAACATTCTGTGCCTTACCACGTTGTGCCTTACAGCGATCTATGAACTATTGCAACATTTCCGCTGAATCACGGTGTTAGTTCCTAACTAGTACTCCTGAATGAGATAAGTGCGATGTGATTAGCTCTGTTGCTTGATCTTGTGACATATAATTGTTAGATTTCTGAATGTCTACGACCCCAACCACACACACACACACAAATGCAAATAAAACAGATGACAAAATTTACAAAACCGCATACACACGGGGACTGGGTGTAAAAAAGCACATGAGTGCTTATTCCATTATCCTCGATATAAAAGAATAAATATAAAAGAATAAATACAATAAATAAAACATAAATAAATAAATAAACAAACCAAGCAAATAAACAATCAAAAACCAAACCACTACCGACACCAACAAACAAAAACGACCAAAAATTCCAAACTAAAAAGAAAACCAGTAACCAACTAGCCAACCAACCAACCAGCCAACCAGTCAACCATCAAAAACTGGTTACGGTAGGAGGAAGGAAAGTAGGGAAAGGAAGGAAACCTGTGTGCGTGCTCTCTCTCTCTCACTCTCTGTCTGTCTGTCTGTCTCTCTGTCTGTCCTCTCTGTCTCTCTCTCTCTCTCTCTCTCTCTCTCTCTCCCTCTCTCTCTCTCTCTCTCTCTCGCTCTCTCTCTCTCTCCCTATCCCTATCCCTCTCTTAGAATGATAAAAATAGACATGTGCTTGACAATTTGTAGAAAATTTTTGAATATTATTTATGCATTTATTTAGTTATTTAAGAGTCTGTACTCTCTTTTATTTGATTTGAATGTTTTCTTATTTGTTCAAAGCCACTGGCTTATCCATATACCCTCATTAAAATATTCGCGTTCGAGTTCTCTCTCTCTTCTCTCCTCTCTCTCTCTCTCTCTCTCTCTCTCTCTCTCTCTCTCTCTCTCTCTCTCTCTCTGCTGACCCGGGTTCGATTCTCGTTCAAAGAGGATTTTTCCTCTGGAGTTAACATCAGTGCCGACTCCACTCTCCTCAAAAGTCCTTCGGATGAGACTATAAACCGAGGTCCCGTGTGCGAACGCACGCAGAACATTTTGCGCATACGTGAAAACCCGTTCCGCTTTTCGAAAGAGTAGGCCATTGTGTGCCGGTGGGAACGGTTGTAAAAATTTACAAAACTGCATACACGCGGGAACAGGATGAAAGAAAAGCACATAAGCGCTTATTCCATTATCCTCGAAATAAAAGAATAAATCTGTGAGTGAGTGAGTGAGTGTGTGTGTGTGTGTGTGTGTGTGTGTGTGTGTTTGTGTGTGTGTGTGTTTTCACATTACGTGATATTAGACAAAAGGTGTGTGTGTGTGTGTGTGTGTGTGTGTGTGTGTGTGTGTGTGTGTGTGTGTGTGTGTGTGTGTTCACATTACGTGATAGTAGAACAAAAGGTGTGTGTGTGTGTGAGCGTATATGTTTGTGTATGTGTGAGTGTGTGTGTATATGTTTGTGTATGTGTGAGTGTGTGTGTGACATGACTCGTGACTGTGTTGAAAATCATAGGAAAAGTGATGTGTGTGTTGAAAGGTGTGTGTGTGTGGGGTGTGAGTGTGTGAGAGAGAGAGAGAGAGAGGAGTGTGTGTGTGTGTGGTGTGTGTGTTGTGTGTGTGTGTGACGGCGGCATATGTTGGTGGGAAGATAGGTAGACAATGTACTTACTGTCATGTTGGCTGTTTGGGATACTGTATGTGTGTGTGCGTTTGTTTGTGTGCGCGTCGTGCGTGCGTGTCGTGTGTGTGTGCGCAGGCGGTGTGTGTATGTATGTGTGTGTGTGAGACGAGAGAGACAGAGAGAGAACATACATGCATAGACCTGTGCACATGTTTGTGTATAGTGTGTGTATAGTGTGTGTGTGTAAGTAAGTAAGTAAGTAAGTCTTCAATGTTAACGTCTTCCACTTTGAGTGATACCAAACGACCCTAAAATAGAAGATGGATCTGGATAGGAGAGGATGAGATGAGGTGAGAGAGGATGAGATTCCTGTAAGAGATCTCAATTTGATGAGAGAATGGAGATTCGGAGAGGAGAGTAAGATGTGAGAGAGGGCGACGAGAGAGCCGGTACTCTGAGTGTGTGGTGTGTAATCACACAAATAAAACATGTAAAAATCCAAAATAACGAAGCGCAAGAACTACAGTAAAGGCGACCTATTATGACTTTAGGAAACCTTTAGCGAAGTCCAAACGTTGGATTTACATTGTTCAATACTTCGGTCGATTGAATTTCTCAGAAAAGGCAGGGAGATGGGTTTAAATACTGGCGAGTTACGATATTCATGTATTACGATATGGGTTTTATTTATTTTATTTAGATTCTTTTATATCGAGGATAATGGGAATAAATCACTCATGTGCTTTTTACATGCCAGTTCCTCCGGTGTATGCGGTTTGTTAAAATTTTTTCATCTGTTTTCACCGTCACACATATGGCTACTCTTTCGAAAAGCGAACAGGATTTTAACGTGTGCGCAGTTGTTCTGCATGCGTTCGCACGGGGTTTATAGTCTCTCGTAAGGGCTTTGACATTCAGTTCGATTTTTTTGTCAAAACTGGGAAGAGAGGGCGATGGTGGGAATCGAACCAGAACCTCAACGGTTTACTTGTTGCAGGAAAGTCTTAGCCATCCTGCCACCTTCCTTCCTCTGTGTGTGTTGTGTGTGTGTGTGTGTGTGTGTTCATTTCCTTCCCGTTTTGCGTCTTCGCTAAATGTGATTCAGACCACGTGTGTGTGTTGGGAATGTGTATGGAAATGTGTGTATGTGTCTCGTGACTGTGTTGAAAATCATTAAGTGTGTAGTGAGTGTGTGATCGGGGTACAATCTGTTCCGTGGGAAAGCAAAGTGGACAATGTGCGCTTACTGTATGTAGCTGTTTTGGGTGTTTGCTCATGTGGGTGTGCATGTGCGTGCGTTCGTTCTTGAGTGTGCCTTCCTGTGTGTGAGTTGGGGTGGTGCGTGAGTGTGTGAGTGTATGGGTTTGTGTGTGTGTGTATAGTTCTATGGTAAACAAGGTGTTAGTCAGGTTTAAAGCAATGAATTTGACGATATTGATGATAATCCCGCTCATGATTTCCTCTGGTAATGTAGCATTTTTTTATAAATAATCGGGAAAATTACAATGCGAAATCTTGGGGTATTACTACTAGTTATGTTAGTCAGAGAAAAGTTCTGTTCATCTTATGTACAAGTCTTGTGAGTGGAAAGTAGGAAATCTAAAAGGTAAATGTAAGTATGTTTGGGTTCTGCGGGTAATATAATATACGTTATTGGTTTTGTTAAGTGGGATAGTGTCTCTTACCGGCTGTGATGACGCGATGCATGGTTCTTCACAAATTAAGACAATAGGAAAACGGGTTTTAACGAGAGGGTGTCTCGTTGGGCTTTCTACTTCCTCCAGAAGGGTCACCTATCATTTGTTAATTTAGAGTCTTTCTTTTGATTGAGATAGAAGAAAGCAATGCTTCACTTTGATTCACGCGAATGTTTCTGCCTTTGTGTCTAGGGCTGATTTTAATGCCCGGACTGGTTACAGTGAATAGTACTGGCATTTGATGGTGGTAGTAAATTAAACGGATGGTAGACCTTGGCAGAATCTCCAGATGGGGCCATGATGAAAATATTGGCACTCCAATTTATTTTGCCGGTTCCTCTCAGAGTTTCACAAAGATGTCGCCAATAAATAACTTGGGAAAGAAGCTTATAGAATTTGTTGTAAAAACCTCGTAAATTGCACTTAATGTGTAACGGATGTATCTGTGAGAAAGATGCCACAAATTTGGTAAATTGTAATGTTAAATAAAGTACAGTGTAGTAGATTACGGTATTGTTATCATTGGATTATGGATTACTAGGGCTAATTTCTCAAGAACTTCTTGTTGGGTGTTGTATTGTGTGTGGATACTGGTTTTTTCTAGATGTATATACATTGTCCGACTATTGTTTCGATTTCGTAATCGCTAATCTGGGTAGATCAGTTTCGCTAAGATCGGAGAATTATTACCCTATCTAGGGCGTTAGGAAGCGGGGGTTTGGTGCTTACGGGCTATTGTTGTACATCAAGATGTCTAGTGTGTTTAAAAGCTTCAGTGTTCTTGGGTAAGCCAAGGTGGCTGCATTCAGAAAAAGAAATTGTAATTTATTTATTCGTCATTAGATAATCAGGAAATTTTTAAGGTAAACAGGTATTAAAATTTGTTGTTAGGCTCCACAGAGCCTTAATTGGCTAGCATTTGTATGTAGATAGTGTAGTTTGTAATGTTACCAAGACATTATGAAGACTCAGCTGCGTAAAAATTGGATTGTAGAAAATGAAAATGTTGTGAAGTCTAATTAAGATAAGCGCAGCATAGATGAGAATAAAAGTGTACAAGTGGTGCGCATGGTTTAACGCATGTTAGTTTTGCGCAAACAATGTAGAGATATAAGGGACGTTTGCATGTGATGGTTGAGAATTCAGTGAATTATTTCTCATAGCGAGTTACTCATTTGTAGAGGGAGCAGAAGTTTGTATCCTTGTCCGGCAACAAGCAAGTCTGTGACTATAAAAAGATGTAATTCGCAGGGGAAGAGCAATTCAAAATTTATCAAAATAACTTGTAAGAAAAAAAATTAGAAGAGTAAAGAACTCTGATCCCACAGGCACTGGCATGGATGTTAATCCTAGGGACAAAAGTATGGATAAGATATACCAGTTTTTACACCCATATCATGTCAGGCATTTAGGAACATATTTGTAAAGAATATACTAGAGCAGAAGAGAAGAAGAAAAAACTAAATAGAAAAGTGTTGCCTCTTGAGTATTGATGAGGATAACGCGCAGTTGTAAACCAAGATCGCTTAAATTTGTACCCTTTTAGCTGAAGAGGGAGGGTTAGATACAGTATGCATCATCTAAACTAAAATCGCAAGAATGATCAAATGCATGTAGGTTTGATCACGTCACTAATGAAGTTTTAAGGGTAGGTACATCTCCAGGTTAACTTGGTGATATTTTACTAAGTTGTTTAATGTCTAATCCTTCGCTTGTGAAGATATCTCACGCACATAATTGCGCTGTCCATGGGTGGAATGACTATTAAAGCAGTTTGTCAAGCATAATAGTAAGTGTCAGAGGATGTTCCGTAAGTTATATTATCGAGGACATAACGCTAATATCTTAATGTTTGGCTTTTGGGATGAAACTATTTACTTCTTGTTGGTAATCAACCACAGGACATTGACCTAAAAGTATTTCTGATGAATGCATATGGTCGCGCTTTATTGGGCTTCAGAGGTTATACTGGCGGGTTTGTGCTAGAGCGGGGATTTTCTCACCTACTGATCACTTGTTTGACCTTCATTGAAGCCCCCCCAACTCCCCCCCCCCCCCCCCCCCCCCCCCCCCCCCCCCCCAATTTCCCTACGCACACCCCCCCCCCCCCCCCCCCCCCCCCCCCCCCAAGAAGTTGTGTTTCTTGCCAGAGAGAGGGTGGAAAAACGAGACTCTTTTGATTGCGCCGTTGTCTTTTGTAGATTTTGAAATGGCGTTCGACCGTGTTAATATAGCTTTTTGTGGCGGAAGCTGTTCGATCATGGGCGTGAATGGAAACATTTAAATGGTTGATCAAAGATATCTCTTAAAGCTAAATATGTCGTCGTAGCAGTAGGTGATGAATGTTTGACTTTATTGCAAACCTCAACTGGGGTTCGTCAGGGTGGATAAAACTTTGTTCATGTTTACTCTTTGCCTTGTACTTGAATGAATTGCAGTCCTACAGTATGGGAAAAAATCAACGGTTTATCTATAAATGGCAAAGGAAGCCCATGGAAAATAGTGTTGGGAAAGAGTAATAAGGAGGTTCTTTTGGCTGTAAATGTTTTTGTTTTGTATGCGATGATACAGCAATTTGTGCTGAATCAAAAGAGACTTACAGAAAGACTATCGATGCATTTTGTAACTATTGTCATAAGTGGAAACTTAATTTAAAATGTTAGAAAAAACAAAGTTTTGGTTTTTTCAAGAGTAAAAATCAGGGAAATATGCATTGTTTTTTCACTTGTGGTGTTAAAGAATATTTTGAAAGTGGTTTTTTTCTTTTTAAGTATATCGGGCTGAACCTATAATTTTTAAATACAAATTTAATCGTGGCACAAATAAAACTTATGGTTGGGACTCGATAAAAGCTGTGGGTCGCCGGTTGCTTGTGTACTTACTAGAGCTGATAAAAATATGCAGAAGACACTGTTGTGTGTTCGCCTCATGGATATTATCACAAGTGTAGATTGAATTTTGATTTAACGCTTTGTTGAGTAGTAGAATAGTTTTTATTTACAGCGGTGATGTGAAACAGCAAACGGGCTTCTTGGCAATCGCCGACCAGTCAAAATAACCAGGTGTCACACCAAAACATCCTAGACAACTATGCGACAAGCGTAGAGAGTTGAAGAAAAAGAATAATGAAAACAAAAGAAAAGAGCAGAACAAATAGGGCAGGTCCAACAAAAAGAATCAGGAAGTCCATGACGGAGGCAAAAGAGAATGGGATCGGTGAACAGTGTCCAAGGACATTGAAGGTACATCAGAAAAACATTAGGCATGAAAGTCATATCAGCTGGTGAAAGACTGATAGCACGAAACCAGAGAAACGGTTTAACAATCCAAGACAAAAAATGGGATAGTGTCTCACTGACGACCAGGATATTCTGAAAGATGGACAGAGAATACTGCTCCGACCTGGTATACTATAGACCGAAGGAGATCCAGAAGTCTTAATTACCCGATAGAAAAGACGACAGTCGCCCCTATTCCCTCAGGAGAGGAGAAGTAATAAAAAAAACCCCCAAACACACAGATCGATACACACACAACACCCCAATCCCCCCCCCACCCCCCCCCCCCCCCCCCCCCCCCCCCCCCCCCCCCCCCCCCCCCCCCCCCCCCCCCCCAAACATACAACACAAAAAAACTGGAACAGCAGTCATGATCGCTGTAAAAAGGGGAGATCGCACGGGGGCGACGCAACAGTTCTGCTGAGTTGGTCCAATGAGTGGATGGGGAAGCCAATGTTGCCGAGCGCGCCTGTACTAAGAGATGCGTGACAACGCAAGATGCTGGCACTGTAAGGAAATTAGGGTCCAACACCAGTGGATCGCTGTCTAGCCTCTATCATCATCAGCGTCACCATGAAAGGAAAATCTACTCAACTATGCTCATTATTACGCCTCAATCAGCCTCATATGTCACCAAGCAAGGTCTTTGCTGTGATTAATATTTGAATTAGACTGATGCGCACAAGCAGAGACCATCATTGCTGAGGGAACAAGCAGGTTTCTGAGCATTAATGGCGCAGCTCAACAGAACAGATAATTCAACCTCAGGAATACTATGTGAGCGTTACCTTCAACATCACTAGACCTTTACACGTATTATCGATTTTAAGAAGGTTTTGACAGGGTTGTGGCATGCAGCTTTGTGGGCTACATGAATTTGTACAGCATCAATGCAATAAACATGATCGAAGAGTCATCAAAAAGAACTGTAAGCGAGGCCTCCAGTGCAGTGTTACTACAACAACAACATTGGAGAATGGTTTCGAAACTACAGTTGAGAGTTATAAGGCAGGGCGGTCTACTCTCACCCACTTCTTTTCAACTTCTTACGAAGAGATCATGGCTGTTGCACTGGATCATCATGAAGGTCAGTCAGCATTGGTGGCAGGAACGATCATACAAACATCCGCTTCGCAGATGACATTGGATGGAATAGCAGGTTCAGAAAAAGAGCTTGCCTCAGACCTAACAGAAACTTGGATAAAAGGTGGGTCGTCCTTCCCACCTCCTAAAACATATGGCATTGGAAATCAGTGCAGAGAAGACCCAAAATGATGGACTAAATAACACCAACGGCTTAGCCACTGATATCCGAGGTTAATGACCCAGAAGCTGAAAACAGTTTTCAAGCTTCATGTACCTGGGGAGCCATTGTATCTAGAACAGGGATCCAAGGCCAGAAGTAGTATGCAGGACTGCCAGACAATAACAGCTTTGTCGAAATACTATCCACCATCTGGAGAGAGATAAGAATATTCTCACGTTTATCTCCAGTCAGACGAATGCGCTCTTGTCATATCCATATTTCTGTATGCCTGTGAATCATGGTCCTGACTGCTGATTTGGGAGAGAAGTGTACAGGCAGAAGTGGAGATGAGATGCTTTCGGAGACTCCTTGGATCTCCTACAAAGACCTCATAAGCAACGATAGCGTGCATAACAGAATCCAGCAAACCATGGACCCTATGTGTAACCTTTCTAACGATCGTGAAAAAAGCGAAAACTTAAGTGGTTGGGCATTGGCACAATGATCCAAGGATTACAATGACAGTTTTGCAAGGCAATGTCCAAGGAGGAGGAAGAGAAGAGGCGACCAAGGAAAGAGCTGGGAGGATTAACCTCAGTGACATGGACAGGCCTAGACTCAACTCAAAAACTGAGAAAGGCAGAACAGAGGAGGAATGGAGGGGAATGGTTGCGAGTCTTTGAGGGTGCCCCCACGGTCGTCAGACTACGGGACAGATAGATAGTTGATTAGAGTAGTTCCAATTTTGTTTTATGGATGTGTGGTCTGGACTCCAATCAATTTGTGAATTAGCTTCATAATTACAATCTTAGTTCTTCATAAATAATTTCTTCTATACTGGGAAATCTACTCCAGGTAAAATGGTTTTATGGGGACTTGGACAGTTTCCTGTGGAAATAACAGCTGATGTCAGGATGCTTTGCTTTTGGTTTAGCTTGTTTTGATATGGAAGGGAGCCTAAATTTTCTAAACATGTTTTTAAGTTGCTAAATGATATGTTATTTCGTTAATACCCACAAAATCTTACTTATTTAACTAACGTAGAAGATATAAACGAATCGGGTTAAGTGGCATTTGGCAGAATCAGTTTGATCTCAAGGTTTATATCTGAATGGTTAAAAGCCAATAAGTTACAGTAGGTTACAAGATCAGTATTTGCACAAGGGTTTTCTCATGTTGATAACAACGACATATTTCTTAATTATAGACTATTTTAAGAAGTGTTTCTGCTTATTGATGAGTATCTGACGATTCTTCCCGTTCAATTTGTCATTAACTTTATTCATTTTCGAACATTAAATCACAGACTTCCATCCAAATTGGCAATGGTCAGATAAGAAAGGTGCCTAGAGCAGAGAGGTCTGTGATTAAATGTGGTGAAAACGTGCTAGGTGATGAGTTCATTTTCTATTCAAATGTCATTTTGTTTGTGCAGCTATAGAAAACAAATTTATTCCCACGATATATAGAGGAAACCCAAATGTTATGAAGTTCCATGATTTGTTTTGTTCCACTAATTATATCCTTGAAGTTATTAAAGTTATAAAATTCCTCAACGATATAATGAAAACTACTTGATTTGTCGCATCTCTTTAGATGACCTACCAGTGTTTTATTACATGTTAGGGATAACGTTAATTTCCTTTGTTTAGTATTGATTGATTTGGCCTGTCATTGTGTCTGTGAGGCACATCTGCCCCTCCCACGTGCGTGTTGTGATATGTGTGTTGTGTGTACCCGAAATTTGTGTGAAAGTTGTGGGGCTCATTAGTTCGATAATGCTTCCTGGCGTGTGCGTGGGGTTGCACAGTGTGTGTTGTGAACTGGGAGTAGCGGGGTTATTGGCGTGTTGATGTTCCTCGTCTGCGTGGTGTGTGTGTGTGTGGTGTTGCTGTTGACGGCACGATTGCGTTGGGTGTGGTGTGCTGGGAGAGTGAGAGAGTGAGCTCAGAACTCACAAAGTTAGATGTATCTCAGCATGAGGCCATATACTGGGGGAGAGGTGAGAGAGGAGAGTGGAGAGGGCCCCCAAGGTTGGGGGTTACGGGGAAATGGATTCAGGCATATTGGTTGCGATGCCTTGACGGGGTTGGGTAGGCTTTTTACTTGTAGTACCAGTGGGTTGGGCGCTTTCATTTGTTGGTGCAAAGTGGGGGGATTGTATGTGTGTTTTGCACTACGCTCATCCGAAGTGGGGTGGTGGTGGATTTGTCAGGGTCCCCTGGGGGGTGTGGGCTGGGAATTTGGATAAGCTATGGTAGATTGTATTAGGGTATCGTGGATAATATTATTATAGGCGTGATTAGCGGGTTTCGTCGTCGGCGGGGGGGGGCGTGGCGGGTGCGCTGGGGTGTGTCTGAGTGGAAGGTGCTGTGTTGAATAGCGGGACCTGGTTGAGGGTGCTAGGTGCGGGGGTTATGTTTAGGGGGAGCTGCGGCGCGGCGCGCGCGCCGCGGTCTCGGCGCGCGACGCGAGCGAGTCTGCGGCGCGGGCGGGTGAGTGGGGGGGGATGGGGGCGGGCGGTCGGGAGGGCGGTGGGGCGGGCGGCGCCGGGGGACGAGCGGGGGGCGCGGGGGCGGGCGGGGGGACGTGGGGCGGGCGGGAGCGGGCGGGCGGGCCGGCGGGCGCGCGTGATGGCGCGGGCGGGGGGGGGAGTCCCATCAGGAGGGCGTCTAAGGTGGGGGCGAGGCGAGATCGTCGGGGGGGCGCGCATCGAGGGGGGGGACAGAGCGCGAGCGCGCGAGCAGCGCCGAGCGCGCGAGACGCAGACGAGCGGCGAATCTGTACTACGAGGCGTCGAAGTTCGTACTACAATAATACGCGCAGATGAGAAGCCGTCTCGTGGTTGCAAGCAGAAGAGGTAGACCGCCGACAAGACGAGTAGAAGAACGAAGACGAGTCGACGTCAGAAGGAAGAGGTAGCAGACGAAGAGTAGCAAGCAGACGAGAAGAACGAAGTCGACGAAGACGGCAGACCAAGTGGTACAGACGAAGCAAAGAGAAGTGTAGACTGCCGCAGAGTCGCAGAAGCAGGTAAGTAGAAGCAGAAGAGAGGTCGGTAGCAGCAGCCGTTGAAGTAGACCGTAAGAAGCGTAAGACGCGCCGGACCGAAGTAGAAGAAGAGAAGAAGCGTAGAGCAGAGTAGACGACCGCGGTAGCAGTCAGCCGACGCGGAAGTAGACCGCCGCAGCGTCGCACGGCCGACCGAAGAGCGTCGACAGCCGCAGCGCGACGACGCCGAGTAGCCGCGCCGGTCGAAGCGCCAGGAGTCGACCGTCGAAGAAGACGTGTAGAACGGCAGAGTCGCAGACAAGCAGCGTCAGCGCAGCCGAGTCGCACGACGAGGGAGTGACTTAAGAGTAGCAGGCCGGTGAACGAGTCGACGAAGCAGAGATAGAAGGCGAGTCGCCGCAGCAGCGTCGCACGGCGACGTAGCACGACAGCGAGGTAGCAGATCGATGAGTCGAGAAGCGAGTGGCAGCCGCGTCGCGAGCCGCGTGCAGTAGCAAGACGAGTGAAACGTGAGGAGACGCCGCGCGGTCGGCACCCAAGTCGCCTGAAGGCGAAGCGTCGTCCGCCGCGCAGCGGGTCGACGACGAAAGGAGAGTGTAAAAGCAAGAAGGTGGCGACAGACGCGTAGAAGACGACGATGAGTAGACGTCGGCAGACTACGCGTCATGAGGACGAGTACGCTAAGACGCAGCGTAGCCGTAGCGCCGAGTTAGCGGCAGTGAAGCAGAGCAGCCCCGCACTGTACGCAGAAGCCGATCGCGTCTCAGCCGAAGCCAGACAGCCGCGTCGAAGTCGCCGACAGAGTAGCAGGGCACGGCCAGACGCCGCCGAGCAGGACGAGTCAGACGACTCCGACGATGAAGACGTACGGAGCCGACAGCAGACGGCCGCAGCGCGACAAGCACGCGTCGGACCAGACGAAGATTTCGTAGCACACTCGCCGCGACCAGCGTAGCACGCAGCAGACGAGTAGACCAGCCGACGAAGACGCCGACGACGCGTGGGCGTGACGACCTCGTCGCCCCGTCCGCGCGCCGAACGCGGACTACCAGCGACTCCGACCGACGCCGCTCGACGCCGCATCTCGCTGAACGCCCCTCCGCCTCCGCTACTCCCCTCCTCCGCCTCCTTCTCCCTCCTCCCCCTACTCCTCCTCCTCTCTTTCCTCCTCCCTCTCTTACTCCTACTCTCCTCTACTCCCTACTCTTCCTCCTCCTCCTCTCCTCCTCCTCCTCTCTCTCCTCTCCTCTCTCCTCCTCCTCCTCTCTCCTCCTCCTTCCTCTACTCCCCTCCTCTTCTCTACTCCCTCCTCCTCCTCTACCCACTATCTCCTCCTTACTCCACCTCCTCTACTCTCTGTACTCCTCCTCTACTCCACCTCCTTCTCCACCTATCTCCTCTCTTACTCACTTCCTCCTTACTCCACCTCCTTCTACTCCTCCTCCTTTACTCTCCCTCTTTTACTCCTCCTTCCTCTTACTATTCCTCCTCCTCCTCTACTCCTACTCTAATACTCCTCTCCGCTAATCTCCTCTACTCCTCCTCCTCTCTTACTCCTCCTCCCTCCTCTACTCTCCTCCTCCATTCTCTCTCCTTACTCCTTCCTCCTCATCCTCTACTTCTCTACTCATCATCGTCCATTATATTGACTAGGATTAATGTGAAATTCAGCTGACGTGGAGACAGTCATGAGAGAGCATTATTTTGCAAGGCAGTAACTTCTAAACAAGAAGAAAAAACCCACTTGTTCAACTAGTAGTTTCTTTTATTAAAGTCAGAAATGTATTTTCTCCATGATGACTTCTGCTGTCTTCAACACTGTTTTGGTGTGTGTGTGTGTGTGTGTATTATTTAATGTTATTTTTCGTTTGCATCCACATAACCAAAGCATACAGCACAAGCTATTTCTGCTCGTCTGCCTGCCTGTCTGTCTGTCTGTCGGTCTGCCTGTCTTGTCTTGTCTTTTGTCTGTCTTGTCTGTCTTGTCTGTCTGTCTGTCTGTCTGTCTGTCTGTCTGTCTCTCTCTCTCTTCTCATCTCTCTCTCTCTATCTCTCTCTCTCTCTCTCTCTCTCTCTCTCTCTCTTCTCTCTCTCTCTCTTCGATTTTCCCGTTCATGGGGGTTATTTTCCCTGTTGTGAACATCAAGTGGCAGACTCACTCTCCCACAAAGTCTTTCTGATGAGACTATTAAACGAGGCCCGTGTGCGAACGCTCGCAGTAACATCTTGCGCACACGTAATCCTGTTCCGCTGTTCGAAAGCGTAGGCCTTTGTGGGCCGGTGGGAACAGATGAAGAAATTTACAAAAAACCGCAGAACACACGGAGGATGGTTGTATAAAAAGCACATAAGTGCTATTCCTATTATCCTCGATATAAAAGAATAAATTAACAAATCTCTTTCTATCTCTTTTATTCTCTCTATGTGTCTTCCACTCCCTCTTCTTATTCCCTCTCCCTCTCCCTCCTCCTCTCTTCGGTGTCTCTCTGTCGTCTTCCTCTCTTTCCCTCTCCCTCCTTCCCTCCTCCCTCCTCCCTCCATCTCCCCTCTCCTCCCTCCTCCCTCCATCATCTCCCTAATCTTTATTTAGACTCAGTTTACTCATGCGTTATTAAGTCCTTCCTGAGGTTGTGCGACGGCCTTAATTTATATTTGTGTTTATAGGTTTCAAATAATGGGATACATTGTACCTTAATTCATAGTTTTGTAATGGCAATTTTTGGGGTTATGCATTAATAGTTGTTGTTGTTCTCCCCCTCCCTTACCACCCACCCAACCACCCACACACAACACACTAAATTATAGCAGGTCGGCAACCCTGTCATATAGTTTATGGCGGCAATGCCTTTTGTGAATATTCATTGAGCTCGCTCTACCTTCTCCTCTCTCTCACCACCCACCCACACACACGCATATTATAATAATATAATAATTAATATAATAATAATAATATATAGAATTTTTATAGCGCTGATCGTAAAATAAACAAACAAAAATCGAGCGCTTGCACTCAATCATTTACAGACATGCAACTCTCCTTAAACATAATGAACAACAGATTTCAAAAACCATGCGCGCGCACGTATGCACGCATGCACGCACACACACACACACACACATATATATAATGTGCAAGCACGTACGCAGTGTATAGGACGTATGCATGATGCGTGCTTAAAAGGTGACATACAATATTTAGCCTACTTTATATGATGTGCTTCCGTGTGACAGGCTAGGCAGGTGTCCATAATACCTGTGTACCATCTGGCCCCTTTCCAGGCATTTTTTTGCACACCCTTTCGCTCTCACGCGACATCGTGGTGGACCGATTATTGACATAGGATCAGATAATAGGACAGGCATGGTGGTTATGAGGGGGGGAGGGGTGAGGTTGGTGGGGCGAGGGGGGGGGGAAGGGGGCATAGCCTAGTGGTTAAAAAGGTAATATCTATTCATCTGTCCATAATAACCCCCTCGGGGTCGTAGGGGCATGCATTTGACGATGTTGCTACCAGCTGGCTCCAATTTGCGGCGGTTGTGTGCAAGTGCCTGGGTTGTGGAGATGCTCTTCCCTGTCACTTCAGTGATGTTGTCTGCCATTTCTTCCTCTGTCTGCCTCGCCTTTCTTCCTGCACTGTTTCCCTGCAGTATGGTTTTGGAGAGTCCATCTGATCTAGTCACATGTCCGTACCATTGAGAGCTTCCTTTTCTTGACTGTGGTCAGCAGGTTTTCGTAGTGCTTTACTTGTTGGGTGATGGTTTGTAGGTAACTATATGTAACTATAAACCGAGGTCCCGTGTGTGTGTGTGTGTGTGTGTGTGTGTGTGTGTGTGTGTGAACGCAACGCAGAACATCTTTCGCACACACTTTAAATACCTGTTTCGCTTTTGTTCGGAAGAGTAGGTCAATTGGTGTGGTTGGATTGGGACAGATGACAAAATTTCTAAAAATCGCATCAACCAACCGAGGGCAGTGTGCGAACAACACGCAGAACAATCTTGCACACTCATCACACATCACACACACGTGAAAACCTGTTCTGACTTACGGGAAAGAGTTAGGACATTGTGTGGGAACGGATGACAAAATTGACAAAACCCGCTTGCACCACCGATGGTCCCGTGTGGCGAAAGCACCAAAGAGCATCTTACACGCGCGCGCTGCGCACACACTCACACACGCACGAACGCACCACGCACACGCACGACGCACCACACACACACACACACACACAACGCTCGCAACGCACGCCACGCACGCACACACACACACACACACACACACCACACACACGGTTAAAAAACCCTTTCAAGCTTTTCGGAAGTGTAGGCCATCGCGTGGCAAGTAAGGAACGGATGAACAAAATTGACAAAATCGCATGTACACGTAGACTGGATGTGTTATTTAACAGGGAAAAAACCCAAACAACGCCACTTGAGAGCTTATTGCATTATCTTTGAAATAAAAGAATAATGATTTTTTTTAAAAAGAAAAAAACAAAAAAGGGCCTAGCTGAAATGGGGCATGCCCACAGCCACGCCATATCCACTCAGGTGAGTACTTTTTTTTAGCGAGAAATTGCTGACCATGCCACAACTCCCGGCTGTTTCCTTATCCTTATTCTTGTGTTGTTGTTGTTGTTGGTTTTTTTAGTTCCTCAACTTCAGCTTTGAGGTTTTACCAATAAGTGAGAGTTTTGCCTATGTTGAGAGAGTGAGATGGGGGTGGGGGGGAGAGAGAATGAGAGGGAGAGAGGAGAGTGAGAGTAGGGGGGGGGTTGGAGAGAGAGAGGTTTCGTTTTATTACTCGAGGATAAAGGGGTTATAAGCTACGCCAATGTGCTTTTTTACTTCTGTCCCCCGTGTGTATGCGTGTTTGGAAATTCTGTCATCTGTTCCACCTCGGCACACAATGCCTTACTCTTACGAAAAGCGGAACAGGGATTTAACACGTTTGGGGGCAAGATGTTCTGCTGTGCGCTCGCACTCGGGGCCTCTGGTTTATAGTCTCATCGGAAGGACTTTTGGGAGTGTGGGTGTCGTCACTGTGAGAGAGAGAGAGAGAGAGAGAGAGTTGATGAGACGTGAGAGAGAGGATGAGAGAGGGAAAGTGTGTGACGAGATGTGTATGAGAGAGTGTAGAGAGAGAAGCGAAGCAGTTACTGTTTTCCTGTAGATAACTGTGTAATAAACCCCCCCCCCCAAAAAAAAATAAAAATCATTTGATACATATTCCATTCCATAATAA
Organism: Rapana venosa; assembly: GCA_028751875.1. Lineage (NCBI taxonomy): Eukaryota > Metazoa > Mollusca > Gastropoda > Neogastropoda > Muricidae > Rapana > Rapana venosa. Next base: position 46,680,675 of record CM054138.1, read on the forward strand.
AATAACTCTTTTCCCTAAAGGATACCCCTCTCTCTCCCTCCCCGAAATCCCCCCCCCCCCCCTTCGACACCCACTAGCCCAATTGGTTATTTTTCCAACAGAGAAGCAAAATCCAGCTGTCATACATCTCATCCATCCATCAATCCATCTGTGGATCAGCAAGTTAAAGTGAGCGAGCGTGAACGGACGACCTGGTCTCGGAGGAGGTATGCTAGGGACATAGTTATTGCATCCTTCCGCTTATCTTATCGTGATCGCGGCCTTGCCGGTCATACAGGTCATGTCCAATAGCGTGTCCACATCTGTTAACCATTATAGGAACTGGGGTATAACGGGTACGGTGGTAATCAACTCCCCCACCCCCCCCCCCCCCCCCCCCCCCCCCCCCCCCCCCCCCCCCCCCCCCCCCCCCGCCCACCTCCCCCCCCCGCCCCCCCACCCCCCCCCCCCCACCCCCCCCCCCCCCCCCCATTTACATTAATCGCGGTGTACTTTTTAGCCAGCCCTAGTAGCGCATCCGCGGCCACTTACACCGTAGTTAAGTGTATAGGTCGGTGGTCTTTGTAGGTAACTACACCTCTTTGGCCTTGAGTAGATAGCGGATTAAGAAGTCGTGGGTCTCAAGGTGTGTGGTAGGTGGTTCAGATCAGCCACAGTTTGTCTGTCCAGCAAGCACCCCTCTCTCTCCCCTCTTCCTTCAGCCCCAATCCCTCCCCTAAATCCAGTGGTGGTCTGAGTACTTGTCTTTCGGATTGGTGAGGACCAAAAACCTGTGATCTCGTGTGCAAATATTTTAGTGAAGTAAAAGAACGCCCACGGCAAACTTACTTTACTTTACTTTACTTTTGTCTTCAGCTTATCCCCGGAGGTGTCGCGGGGAGATATATATAGAATAAAAAAAAGCTGTCTGTCGGCAGCGAGGCGTTTGTAGCGTGGAGGAGGGAATGCGGGCTTTGGTGAGAGGTTCCTGTTTTAGGGGGTCAGCTCGAATGGATTCACTCCATATTCTTCTTGTCGTCCCTTTTGGCTTTCCGTCCTGAGTGCGGGTTGTTTAGGCACCGAGAGTTGGCTGGTTCGTGTGAGGCGTCCGTTGTCAGGTCGTGTCCGAACACTTGATAGACTAGGGTTAAACTCGTTTTAGAGGTTCCCGTGTGCGAAACGCACGCTCGCAGAACATATTGACGCTTCATTACGTGAAATTCCACGTTCCGCTCTCGCTTTGTCGAATAAGAGTAAGGCAATGGTGTCGCCGGTTGGGAACGGTTGTAAACTATTATAACAAAACTGCAATATTCTGCAGCGCGCGGGAACAGGATGAAGAATAAGCAGACATTAAGCGCTGTTATTGCCATTTTCCTACGATAATAGGAGAGAATGTTTGTAGTCGGCGTGAGGTGTGCAGTGCCTGTGTGTGGGTGTGTTGTGTGTGTGTGTGTGTGTTGTGTGTGTGTGTGTTTTCACGATACGTGATATTAGACAAAGAGTGTGTGTGTTGTGTGTGTGTGTGTGGGTGTGTGTGTGTGTGTGTGTGAGTGGTGTGTGATGTGTGTGTTACATTACGTATTGTTGACAAAAGGTATGTTTTTGTCTCTGTGTTGGTGGTGTGAGCGCTATATGTTTGTGTATGTGTGAGTGCTGTGTGTATATGTTTGTGTTATGTGTCGAGTGTGTGTGTGACAGGACTCGGACTGTGTGAAAATTCATAGGAAATAATGGATTTGTGTGTGTTGTTGAAAGGGTGTTGTGTGTGGGTGTGAGATGGGTGTGTGACGTGAGTGTGAGAGAGAGAGAGTGTGTGTGTTTTGTGTGTGTGTGTGTTGTGTGTGTGTGTGTGAGCGGCGAGGCATATGTGGGGGGGAAGAAGGATAGACATTGTACTTACTGTCATGTTGCTGTTTGGGATACTGTATTGTGTGTGTTCCGTTTGGTTGTGTGCGCGCCGTGCGTTCGTTGCGTGTGTTGTGATGTGTGTGACGTGCGTCTTTATCGTGTGTGTGTTGTGGGTATGGATGTGTGTGTGTGATCCGATGAGAGGACAGAGGAGAGAATCTCGTAATGGCCTATAGACCTGTAGCACTATTGTTTTGTGTATAGTGTGTGTTGTTTTTTAGGGGGGCTGTGTGTGTGTTAGAGTAAGTAGAGTAATGTAAGTCTTCAATGTTAACGTTTGGTCACAATTTTGTGTGATACCAAACGACCCTATAATAGAAGATGGATCTGGATAGGAGAGGATGAGATGAGGTGAGAGAGGATGAGATTCCTGTAAGAGATCTCAATTTGATGAGAGAATGGAGATTCGGAGAGGAGAGTAAGATGTGAGAGAGGGCGACGAGAGAGCCGGTACTCTGAGTGTGTGGTGTGTAATCACACAAATAAAACATGTAAAAATCCAAAATAACGAAGCGCAAGAACTACAGTAAAGGCGACCTATTATGACTTTAGGAAACCTTTAGCGAAGTCCAAACGTTGGATTTACATTGTTCAATACTTCGGTCGATTGAATTTCTCAGAAAAGGCAGGGAGATGGGTTTAAATACTGGCGAGTTACGATATTCATGTATTACGATATGGGTTTTATTTATTTTATTTAGATTCTTTTATATCGAGGATAATGGGAATAAATCACTCATGTGCTTTTTACATGCCAGTTCCTCCGGTGTATGCGGTTTGTTAAAATTTTTTCATCTGTTTTCACCGTCACACATATGGCTACTCTTTCGAAAAGCGAACAGGATTTTAACGTGTGCGCAGTTGTTCTGCATGCGTTCGCACGGGGTTTATAGTCTCTCGTAAGGGCTTTGACATTCAGTTCGATTTTTTTGTCAAAACTGGGAAGAGAGGGCGATGGTGGGAATCGAACCAGAACCTCAACGGTTTACTTGTTGCAGGAAAGTCTTAGCCATCCTGCCACCTTCCTTCCTCTGTGTGTGTTGTGTGTGTGTGTGTGTGTGTGTTCATTTCCTTCCCGTTTTGCGTCTTCGCTAAATGTGATTCAGACCACGTGTGTGTGTTGGGAATGTGTATGGAAATGTGTGTATGTGTCTCGTGACTGTGTTGAAAATCATTAAGTGTGTAGTGAGTGTGTGATCGGGGTACAATCTGTTCCGTGGGAAAGCAAAGTGGACAATGTGCGCTTACTGTATGTAGCTGTTTTGGGTGTTTGCTCATGTGGGTGTGCATGTGCGTGCGTTCGTTCTTGAGTGTGCCTTCCTGTGTGTGAGTTGGGGTGGTGCGTGAGTGTGTGAGTGTATGGGTTTGTGTGTGTGTGTATAGTTCTATGGTAAACAAGGTGTTAGTCAGGTTTAAAGCAATGAATTTGACGATATTGATGATAATCCCGCTCATGATTTCCTCTGGTAATGTAGCATTTTTTTATAAATAATCGGGAAAATTACAATGCGAAATCTTGGGGTATTACTACTAGTTATGTTAGTCAGAGAAAAGTTCTGTTCATCTTATGTACAAGTCTTGTGAGTGGAAAGTAGGAAATCTAAAAGGTAAATGTAAGTATGTTTGGGTTCTGCGGGTAATATAATATACGTTATTGGTTTTGTTAAGTGGGATAGTGTCTCTTACCGGCTGTGATGACGCGATGCATGGTTCTTCACAAATTAAGACAATAGGAAAACGGGTTTTAACGAGAGGGTGTCTCGTTGGGCTTTCTACTTCCTCCAGAAGGGTCACCTATCATTTGTTAATTTAGAGTCTTTCTTTTGATTGAGATAGAAGAAAGCAATGCTTCACTTTGATTCACGCGAATGTTTCTGCCTTTGTGTCTAGGGCTGATTTTAATGCCCGGACTGGTTACAGTGAATAGTACTGGCATTTGATGGTGGTAGTAAATTAAACGGATGGTAGACCTTGGCAGAATCTCCAGATGGGGCCATGATGAAAATATTGGCACTCCAATTTATTTTGCCGGTTCCTCTCAGAGTTTCACAAAGATGTCGCCAATAAATAACTTGGGAAAGAAGCTTATAGAATTTGTTGTAAAAACCTCGTAAATTGCACTTAATGTGTAACGGATGTATCTGTGAGAAAGATGCCACAAATTTGGTAAATTGTAATGTTAAATAAAGTACAGTGTAGTAGATTACGGTATTGTTATCATTGGATTATGGATTACTAGGGCTAATTTCTCAAGAACTTCTTGTTGGGTGTTGTATTGTGTGTGGATACTGGTTTTTTCTAGATGTATATACATTGTCCGACTATTGTTTCGATTTCGTAATCGCTAATCTGGGTAGATCAGTTTCGCTAAGATCGGAGAATTATTACCCTATCTAGGGCGTTAGGAAGCGGGGGTTTGGTGCTTACGGGCTATTGTTGTACATCAAGATGTCTAGTGTGTTTAAAAGCTTCAGTGTTCTTGGGTAAGCCAAGGTGGCTGCATTCAGAAAAAGAAATTGTAATTTATTTATTCGTCATTAGATAATCAGGAAATTTTTAAGGTAAACAGGTATTAAAATTTGTTGTTAGGCTCCACAGAGCCTTAATTGGCTAGCATTTGTATGTAGATAGTGTAGTTTGTAATGTTACCAAGACATTATGAAGACTCAGCTGCGTAAAAATTGGATTGTAGAAAATGAAAATGTTGTGAAGTCTAATTAAGATAAGCGCAGCATAGATGAGAATAAAAGTGTACAAGTGGTGCGCATGGTTTAACGCATGTTAGTTTTGCGCAAACAATGTAGAGATATAAGGGACGTTTGCATGTGATGGTTGAGAATTCAGTGAATTATTTCTCATAGCGAGTTACTCATTTGTAGAGGGAGCAGAAGTTTGTATCCTTGTCCGGCAACAAGCAAGTCTGTGACTATAAAAAGATGTAATTCGCAGGGGAAGAGCAATTCAAAATTTATCAAAATAACTTGTAAGAAAAAAAATTAGAAGAGTAAAGAACTCTGATCCCACAGGCACTGGCATGGATGTTAATCCTAGGGACAAAAGTATGGATAAGATATACCAGTTTTTACACCCATATCATGTCAGGCATTTAGGAACATATTTGTAAAGAATATACTAGAGCAGAAGAGAAGAAGAAAAAACTAAATAGAAAAGTGTTGCCTCTTGAGTATTGATGAGGATAACGCGCAGTTGTAAACCAAGATCGCTTAAATTTGTACCCTTTTAGCTGAAGAGGGAGGGTTAGATACAGTATGCATCATCTAAACTAAAATCGCAAGAATGATCAAATGCATGTAGGTTTGATCACGTCACTAATGAAGTTTTAAGGGTAGGTACATCTCCAGGTTAACTTGGTGATATTTTACTAAGTTGTTTAATGTCTAATCCTTCGCTTGTGAAGATATCTCACGCACATAATTGCGCTGTCCATGGGTGGAATGACTATTAAAGCAGTTTGTCAAGCATAATAGTAAGTGTCAGAGGATGTTCCGTAAGTTATATTATCGAGGACATAACGCTAATATCTTAATGTTTGGCTTTTGGGATGAAACTATTTACTTCTTGTTGGTAATCAACCACAGGACATTGACCTAAAAGTATTTCTGATGAATGCATATGGTCGCGCTTTATTGGGCTTCAGAGGTTATACTGGCGGGTTTGTGCTAGAGCGGGGATTTTCTCACCTACTGATCACTTGTTTGACCTTCATTGAAGCCCCCCCAACTCCCCCCCCCCCCCCCCCCCCCCCCCCCCCCCCCCCCAATTTCCCTACGCACACCCCCCCCCCCCCCCCCCCCCCCCCCCCCCCAAGAAGTTGTGTTTCTTGCCAGAGAGAGGGTGGAAAAACGAGACTCTTTTGATTGCGCCGTTGTCTTTTGTAGATTTTGAAATGGCGTTCGACCGTGTTAATATAGCTTTTTGTGGCGGAAGCTGTTCGATCATGGGCGTGAATGGAAACATTTAAATGGTTGATCAAAGATATCTCTTAAAGCTAAATATGTCGTCGTAGCAGTAGGTGATGAATGTTTGACTTTATTGCAAACCTCAACTGGGGTTCGTCAGGGTGGATAAAACTTTGTTCATGTTTACTCTTTGCCTTGTACTTGAATGAATTGCAGTCCTACAGTATGGGAAAAAATCAACGGTTTATCTATAAATGGCAAAGGAAGCCCATGGAAAATAGTGTTGGGAAAGAGTAATAAGGAGGTTCTTTTGGCTGTAAATGTTTTTGTTTTGTATGCGATGATACAGCAATTTGTGCTGAATCAAAAGAGACTTACAGAAAGACTATCGATGCATTTTGTAACTATTGTCATAAGTGGAAACTTAATTTAAAATGTTAGAAAAAACAAAGTTTTGGTTTTTTCAAGAGTAAAAATCAGGGAAATATGCATTGTTTTTTCACTTGTGGTGTTAAAGAATATTTTGAAAGTGGTTTTTTTCTTTTTAAGTATATCGGGCTGAACCTATAATTTTTAAATACAAATTTAATCGTGGCACAAATAAAACTTATGGTTGGGACTCGATAAAAGCTGTGGGTCGCCGGTTGCTTGTGTACTTACTAGAGCTGATAAAAATATGCAGAAGACACTGTTGTGTGTTCGCCTCATGGATATTATCACAAGTGTAGATTGAATTTTGATTTAACGCTTTGTTGAGTAGTAGAATAGTTTTTATTTACAGCGGTGATGTGAAACAGCAAACGGGCTTCTTGGCAATCGCCGACCAGTCAAAATAACCAGGTGTCACACCAAAACATCCTAGACAACTATGCGACAAGCGTAGAGAGTTGAAGAAAAAGAATAATGAAAACAAAAGAAAAGAGCAGAACAAATAGGGCAGGTCCAACAAAAAGAATCAGGAAGTCCATGACGGAGGCAAAAGAGAATGGGATCGGTGAACAGTGTCCAAGGACATTGAAGGTACATCAGAAAAACATTAGGCATGAAAGTCATATCAGCTGGTGAAAGACTGATAGCACGAAACCAGAGAAACGGTTTAACAATCCAAGACAAAAAATGGGATAGTGTCTCACTGACGACCAGGATATTCTGAAAGATGGACAGAGAATACTGCTCCGACCTGGTATACTATAGACCGCAAAAAACCCCAACAAACCAGTTTGCGAGAATGATTATGAAGAAAAGTGTTTTATTTTGGATAATTGAAGTAGCCTGTGAGTCGGGCGTTTACTTTGGGACATGATGTGATCAGTCCAAGTCATATTTTTGTCATTGGTGACACCTAATACTTTATGTGAGTCTACTATTCCAATACCCAAAAACAGAGGTTGAAACTTGTCTATCATTTTGCCTTTCTGTCTTGCTGATGTATACATACACTTTGGGTTTTTTGTGCATTTAAGGGACATAAGGTTTAATTGAGTGCGAATAATCTGTAAATACTATATTGAAGTTTTCGAGTTCAGCTGCAGGGGTCTGATTCACTATAAAAAAAAAAAAGAAGAGTGGTATGTCAGCAAACATTTCACTGCGACATTTTATAAAACAGGGTGAATAATTTACATATACTGAAAACAAGAGTGGTCCCAATACTGAGCCTTGTGGTACCCCATATCTAATGGGCAGTAGGTCTGATGTTTGATTATTTACAGATACAAGATGCTGCCTATTTGACAGAAAATTTCTAGTAGTTGGATAACTTCAGGTGGCAGTTTGTACAATTTTAATTTGCGCAATAACAAAGAATGGTTGATCACATCAAATGCTTTTTTAAAGTCAACAAAAAAGGAGGCCAGTAAACTTATTGTCATTTATATTGTGTAAGAGACTGTCATTAAGTTGAGTTAGAGATGTGTCACAGGAATAGTTTTTACAAAACTCTGCATCTTGCATTAGACTGTTGTTTCTAAAGTAGGAATTTAGAGATGTTTGTATATGTTTAAAAAAATTGGGTTTACATAATACAGAGAGAATTGAAATAGGCCTATAATTTGAAGGAGAAGAATATTGGCCTGATTTATGGACTGGTATAACTTTTGCCTGTTTAAACTTGAGAGGAAAACTACCTTTTCTCAATACACAAGTTGTATGGGTATGTCAGTGTTTCAACGATAACCGGACTAGAGAGTTTTATAATCCGCCCATCTAAATTGTCTAGATCACGTGATCTGGTTTTCTTTTAGTTTTTGTTTGTTTGCTTGTTTTTATTTTTTGTTTTTTGTGTTTTTCTGTTGTTATTAGGGGATAGGGGGGGGGGGGGGGTTACTTTTTTTTTGGTGGGGGGGGGGTGGGGGGGGATTATTTTTGAGCATTTTTGCCTTTTAATATCTATATTGTTTATTTGTTTTGGCTGTTATTGTTGTACCTGTTATTGTTGCTCAAGTTGTTGTGTACGTGTGTGTGTTTTATTTGTTTGTCTGTTGTGGTTGTTCTTGCTGTATTATCTTTTTTGTTTGCTTTGATCAGTTGTTTGATTGGCTGGGTTTTTTGTAGGGGGGGGGGGGGGGGGGGGGAGGTGTCTTTTTCTTTGCTATGTTTGCTTTGGTTTGGTTTTGTTGTTTGTGTTTGGTGGATATGTTTTTACAATAATGTTTTCTTTGTTTGATTTGTATGGTTTAACATTGTTTAGGTTTTTGTTAATTCTATGTATGCAAATATCATTATTTTATTTTGTTTGATTTGTATGGTCTGTCATTGTTTAAGGTTTATTTTATTCCATGTATGCATATATATTATCATTATTATCTTCTTTTTTAAGATGGATGGCTTAATGAAAAAAGTAACTGCACTGTTTATTCAATGTACCATCTGAAAATTAAAAAAATAAAGTTTGACACACACACCAATGTAGGAATATATTGTTATAAAAACCATTGACAAGAAAAAAACATATACATTTTATCTATCTATCTATCTTTCTATCTATCTTTCTATCTATCTATCTATCTATCTATCTATCTATCTATCTATCTATCTATCTATCTATCTATCTATTTATGTATGTATGTATGTATGTATGTATGTATGTATGTATGTATGTATGTATGTATCTATCTATCTATCTATCTATCTATCTATCTATCTATCTATCTATCTATCTATCTATCTCTCTCTCTCTCTATCTATCTATATATATTTCTCTCTCTCTCTATCTATCTATCTATCTATCTATCTATCTATCTATCTGTCCGTCTGTCTGTCTGTCTATGTATGTATGTATGTATGTATGTATGTATGTATGTTGTATGTATGTA
>CM054138.1:46690298-46707798 GCA_028751875.1 Rapana venosa
CAACCCGGGCCCGGGGGAATAAAAGGAAAACAATCTATCGAAGTATACATGTGAATGAAAAACTGAAAGTGTAAATTGATCACAGTCAGCAGTTCGTTTTCTTTTATATATATATACTTTCCCACAGTTTTTACGGGGTACATAGTCTAGCTATTAGTACACGTTAAAATTGCTGTCAAAGTGAAAGCATTTTCTTTCATAATATGTGCCATTCAGAATCACTACGCAATTCTTAAAATATATTGTATTCATTCATGTACATTGTAAACTGAAGAATGGGGTAACTTTTTCCCCCCCAAGGTTTGTATACCATTACAAGTTATATGTATTTTTGTGTATGGGGGGAAGAAGGTATACAATGTTAACTTTGGAGGAACCCAGTATTCAAAGAAAAGCAATGCAAAATGCCATATTTGAGCATTAGCGTGTATCGTCTTTGGTGTCTCTCTGTATTTGTCTCTTGTGGCTGTCTATCTCTCTGTCTTCATTTGTCAGTTCCCGTTCCTTTCACTGATCTTGCCAGTCATTGTGTTATCCAGACCTTATCTTTGAATTTGATGTTATCAGTGTGCTAATTTCTTCCAGTTCATTATTTTTTAAATCTTTTGAAGTTGCCATTAGTTTTACAGGTTGGTTTCTTTTTTTAACCTGATCAAGAAAAGTAGGATACAGTATTAGATTTACCATGAGATTATTTGTTGTTGTTGGGTTGGGTTGTTTTTTTTTTGGTTTAGTACCCAAAGCAAAGTTTTGCTGTATTGTTTAACTTTTTCCTTTTCCAGTTAGCTTTATTTGTAACAGTTCATTTTCCCACCTTAATCTGGTGAAAATTGTTTTTTAAATTATTTGCATTGTAGTTTTCTGTTTGCTTGGGGGAGGGAGGAAGGGGGGAAGGGTACTATAGGGATTCTACCATGTAATATTACATTTTTGCCAGAAATATATGTCTGAAGTTTTTGGTGTGGTTTCTTTTTTTTTTTAGCAATACTTATCAGACCCTTTTGTTCTGAGTGCCATTATGTTTGTATTTACAAAGTATACACAAAACTGGACACAGTAAGTGAAATAAGGAATTAAAAAACCGGAACTGAATTTTCAGTTATACTGTGTGATTTGTGAATTTTGAATGGTTGGCATGTGCGTTTCATTAGCTTTGGGAAGCACTTTTGTTCCGAAAATCTGTATCATGAAAACCAACATGGTTATCAGCTTTATGAATTGTCAAACAGAATGAGATTATCTTATTGGACCCTGTTATTGTCACACAATTGTGGGTTTTCTTGATGTTGTGCACTTGCTTTTTTGTTATTGTGTTTGTTTGTTTGTTTGTTTTTCTGTTTGCTTGATCGCTGCCTCAATTTCTATTGCATTTCTATCCTGTTGTTCCCACACGGCTTATTCCAATGTCACCATCCCATCCTCATACCCAACTCGGCATGGGGGAACAGAATAGCCTGGTGGTTAAGAGCTTAGTGCATTGCGCTCATGATCTGCTGACCAATGTTCAAATCTCGTTCAAGGGAATTTTCCCCCTGGAGTTAGCATCAGTGCCAACTCCACTCCCCACAAAAGTCCTTCGGATGAGACAATAAACCGAGGTCCTATGTGCCAGCGCACGCAGAACATCTTGCAAACTTGTTAAAACCTGTTCCACTTTTTGGAAGAGTAGGCCATTGCGATGACTGACAAAATTTACAAAGCCGCATGCACATGGAGACTGGAAGTAAAAAACCCAAACAAACATGAGTTCTTATTCCATTACCCTCAAAATAAAAGAAGAAAAGACAGGGAAAAAAATTATCAATGCCAGAAGTTGATAGAAAACTTACCAATTTTAGGTCACTGTGAGGCTACCACCCTTTGAGGACTCTGCACTGCTGCTGGGTTACTTTGGTCGTGTTCAGTACTGCCTGGTCTAACCAACATGAACTGAATGTCAAAGTCCTTCAGATGAAACTATAAACCGAGGTCCCGTGTTCGAACGCATGCAGAACATCTTTGTGTTCGAACGCATGCAGAACATCTTTCGCACATGTTAAATCCTGTTCCCCTTTTCGGAAGAAGAGGCCATTGTGTGCTGGTGGAAACAGATGACAAAATTTACAAAACCTGCATACACACGGAGACTGGATGTAAAAAAGCACATGAGTGCTTATTCCATTATCCTCGATATAAAATAATAAAAAATAAAAAAAATAAACATACACAGAACACCACCTACACAGCTCCCCTTACTGATGATCACTCACTGTTCACTGGTCCCGTAACCCGCCAGGGTCTGTAGGGGCGCTGCATGGTGGACAAACGGTGGACCAGCTGGCTCCACTTATCACGGTCGTGGGCGAGTGCCTGGGTGACACTGAAGTCCTCCCCTGTCCAATCACGGATGTCGTCGGCCCACTTTCTCCTCTGTCTGCCCTGTCTTCTCTTCCCCTGGACTGTTCCTTGCAAGATGGTCTTTGCAAGTCCTTCTGAGCGTGTTACGTGCCCATACCATCTGAGTTTCCTCTTTTTCGCTGTGGTCAGTAGGTCTTCATAGTCCCGCACCTGTTGAGTGATCATTCTGCGGACTTCATTGTTGGTGACATGGTCCTTGTATGAGATGCCAAGGAGCCTTCTGAGGCATCTCATTTCTACTGCTTGGATCCTCCTTTGTAGGTCTGCGTTCAGTGTCCATGCCTCACATGCGTAAAGCATGACTGAGGTGACTAGCGCGTTTAGTAACTTTACCTTGGTTCCGAGAGGGATGTTTCTGTCTCTCCATATGGTCTTCAGTCTTGCCATTGCTGCTGCTGTTTGTGCCGCTCTTGCTAGGATTTCGGTCTTCGATCCCTCCTCACTTATGATGGCTCCAAGGTACTTGAAATGGTCAACTGTCTCCAGTTCTTTTCCGCTGAGAGTGATCTTGGTGGTGATTGGCTGGGCACTGTTTGTCATGAGCTTGGTTTTCTCGGCACTGATTTCCATGCCGTATCGTGAGGATATTTCGTCCAGTTGCTTCACTAGGTTGGCCAGTTCCTCTTCATTTCCTGCCAGACCGTCAATGTCATCTGCAAACCTGAGGTTGATGATTGTTCACCCTCCAATGCTGACTGTGCCTGTGTGGTCTTCCAAGGCGTCAGTCATGATGCGTTCGAGGAAAATGTTAAATAGTGTCGGCGACAGCAGACATCCCTGTCGGACCCCAACTGAGGTACGGAACCATTCCCCTACCGTGCCCTGTACGAGTAATGCACTGGGTAGTAGTCGGAGTCCTCGCTCATTGGTGATTGCATTACAGGAGGGACCGCAGAATTTGCTCCAGTCTTTCAGTGCGTCTCCGCCCACCTTGGCGTTCCAGTCTCCCTGGATGATCAGGATGTCTTTCTTGTTCATCTTATCGATGATGCCCTGTAGTTGGTTGTAGAATTCCTCTACGACTTCATCATCGTGGTCCGTTGTTGGTGCGTAGGCTTGAATCACTGTGATGTTGAATGGGGCTGCCCTGAGGCGGATGGCCATAAGCCGGCTGTTTACTGGGTAGTATCATATTACCGAGTTCTTGATGTTCTTGTTGACAAGCATGCCTACGCCATTGATATACTTGTCCTGCTCCCCGCTATAGTAGAGCATATGACCCTCGTCAGTATGGTGTTCACCGTGCTCTTTCCATCTGACCTCACAGAGACCTACCAGATGCCAGGTGTACCTGTCCAGCTCGTATATCAGTTCTTGGAGTTTGCCTGTTTGGGCCAGACTTCTGACGTTCCATGTTGCGATGGTGATGTAATCCCTTCCTCTGATTTTAGTTGTAGGGGTTCCACAAGTAGCACACTTGGCGCCTCCGCCCTGGTGGCAGACGGAAGGCGCGGTCCTTGTTGACCCGGGCGGCGACCGATCCGGTATATTCTTTATTTTCGTCGGTTCCATTTGGCGTGTCTTGGGCAAAAGTAGCCTGGCGGCGCCCATCTCTCTCCAGGCGTTTATGATGATGATAGTGATAGCTTAATCATGGAACCAGATCGAATGAGACACATGTGTGTTCAGGGGTGGATACTACCACCATGCCCCTTTCAATGACCTTTCCCCTGACTATGAAGGCTGGGGAACACACCACAGGCACTGACTGAAGTCTATGGACAATGAAATTGATGTCATTGTGAGACCAGAGTGACCACGGCCACCAAGATAGATAAATATATAGATACAGTTTTCTTGTGTAGTATGAAGGTCAATGGTGAAAAGGATGATTAAATGATCAAGTGCATTACATTTTTAGACTGCCTTGACAGGGCTGTAGGCTACACTTCTTTGTATAGTATATACTGGCATCAACTGGGCCTGAGGAGACTCAGACACCTGCAATGTTGTTGCACATGTAAGTTGAACAGCTCTCTCTCTCTCTCTCTCAAAAATGTACCCATAAAGTGAATGATGCTTGACAGACGCTATAGCCGAGTGGTTAAGACCGTTTGACTTCAATCTCATGTGTCTTTGGAGTCTGGGTTCAAATCTTGACGGTGGCATCTGGCAAATAAAGTGTGTGTGTGTGTGTGTGTGTGTGTGTGTGTGTGTGTGTGTGTGTGTGTGTGTGTGTTGTTGTTGTCTTCGATTTTACGTCTGTTCACTCTCAGTGATATTAGACGAGAAAAAAAAAACAAAACCACATATATACAAGGGGTGTATGAGTATTGATGGTGGTGGTGGAGCCCTACTGAAAAAGCGAAGGGGGGAAAAGTAGTCTAATCATGAAAAGAAACCGCACAAAGCAAAAGATACAATAAAAAAAAAAAAATTAAAAACCGAAACAAAAACAAAAAAAAGTTATTAACGTTAATGAAACTATAACAAATGTCCTATAGGACTCTGCCAGAGACCTTTTGCAATATCAAATGCCAAATTCAAGTTATTAAAATATGCTTCTAAGGGAGTTTTCAGAAAATTGGGGTAAAAAAGCTTTTGTATTCTTACATTCAAATATTATATGAGTATTAGAAATATTCTCACCACACAGACATTTACTGTGTCTACTGAATTTGGTTACGAATGCATTAAGTTTTATTCTATAAAACAACTATTCACTCTTCGTGCTGTGGAGATATTTGAGCAAGCCTTAGAATGACTCACGACTCTTGCTTTATCAGTTTTGATGACAGATCTGTTTAGAAATCTCTCTTTTAGGTGATACGTTTCTGTGACCTTTTTCCATGATGTTTGTTCTAATAAGTGGTAGCCCTCTTGAAATGATAAAGGCACGTGCAATGTTGCTGATTTCCGTTCATGCTGTGCACCTCTTTTAGCAGCTCTATCAGCCCACTCATTTGGAAAGAATCCACTGTGTGAAGGCACCCAACAGAAAGTGACATTTGTGCCTTTTAAGGTTAAAAGGTGTATGACATGATTAATCTCTAATGCAATGTTTGAAGTTGTCTTGTACCACAAGGATTTTAAAGCATACAAAACCGACTTAGAATCAACACAAATAAGGATTTGAAATATCATCATCATCATCATCATCAGACCCGTGACCTTGGCGGTCGTGGGGGAGACATGAAAGACGATGCCGTGGTAAGCCTCCTCCATCCATCTCGGTCCTCGGCTCTGCGCAGTAGTGCCGAGTCATTCATCCTGGTCCATTCTCTGATGTTGTCCATCCATGACTTGTTCTGTCTTCCCCTCCTTCTGCCACCTTCGAGTGTTCCCTGCAGTACTGTTTTGGGCAGAGTGTTGTGGCGGGTGACGTGGCCGAACCATGTCAGCTTTTTCTTCTTGACGATGGTGAGAAGGGGTTCCTGTGGACCTGCCAGCCGTGTTATTTGACTCTTGACAAATTCGTTGGTCTTTCGTTCTCTCCAGGATATGCCCAGTAGTTTTCTATGGCATTTTGTTTCGAATGACTGGATTCGCTTTGCTGTTTCAGCAGTCAATGTCCAGGTTTCACTTCCGTACAGCAGGATCGACTGAATTAGGGCTTTGTAGAGCTTTAGTTTGATTGGAAACTGATCTCTTTACTTTTCCATATGGTGGTGAGTTTTGTCATGGAAGATGTTGCCATGGCTATTCTGACTTTGATTTCTGTCGTCGATCGCCCGTCTTTGTGAGTGTAGCGCCGAGGTATTTAAAAGCGTCTACCTCCTCCAGTTGTTGGCCGTTCATGTAAATTTTAGCGGTGGCATTGCTCGTGCTGTTCACAAGTACTTTACTTTTCTCCGAGCTCACCTCCATCCCCTATGCCAGCTCTGTTCTCAAGTCTGGTCGTAAGATCTTGCAGCTCTGTGTTACTTCCGCCCATGAGGTCAAAGTCATCGGCAAACCGTAAGTTGTTGAGGGTCTGCCGCCCAAAGGAGATGGTAGGGTGGAAGTCATGGAGGGTCTCTCTATGATGTTTTCCAAGAACAGATTGAACAGGACTGGAGATAACAGGGATCCTTGTCGGACCCCAACTGTGGTTTTGAAGTAGTCTCCGACCTGATTGTTCAGAAGGACTGCACTGCTTGCAGTGTTGTATAGTGCTTGAATGGTTTGCACTAGTCCTTCTTCAATGCCAAACATTCTGAGGACCTGCCACAGGCCTTCGTGCCATACTCTGTCAAAAGCCTTCTTGAAGTCGATGAAGTTGTGGAAAAAGGTCTCTCTGATGTTGAAGATGTTTTTCCATCATGATGTGGCAGTTAAAAATCTGTTCGATTGTGCTCCTGCCTGCCCTGAACCCAGCTTGTTCCTCTGCAAGGTGTTCTTCTGCCTCCTTTTTGAGTCGATTCAAAATAACTTTGAGCATGATCTTGCTGGCGTGGCTGATGAGGCTGATTGTTCTATAGTTTTGGCATTGGCGTAAATTCCCCTTCTTGGGCAGGGGTATGATGAGTGATTGTGTCCAGTCTGTTGGCCACTGTTTTGTCTCCCAAATCTTCTGACAGATAGCTGTAACATATATAACAGCATCCGGGTGTCGGCCAAGCCCAAGAACATCACCATCATACAAATCTATGCACCATCATCTGACCATACAGATGAAGAAGTAGAAGAATTTTATGAAGATCTTGAAGTGACCATTAAGAAAATACCCAAGAAGGACATCATCATCATCCAAGGGGATTTTAACGCCAAAGTAGGTCTGACTCTTACAACCAATGGGCCGGAACAGTTGGTCAGTTTGGAACTGGGGAGACCAACGACAGGGGACTACGTCTGCTGGAGTTTGCCTGCACCCACAGACTTACCATTGCCAATACCCTCTATCCCCACAAGCAGTCAAGGAGGGCAACCTGGCATGCGCCAAACGGCAAGATCCATAACCAAATAGATTTTATCTTAACACCACGGCGCTTCAAATCCAGCATCAACAGAGCCAGAACAAGAACCTACCCTGGAGCTGACATAGGCAGTGACCACGACCTTGTGCTGCTGGTATTCAAAATGAAGCTGAAGAAAAAAAACAGCCTGCAAACCCACGTATCAAATTTGACGTGGACAAACTAAAAGATCCAGATGTCGAGGAGATCTTCCAAGCTAAGCTTGGAGGACGTTTTGCGGCATTAACCCTCCTGGACAATGACATCAATGACCTCACCAACAACTTCAATGAGGCAGTCCGAGAAACAGCAGAGGAGGTACTCGTCGTCAGAGGAATAAACACCAGCCATGGACTACAATGACATCTTGGACCTCTGCGATACAAGAAGAGCACTGAAACCAACCAGGTCTTCCAACCCTAAAGAATACCGGAGGCCAACAATCTCGTGAAGAAGTCAATTTAAAGGCCAAGAAAAGTGGATCATGATCAATGTGATGAGATCGAAAAAAAACATGAAAGTGGGCAACAGTAAAAAGGCATACGACACCCTGAAGAAACTCACAAAACCACTTCAAACCAAATCATCAGTCATTGAAGACAGCTCGGAAACCTCCTCACAGAAAGCATCAGCTGCATTGAACAGGTGGTCTGAATATTGTCAAGAACTGTACAACTACCCAATACAACCTGACAAGAGCATAATAGAAGAGAAAGCAGCAACATCAAGAGCACCCTCGCCATTACCTATACTGAGGGAAGAAGTGGAAGAAGCCATCCGCAGCTTACCAGTAGGAAAGTCCCCAGGAGCAGACAATATACCAGCAGAGCTGCTCAAGCATGGTGGCGAAACAGTCATCACATATGTTACAGCTATCTGTCAGAAGATTTGAAATATACACAATGGCAAATCAAGAACATAATTTAGAGCCATTAAGACTGCTACTAATTCTGCCGTAAAAATCGAATGGTGTTTACCAACATAGAATGATTTTTCTATTTTTAAAGATGGTATAACAAAAGCTGAACCTGTTTCTTGATTATCCAGACGTGATCCATCAGTATAAATTTGTAAATGATGAAAATACTTTTGATGGATGTGGGGATCGAACATCAGAAACCATAATGTTCAGATTCTCATTCTTTTTTACATTAGTTACCTCTATGTCGAAGTGTGCTCTGTTCATCTCCATGATGGGCAAGGTAATATTGCCTCTCGTTTGTCCTTCTGTGTTGATTGACATTAGAATTTTCCACTAGATCAGACACATATGTGTTAATGGGCATTAAGGAAGTTATATCTTTTGCTCTTTTAGGAAACTGTAGTTCGGATTTTACTTCTACTTCTTCAGAAATGAAATTTTCAGTCGTTCTGTTTCTAAGAACATATTTAGCACATGCCAGTTGACGGTAATCATCCAAAGGCAATGTACCAAAACTTCATTGTACGTTCCCAGAGCTGATGCATGATACGGAACTCCAAGTGCAAGCCTGAAAGCTTTGCAGTCTACACTTTGTAGCTTTTTAAGTAAAGATTTTGGAGCGCTGAAAAAGATTTCTTGTCCGTATGATAATTTCGAACGAACAAGAGATGTAGCTAAACATTTTAGATTGAATATGTCTTGTCCCCAAAACTGTTTACTAATTATCTTCAGTAAGTTTATGCACTTTCTTGCCTTTGTTAATAAGTCCTCAATATGTATATTCCAAGTTAGCTTTGAAGTTAGAATAACACCTAAGAACTTTATTGTATTTTTGTATTCAATTATTTCAGTACCAATCTTAAATCTTGGTAGCTCCTCCGGATTACTGCCATTATTAAAAAGCACAACATGAGTTTTTTCTGTAGACAAAGTAAATCCATTTTCAAGCATATATTTGTCGATGTTATCAAGCTGGCTTTGATATACCCTTTTTATGTAATTTAACGCTCTTTTTGGTGTATTACGTTTCATAGTAACGTTCATCCACATGCATATATCATCCGCATATTGTACTAAGATGATATCCTTTGATAAATTCATTGGGAGATCATGCAGCAGGATATTAAATAGGATAGGAGCTATCACAGAACCTTGGGGTAGTCCCATATGAAGCGATCTAACACTTGAATATGATTTAGCTACTCTTACTTGAATTTTTCTGTCTGTTAAAAAACTTTTGATATAAAAATACAAGTGCCAGAAACACCCACCTTCTTAAGTTACCTAATAACTTAGCATGCCAAACTTGGTCATATGCCTTTCTAATATCAAAAAATGTTGAAAGAACATTCTTTCTTCTTGCAAACTGCATTTTTATTCGTGTTGATAGTTTAACCAAATTATCTATGGCAGATCTATTTTTTTGAAAACCTGCTTGATTGACAGGGATTATTTTATTTTTATGAAAAAAATACATCAGCCTTTTTAGAATAATTCTTTCCATTAGCTTGCCAGTGTGAGAGGTCCAAAGCAATTGGTCTGTAGCTGGTTTTGTCAGATTTAGGCTTTCCCTGTTTATGAACTGGAATGACAATGGACTCCTTCCACTTACTGGCATACCTCCCTCAATCCAACATTTATTGAATAGTTTGTGGAGTAGATAATGAAATTTGTTGGTAAATGTTTCAAACATGTCATTTGAAACTGCATCTGACCCGACAGACGTTTTCTTGTTAGAAAGAGATAGTAACGCATCTCTTACTTCGTCCAGTGATATTGGAGCATTAATGCACGAACCGTTGTCAGAGACTGGGTCAGTACGTTCACCTTTACTTTCTTCTTCTGTTCTGTAGTTCCTGCGTTTAAGTGACAAGCCTTCAAGACGCATTGATTCAGAAAACATGTCTGCAAGTGCCTCTGCTTTTTCTATGTTTGATGGAAATTCTTTATTCTCCAATTGCACTGGACAAGTTGGTAAACTAACACCTTTTTTCATTTCATGATATTTATCCCAAACCTTTTTAAGATCTTTATGATTTGAAATTTCAGTGGTACAAAAAGAAGTCCAAATTCTCTCTTGGCCCGGGCTTTCAACAAGGTTACAGTAATTTTTTGCTTGTTTTTGTTTTACATTATTTTCTGATGTTTTATCTTTTAAATAAATTTTATACATTAAGCGTTTGTTTTTTACTGCTTCCTCACATGCTGGTGTCCACCAGATATTTCCCAGATGTTTATTTGTTTTTAGGGTATTTTTTGGGGGTAGACAAAGTGGCAGCATGAATAATTGTCTCAGTAAAACTGGAATATAAATGGTCTATGTTTTCAGTCTCAAAGTTGTCTGTATTGTAAGTTTCAAGGATGCTTTCAAACTTTTTCCAGTCTGCTTTTTTGTAATTAAATTTTGGAATTTTGTTTTTCCTGGTGTCACAGGAAGCTGTTAGTCCACTAAGCGTTGTAATGACAGGCAGGTGATCGCTGCCAAGGGTGTCATTGTGCGTTGACCACTCACATTCTGGAGCTAATGCAGGAGATATAAGCGATAGATCTAAGGCTGATGCTCTGTGACTAGCAATGTCGGGAATTCTAGTAACTCTGCCATCATTTAGTAAGTACAGGCAGGAATCAACTATGTTTTCTACAAAGCGATTATGGGATATTTTTTCACAGTCTTTATCCCAAAAAGGAGCATGTGCATTAAAATCTCCTGCTATAAACCACTTTTCATTATCTTTAAGGTTGTGTATCCATTCAGTATTCATATCATTAGGTCCCCTAGGTAGGTATACAGATACAGTGTTTATTATTAAATTGTCCCCAAATTTTACACGTACTGCACATGAGTGTATATCTAGGACCTGGTTAGGCACTGGTGAGGGGCATGTGCAGTAATCCACCCCTTCTTCGATGTATATAGCTGCACTAATTTTGGTAGCAGCATCCACCTGTTGATGGACAGGTGGATAATAGTAACCAGGCAGCTTAGGTAGTTTGTTCCTGGTTACATTCAGGGATTGTAACACAAGGACTTGGTATTTATTGTTGGAAAGATGTTGGATTAGATAATGTAGATTAGTGGAAATAGATCTAGCGTTCCACTGCATTAGTTTCAATACGTTGGACTTTTTAGATCTAGATCGGGTAGGCATTTTAAATACGGAATCAATTTGTTTTAAATATTATTTAAAAAAAAGAAAAAAAGACCAAAAAAAAAGACAACAATCAACTCTAAACTTCAAAAATGCAAAATATTAAACAAATTAAAATTAACAATTATGTGACCCAAAATGTTGGCTCTTTATGCGAAAGATAAACACTGAGTCAAGTAAAACAGCTAGATCTACTGTGGATATGAGCAAAAACTAAACAACACCACAGCTAGGCTAGTGCACTACAAGTTGATATACAAACTACCAGTCACAGTCTCTCAGCACATCAAAGTAATTGTCCTGTCTCTGTCGTCTCCACCATGGGAACTGGTACTCTTGGTAAAGAAACGGCCACTGGTTGTAGGCTGGCTGTAGCTGGTAATCTTCAGAGACGAGGGTTTGATTTTAGGTGACTGGTACACATTTTTTTGGTAAAATCGACGTCTTGTTTTTCTCTTGGGCTTTTCCCAGACTAAAGCATGCACATGCCTGCCGATGTTTTTGGCAAGAATGCTGGACCCTTGGGTATTTGGATGAAGAGAGTCTTTGAAGTGATTGAAGTGAGACTTTATGTTGACATGTGAAATGAAGGAGACATTTTTCAAACCAAACATGTCAGAACAAGTCACAGCATTGAAAACATCTGCTTTCATCTGAAGATTAGCATCCCTGACAGGTGCAATCTTACTGATGACAATTTTGGTGTCAGGGAATGAGGTCATCACATTTTTTACATTTTGTATCATTTTCTGACTGGCTTCCTGTGGATCCGTCTTTTTCAGATCATTGATACCACAGTGGATAACAATACACAGTGTGTGTGTGTGTGTGTGTGTGTGTGTGTGTATTCTTACAATCTCCCAGGTCAACTTCAAGTGCAGACCTGCCAGTTCCTTAATTCTGTACATATATACACACACATGCAGATCAAATATGCATGTTAAAGATCCTGCAATTCATGTCAGCATTCAGTGGGTTACTGAAACATGAACACACCCAGCATGCATCATGTACAAAAAAATGAGCTACTCTGAAGTTGGAACATGTCGGTTAAGGCCAGCGGGCAGACTCCCTGCAATTTGACAAGCACAGAAGAAGACCAGGCACTATGCACGTCAAGCAGTAAGGGAATGAAGGGAAGAGAAGTAAAGAGAAGAAAAGAGAATGATGCTCTACTGTGTGTTCCCAGTCTTCCCAACGAGTCTGTAGCAAACTCATTCTGGGTAGTAGGAGCCGGCCAAAGTCCACAAACACTCCATGACTCTTATGGACAAACACTCCATGACTCTCAATAAATAATAATAATAATAATAATAATAATAATAATAGTAATAATAATAATGTATGGAATTTATAAAGCGCTGAATCTTGTAAAGCAACAAATCAAAGCGCTCAGATGACAATTTTTTCCCTGGAGGATAAGCACTCATGTGCTTTTTTTTACATCCAGTCCCCATGTGTATGCGGTTTTGTAAATTTTGTCATCTGTTCCCACCGGCACACAATGGCCTACTCTTTCGAAAAGCGGAACAGGATTTAAAGTGTGCACAAGATGTTCTGCATGCGTTCGCACACGGGGCCTCGGTTTATAGTCTCATCCAAAGGACTTTGACATTCAGTTCGATTTTTTTGTCAAACTGGGAAGAAAGGGCGAGGCTGGGAATCGAACCCAGAACCTCACGGTTTACTTGTTGGCAGGCAAACGTCTTAACCATCCTGCCACCTTCCTTCCTTTTATGGGATTGGAACCTGTGATCTTCCAACCAGGACTCCAAGCCGCTAACCACCTCACCATAGTGATTGGTCACTTTTGCATAATGTGATTTCGTCGACTGGATGTTTATAATACATCTGCAAACCATTGAAATGTTGTAAGATGGGGAGGAGGGGGGGGGGGGGGGGGGGGGTGTCACTCCTCAGTTTACAGCTCCCAGTTTTCACAATGGTAAGATTTTTTGGGTATAAGCGACCATTTTTTTTAAAACCACAATGAAAGGTAGCTGCATTCAGACTGTGGGAATGATGTCAAAACACAAGACCAGTGTGCGTGCATTTTTTATCATTTTGTCATCTGTTCTTACTGGCACGAATGGCCTACTCTTCCAAAAGGCAGACTGGGGTTTTTGTTGTTGTTTTAAAAAAAACCCCAACATGTGGGCATTATGTTATGTGTACATTTGAACACAGGGTGTTGGGTTTATAGTCTTATTGGAAGGACTTTTAAGAGAGTGGAGTCAGTACTGACGTTAACTCCAAGGGACAAAATCCCCTTTAACAGGTGTCTTGGAGGTGTCTTGAACCCAGACTTGATCCTGGGCTTTCAAATCACAACGCTCTAATCACTAGCCCCCCTCCCCTCCCCCCTTCATGAGATGTTTAGCAAGTAGGCTATGATTTGTCTTGGGCATACATGCACACAGGATAAATTAAGATACTGCCATACTTCTGTTGATGGGGACCTGTGATTTCTCTCTCTTGTGAAAGTAAAACAACCAGCATATATATAGATGTTCCCCAATATTTCGGGGGGGGGGGGGGGGGAGAAATTAAAAATGACGTGATGGAATGACGTCAATCTCATTTATACGTCATTGTGAAACTTTGTTATGACATTCTAAATTAAACATCATGCTGAGACCATGTTAGAGAGAGAGAGAGAGAGAGAGAGAGAGAGAGATAAAGGGGGGGGGGGGGGGGGGCGACTTTAGTTAAGGTTCACACACTCACACACACACACTTGCGCGCACACGCATGCACGCACGCATGCACACATAATTATACACACATATGCTATCATTTACTAGAAGAGGCATCGTGGAGCAGGGCTAAAGAAGCTTATCATCAAAATGAGCACCTTTCACACAGATCTTTAATCACTATCCCTGTTTTTAGCAATATTGATCACTCTGAAACCTACACAAGTTTGTTCATGGCAACAAGGGTTAGCGCTTTATTCTTTACAATAAAACTGAATGCTTTTATCACTAAATATAGTAAAAATATAAAATGTTTGTGTGGTGAGAAAATTACTAGCATTCATATCATTTTTGAATGTAAGAGTCTAAAACCATTATTACCTTCTTTTTCTGAAAAGTCCTTGGATAAGATATTCAAAAATATTGATTTGGCATTTCGTATAACAAAATCTTTAATGAACAGTCCTATAGGACATTTGTTTAGTTATAAGTCGCATTAGCATTTCTTATGTATTTATTTGTTGTTATCATTGCTTAGCCTTTTTCTGTATACTGCCTAGGATATTTTAGCAACAGGTACCAATTTCACAGCACACAATCATCAACATCAATGTCCCTCCCACTCCTCTTCCCATCGTCTATATCACTTTGAGTGAACAGACGTAAAATCGAAGCAACAACAACATATGCACACACACACACACACACACACACACACACAACACACACACACACACACACACACACACACACACACACACATATATTATATATATACACATATCCCTCCAGGAGACTATAAGCGAGGTCCCGTGTGGGAGCCCCACGCAGGAGCATCGGCGCACATGCCAAAACCCGTTCCACCTTTGGGAAGAGTAGGCAATTGTTCGCCAGTGCAAATGAATGACAAAATCTACAAAGCCACACCACACACACCACACGCACGCACGCACGCACGCACGCACACACACACACACACACACGGGAACTGGATGCAAAATGCACAACACACACACACACACACACACCACACACACACACAACACACACACCACACACACACACACTCACACACACGGGAACTGGATGCAAAAAGCAGCAAACGAGTGCCCATTCCACCATCCTCGAAACAAAGGAATAAACAAATAGTAATTAAACAATAAACACCCCATGCGCACGCACGCGCGCGTGCACACACACACACACACACACACACACACACACACACACACACACCACACACACACACATATATATATATATATATTATATATATATATATATATATATATATATTATACAAATATGGAGAGAGGAGAGAGAGAGAGAGAGAGAGTGAGAGAGAGAGAGAGAGAGAGAGAGAGAGAGAGAGAGAGATGTATGTATGTGTGTATGTATGTATGTATGTATGTATGTATGTACATTGTGTGTGTGTGTGTGTGTGTGTGTGTGTGTGTGTGTGTGTGTGAGTGAAAACATATGAATATATAATAATAATAAATGGAATTTACAGAGCGCTATATTTTGCAAAAAGAAATCAAAGCGCATATGAATACATATGAATTCATTTTTGTTCTTGGAGCAGCTAAAATCATGATGATTGTCTGTGATTTTCACATTTCTGACTCTTCAGTGTCTGCTATAAATCAGCACAATTGTCAATTATCTCTTTTTCACAAATCAATGTTTTATGTTTAACTGATAATCAAAATTTTCATATAAACACAAAGTGCGTTTTTTGTTGTTGTTAATTTTTGTTCCTTTTTAAAAAAATAATCCAGTAAAGCAATCATATACAGATCAATAAGACTTTGGAATGAACACATACACAAACTTGAAAAAATTCTGCGTTGATAGAAATGTGAATATCTAAGACACAAGCTTGCACAATTTTATATAAAAAGTGTGTATTATTAGTCAGCTGCAGAAACGTTACGGTTTTTCAATCACCGTTGACGTGTGGTAATGGTCTGTTGGTGGTACAGTCTCTAAATCGAATAATTTCGCTGGGACTTAAATACAGTCAAACCAATGTTAAGGTTTTGATGTTTCTTGATTTGGAGTTTTGGTTCGTGACCATCTTGAGCTGTTTCCCATGCCAACCAGAGGTTAAAGGATATAATCTCACAGATTAAAAACAAATTAATTCTGGGTGGTACCTTACAATTTTCATCTACAGATTAACCACATTTTTTAAAGCATGTTTTTCGTTCATAAACAGCCGATATTACAGTATTTGTGTAAAAAGATAATCCGGAAACCTGTTCTGAGTTGTGCCCCTTCCTTGTGATCGCGTTTGTCGCCTAGTTACCTACCAGCATACCCAATGGTGATAACGGGTCCAATTATTGTTATCACCATCTTTATTGCCTATTGTTGTTGATTTAACGCTTTTATTACCGATAAGTTTCTACTGATAAAAAACATTCTCCGGAGTTACTCGATATTGTTAAGATCGTTGTCACAAAAGTGACTTGAATAAAAAAAGGCTTTGGTCGGCTGGTCATACCGCCATGTTAGTTGAAGCATATAGTGTGACAAAATGCTACCTGTGCGTTGATCGCCTGATAAAGATTAAAGAGTTAGGATAAACATGGATAAATTCATGTTTACGCTATCTTGAAAGCGTTAAGATTGTTAACGAGCTGTATTCAGTCACTTCATCCTGACTTGAGAGGAAGTGAATAAGGCGGTGCTTGCAAACATGTGCCCCTCTGTCTGCCTGTCTGCTTGTCTGTCTGTATGTCTGTCTGTATATATGTCTGTATGTCTGTCTCTGTCTGTCTGTCTCTGTCTCTCTCTCACTAGTACATGTCAGCGTTGAGTGGATTATAGAAACACAAAAATAGCCAGCATACATTCCTAAAGTCAGAATCCATCTACCTTTCATGGTGGTTAAAAACAGTAGCATACGCAAGATCTCACCATTGGTGCACCTTGGAGATCTAGCTGAGGAACTAAAAAAACAAAAAACAAAACAAACAAAAAATATTTGCAGCATGTCTATTTGCTATTGAGCCAGTGTTGAATCAGCCAGAATAGGAGCATGCCTGCCTTTCTACTACTATCAGAATATGACCCAGAGAATGAGTGTGATCTGTGTGTGGTGACTGTGACTGGCTCTCCCAAAAAGTGGAGAGTTAGGGCACTTATCTGGACTCTTGAATTTGTTCTTATACACACACACACACACACACACACACACACACACACACACACACACACACTAAGAAATGGTACCCAAGAACCTAGTTAGACAATTTCTTTCCAAATTGAGATAAATTATTTCAGTTGTAGTTGTAGCTGACAAATATCTCTCTGGTGGTAGTTTTTAAAAAAACAAAAAAACATTAATATAAGAAGGAAGGTTGCAGGATTGTTAAGATGTTCAAGTGCCTAACAGCAAGTAAACTGTGAGGTCCTGGGTTCAAGTCCCAGCTTTCCCCTTTCTTCTCACTTTTA
>CM054138.1:46709876-46712376 GCA_028751875.1 Rapana venosa
TTCCCCCTTTGCTGTTTTATTTTTAAAAAATGCCGTTACCAATCCCGCTTCTACTGCCACAACTCGCTGCGCTACTACTACTACACTACTACTACTACAAACTAACTACTACTACTCACTACTACTTTCACTTTTATTACTGCTCCCACTGCTGCTACAACTACTTCTACAAACTACTAGTACTGCTACTATCACCACTACTGCTATTACTTCGATTACTGCTGCTACTGCCACAACAACAACAACAACACACACACACACACAACACACAACACACACACACACACACACACACCCACACACACACACACACACATCCCACACGCACACGCACACACACAATACACGCACACCTACAATTAAATCCAAAGATAATTACATAAACCTACCTACACTAAACAAGATCATTTCCCAGTCAGTTTCCCCCTATACTGTTAATTTTTTGCTTGCTGTCCCTACCCAGGGGTGACGGGATAGCTCAGTGGTCAGAGCACTCGTTTTCCCCCCCTGCCAAGTTAAGCAGCATCGAGCGTGGTTACCAGTTGGATGGGTGCCCGTTTGCGCTCCTTGGTTTTCAGTACATTCCCCCAGTTCACCCAGCTGTAAATGGGTACCTGCCCTCTTTAGGGTCAGGGAAGGTAAAGCAGCGAGGGAGAGGAGATGGGCGCCGCTGCCCTCAATAAGCTGGCCCCTGGAGAAGCTGGGGTCTCTGAAGCCTCGCCCTCCTCGCCCACATAGGTTAAATGGGACACTTTTTAAACCACATTCACCTTCTCTATATCTGCCCCTGACACTATTTCCGATATCTTTATGAAGGCTTTCAATCATGAAATCACAACTCATTGTACACCAACAGTCTTTAATCAAAGTGTGTGGGCTTTTATTTGGCCATTTTTGAGTAGATTACAAGAAAAGCAGTTTTAGGAACTATTTTTTAACCCTCCTCCTCCTCCCCTCCTCCAAATGAAATGTCTATCCCCTGCCCCATCCCCAAGAAAAAAAATCAAAAAACAAGTAGAAGTTTTGTGTGGTGTGTGTGTGTGTGTGTTGGGGTGTGGGGTGGGGTGCGCGCGTGGTGTGTGTGTGTGTGTGTGTGTGTGTGGTGTTGTGTGTGTGTGCGCGTGTGCGTGTGTGTGTGTGTGTGTGTGTGTGAATCGTAAAGGTCAGGTTGAAGGTTTGTTAGGTCGGAGTGTGTGTGAGTGTTGTGTGGTGTGTTGTGTGTGTGTGTGTGTGTGTGTGGTGTGTGTGTGTGTGTGTGTGGTGTGTGTGGTGTGTGTGTGTGTGTGTGTGTGTGATGTGTGTGTGTGTGTGTGTGTGTGTATGGTGTGGTGTGTCAAGTCAAGTCAAGTCAAAATTTTATTTCCAGATGGTACATTGAATAAGCAATGTGTGTGTGTGTGTGTGTGTTTTGGTGTGTGTGTGTGTGTGTGTGTGGTGTGTGTCATGCGCGCGTGTGTGTGTGAATCATAAAGGTCAGGTTGAAGGTTTGTTTAGGTCGGAGTGTGTGTGTGTGTGTGTGTGTGTGGTGTGTGTGTGTGTGTGATGTGTGTGAGAGAGAACCAGCCACCATAGCGCAGTGGTTGTTAGCGCCTTGGGTTACGGACTGGAAGGTCGCGGGTTCGATTCCCGTAAGAGTCATAGGGATTTTTCTGACTCCGGCCGGCTCCTACCCAGAGTACACTCACTGTGGGCTCAGTGGGAAGACTGGGACCACACAGTCGAGCTTCATCCACTTAACGGATGCGAGTTTGAGAGTGTTGTTCAAATTACCTGACCAACACTGCAGGTGTCTGTATCTCTCGGGCCCGGTTGACGCCGGGATATATTATGGTAGTAAGCGTAGAGTACAACCCTGTCAAGTAGTCTCAAAGCGTATGCACTTCCACAGCAGCAGCATTACGTCATCCTCATTGTCATTGATCATCATGCAATAAAATGAAAAAAAAAATAAAGAAGTGGTGTGTGTGTGTGTGCGTGCGTGCGTGCGTGCGTGTGTGGTATGTGAGAGAAAGACAGAGACAGAGAGACAGACACACAAGGCACTAGCTGATTCATGAATACAGACACGTAGTTCAATCACTCCTTGCGGAAATGTCAAGGAAAAGTCTCAAACCAATACTCGAACATAGCCTATTATTTTTCAACACTGTACTCAACCCGTTTGACATATAATAAATAATGATAATAATAATGATAATAATAAATAACAACAACAACAACAAACAAACAACAACAATAATAAAAAAATAATAATAATAACAACAACAACAATAACAACAACAATAATGATGATAATAATAAAATAATAATGATAATAATGATAGTGATGATGATGATGATGATGATAATGATGATAATATAATAATGATGATGATAACAACAAACAACAACAACAACAACAACAACAACAACAACAACAATAATAATAATAATACTCATAATAATAATACAAATTTACTACTACTACTAACAAGAAGAAGAAGAAGAAGAAACCACGGCG
>CM054138.1:46719876-46724876 GCA_028751875.1 Rapana venosa
ATCAGACTATAATCAGACTATGATCAAATCACGTTGCTTCAAAAGTATTTGACGTATTTTGAACACTGACGTATCCGTTTACCACTACCAGGACAACATCATTAATTTGGCGAAATGAGTTATCAAATCGTATCTATCTTCCTTTGCTGATAAAAAAAAAATATTGTGAATATTTTCATTGTAAAGTTTATTTCCTTGTGCATAATCAGCATGCATAATGTGAATATTTCATTTACAAAATAAGATTTGTCTCTTTTAAATAAATAAAATAAATAAATATATATATATATATATATATATATATATTAATATATAATATATATATATAAATATATATATATATATATATATATATATATATATAGGGGACGGATAGCCTAGTGGTCAGAACATTGCGCTCGCAATCTGACGACCCGGCTCGATTTTGAACGGGGAATATTTTCCTCTGGAGTTAACATCAGTGCAGACTCCACTCTCCCCAAAAGTCCTTCGGATGAGACTATAAAGCGAGGTCCCGTGTGCAAACGCACGCAGAACATCTTGCGCGTACGTTAAATCCTGTTCCGCTTTTCGTAAGAGTAGGCCATGTGTGCCGGTGGGAACAGATGACAGAATTGACAAATCCGCATACACACGGGACTTGGTGTAAAAAAAGCACATGAATGCTTATTCCATTGTCCTCGATATAAAAGAATAAATGAAAATGAAAAAAATGCATACTGTGAATATTTCATTTACAAAGTAAGCTTTGTGTCTTACAACGCAATTATACTCTACTCGAGATCTTCCCCTGTTATCTGTTCCTACTTTTCAATAGCTACCTTCACCTCCACACCCCCACCAAAGTGTATTGTGTGTATACATTTGATATTTGTTTATCTTGATATTTGTGGAGGGTTGCATGCGTGTGAATGATTTGAATGCAAGCGTTTTTGATTTGTTTACTTGACAAGATTCAGCCCTATATAAATTCCATACGTTATTATTATTATTAATTATATATACATTATATTATATATACTACGTTATATTATAATATATATATATATATATATATATATATATATATATATATATATATATATATATATATATATATATATATTATTGTGTGTGTGTGTGTGTGTGTGTGTGTGTGTATTGCGTCTATTGTTTCATTGTTTTCCTCTCAGGTTGGTTAAAGGAGAATTTCCTTTACATACAAACATGCATATATAATAATATACATTGCTGCAGGTGTCTGTATTTCTCGGGACTGGGGACCCCAAAATATATCATGATAAGCAGCCTAGAGTACAGCCCTGTCAAGCAGTCGAACGTTATTACACGTCGTGAAGTCAACCTTTATTATATTCCATATTTTATGCCGTACTCTGTCACCTCATTTTGTATTATCAAAGCATCGTCACGCTTTTTGCTGATTGTCAAAACATAGCCGTGTTGGTTGTTTTTTTTGTTTTTTTTTATAGTTATAGCTTATCTATCACACACTTTTTATTTTTTTTGAAATGCTATCCATTATTACTATCATCACATACTTTTATGAGCACATATTTTTCATACTATCTGTTTTAATATCACCTCACACGTGGACATAATTATTTTCTCGTTGTAAAAATGTCGGGATTTTCCTTTCACATTTTTTTTTTAGTGTTATGCGCTTTTACACTATTGTACTGTAATCTGTTCTCATACCTTTTTTTTCCATCTAGCATCTTTTTTATGTTATTTGTTTTTTATTGCTGCCTCCTCTCCTCCATGCTAACTACTATATCCCCGCTGTGCCCACGCCACTCTGTCCTGAACTGTCCATCCCCAGCTACATCTAGGATGATCAGCGTGGCAACCTCAGGGCCAGAACTCCACAGGGAGCTTTTTATCAATATCAGGCCACTGCAGGGCCACCAGCCAGAGGGGTCCCTGCCCTGCTGCGCGCGGGGTTATGTCAGTGGTGTTGAACAGTAGTGCGTTTCAGAGCCAACACAACGCAGGACACCACGTACTACTACTACTACTACGACTGCTACGACTGCTACTACTACTACTACTACTACTACTGCACTACACTACTACTACTACTACTACTACTACTACTACTACTACTACTACTACTACTACTAACTACTACTACGACTACTACTACTACGACTACTAGTACTACTAACGCCGGCAACTAGAACGGCAGTGGCGGAAGTCAAAACCGAAATCGAACAAACAGCTTTTCCGAAAACAAATAAACAAAGTCAAACTCTTAATCCATTCAGCAAAGACAGACTACTACTCTTCCCAAGTTCTCTGTGCTACATCCATAAAATACTCTTTTTTCCCTCACCTCAAATCTCCTTGGATCTGCAAAAACAACTCCTCTGCCTAACACCCACAGCCTGTCTGAACTTCCATCCATATTTTTCTGCCTTCTTCTCAGACAAAGTTCGAAACATACGCTCCAGAATGGATCAGACTCAATTCTAGCCTGCGCCTCCTGATCCCCAGTTCACTGGCACTCCTATCTTTTCCTTCCATCCCACAAGTGAATAAGAAATCATGACAATTCTGAAGGAAATGACTATAAAATCATGCGACCTTGATCCATACCTGCTCCTGTTTTTTCACAATGCCTTCCACAACTTGTACCTATTATCACTAAAAATAGTAAACTCATCTCTTCAGTCAGGAAATTTTCTATCAGCTCTTAAAACAGCAATAGTCACACTCTACTGAAAAAGCACGACCTCGATCCCAACATTCTGAAGAATTATAGGCCTGTCTCAAACTTATCCTTTGTCTCTAAAGTACTAGAAAAAGTCGTTCTCAAACAGCTCAACAGTCACCTTCATTCCAGTGATCTCCTTCCCACTTTCAATCTGCCTATCGCCCCAACCACAGCACCGAAACCACCCTAGTCCACACTTTAGATACACTTCTACTTGCTTCTGATGCAGGAAAAATCTCCCTCCTCACTCTTCTTGACTTATCTGCAGCCTTTGATACCATAGATCACTCAATTCTTCTTTCTCGCCTCCAAAATACGTTTGGTATTAACGGCACAGCCCTCACCTGGTTTACTTCATACCTCACAGACAGGTTCCAGAAAGTTATTGTAAACAAAATTCAATCAAAACCTGTCATAATGGAATGTGGAGTCCCGCAGGGATCAGTCCTGGGCCCTGTTCTCTTTACTCTCTACACTGCTCAAACTCTCTCATATGATAAACAACCACCATATTGATCATCATTTCTATGCCGATGATACTCAGCTTCAGTGCAGTGATACTGTTGAAAACTTGCCTTCCCCCTGACAAATATGTCCTACTGCCTTCAAGACATTCAAAACTGGATGACTCAGAACAAGTTACAGCTAAATGCCGATAAAACCGAAGCCATGCTCATAGGGACCCAACATAAACTTTCCTCTATCGCAAAAACTTCAATAGAATTCGGCAATACGTCAGTTCCTTTGTCCAACTCTGTGAAGTATTTAGGAGTAGTTCTTGACAACACACTCTCTATGAAAAAATTCATCACCCAGATCTGCCAGTCTTGCTACTATCAATTACGGCACATAAGCGCGATTCGCAAGTATCTGTCCACTGATGCAACTTCCAAGCTTGTCACATCTCTCATTCTCTCACGTTTAGACTACTGTAATTCTCTTTTGGCTGGCCTACCAGCATCATCTATCTACTCTCTTCAACGCATACTAAACTCTGCAGCTCGACTGGTCCTAAGAAAGAAAAATCTGAACACATCACTCCTCTTCTGCGATCTCTTCACTGGCTGCCTGTCTCACAAAGACTGAGTAAAAAATCAATACCCTCTGTTTCAAATGTCTCCACAAATCTGCACCCTCTTATCTCTGTAACTGTCTTCATCTGTACACTCATCCCGTTCCCTTCGTTCAGCCGCAGATACTTTGTGCTTTCGAACACCCAGATTCAAACAAACCACTGTTGGCCGTCGCTCCTTCTCTGTTTCTGGTCCATCCACCTGGAATGGCCTCCCTCTTTCACTTCGTAAAAAGCCTTCATTTGATTCCTTCAAATCCAGCCTCAAAACACACTTATTTCTTACCTGAGACTTTCCCCCCAAATATCTGTCCCTAAATTTCAACAGCATCTTTCACCTTCTAAGCGTTGTTCCGAGTGTGTGTGTGTGTGTGTGTGTGTGTGTGTGTGTGTGTGTGTGTGTGTGTGTGTGTGTGTGTGTGTGTGCGCGTGTGTGTGCGTGCATGCGTGCATACGTGCGCGCGCATGGTTTTGAAATCTGTTGTTCATTCTGTTTAAGAAGAGTTGCATGCCTGTAAATGATTGAGTGCAAGCGCTTCGATTTGTTTTTTTTTTTACAAGATTCAGCGCTATATAAATTCCATATATTATTATTATTATTACTACTACTACTACGACTACGACTACGACTACACTACTACTACTACTACTACTACTACTACTACTACTACTACGACTACTACTACGACTACTACTACTACTACTACTACTACTACACTACTACTACTACTACTACATACTACTACTACTACTATTACGAGACTACTACTACTACTACTACTACTACTACTACTACTACTACTACTACTACTACTACTACTACTATATGGAATTTATATAGCCTTTTATATAGTCCTTCCGGATGAGACTATAAGCCGAGGCCCCGTGTTCGAACGCATGCAGAACATCTTGCGTACATGTTAAATCCTGTTCCGCTTTTCGTAAGAGTAGGCCATTTTGTGAACGGTGGAAACAGGTGGCAAAATTTACAAAACCGCATACACACAGGGACTGGATGTAAAAGAAAAAAACCACATGAGTGCTTATTCCATTATCCTCGATATAAAAAGAAATAAATAAATGAATACATAAATAATAAAATAATATCGCTGAATCTTCAAAAAACAAACAACTCGAAGCGCTAGTGTGCTAATCCCCCCCCCCCCCCCCCCCCCCCCCCCTGGGTAAGGTAAAGGTAAAGGAGTCCCATAACCT
>CM054138.1:46734876-46744876 GCA_028751875.1 Rapana venosa
TTTTAAGGTAGAACAGGTATTAAATAGTCTGTTAGGCTCCACAGAGCCAATTTCACAATCTGATGTAGATAGTGTAGTTTGTAATGTTACCAACATTATGAAAGACAGTGCAGTAACAAATGGATTGTTGAAATGAAAGTGTAAGTCTAAAAAAGCACAGCAAAGAAAAACTACAAGGTGCGCATGGTTTAACGCAAGTTGTGAGCAAAAGCGAAAGGCTTTCTTTAAAGCAGTAAATCAGCATACTCACTGTAGAGGGAGCAGAAGTTTGTACCTTGTCCGGCAACAAGCAAGTCGTGACTATAAAAAAGAAATCAGGAAGCAATTCAAAATTTATCAAAATAACCTTGTAAAGAAAATTAGAAGAGTAAAGAACTCTGATCCCAAGGCATACTGGAAGATAATCAACGGGACAAAAGTAGATAAGATATACCAGTTACACCCATATCATGTCAGGCATTTAAGGAACATTTTGTAAAGATATACTCAGAAGCAGGAAGAGACCGAAGAAAGTTGCAGTATTGATGAGGGTAACGCCATTGTAAACCAAGAGCTAAATTTACCCTTTACTGAAGAGGAGGTACAGAATGCAATCACTAAACTAAAATCAAATAAAACATGTGGTTTTTGATCACGTCACTAATGAAGTTTTAAAGGCGTCGTCAACCAGGTTACTTGGTATATTTACTAAAGTTGTTTAATGTCAAACCTTCGCTCTGGAAAATCTCCAAATGCCTGGTCCATGGAACTATTAAGCCAGTTTTCAAGCATAAAGTAAGTTCAGAGGATCCTAATAATTATAGAGGAATAAAATATCTTAAGTTGCTTTGGAAAACTATTTACTTCTGTAATTAACAACCGACTGACAAAATATTTCGATGAATGCAAGACTATTGGGCAAGAACAGGCAGGTTTTAGAGCGGATTTTTCCACCACTGATCACTTGTTTGCACTTTATTGCATGATTGATGTGTTTCTTGCCAAGAGAAAACGACTCTATTGCCTTTTTGTAGATTTTGAAAAGGCGTTCGACCGTGTTAATAGAGCTTTTCTGTGGCGGAAGCTGTTCGATCATGGGGTGAATGGAAACATATTAATGGTTATCAAAGATATCTACTCTAAAGCTAAATCATGTGTTAGCAGAGGTGATGAATGTTCTGACTTTTTTCAAACCTCAACTGGGGTTCGTCAGGGTGAAAACTTGTCATCGTTACTCTTTGCCTTGTACTTGAATGATATGCAGTCCTACATTATGGAAAAAATAAACGGTTTATCTATAATGGCAAAGGAAGCCAGGAAACTAGGGTGGGAAAGAGAAAAGGAGGATCTTTTGCTGAAAATGTTTTTGTTATTGTATGCAGATGATACAGCAATTTGTGCTGAATCAAAAGAAGACTTACAGAAAGCTATCGATGCAATTTGTAACTATGTCATAAGTGGAAACTTAATATAAATGTAGAAAAAACAAAAGTTTTGGTTTTTTCAAGAGGTAAAATCAAGAAAATGCCTTGTTTTACATGTGGTGGTAAAGAAATTAAAGTGGTTTTTTCTTTTAAATATCTCGGGCTGAACCTTAATTTTAACAACAAATTTAACGTGGCACAAAAACACTTATATGATCAAGCATGTCGTAGCATGTTCTCTCTGCTAAAAAAATGCAGAAGACTTTTTCTTCCCATTGATATACAGATTGAATTATTTAACAGAGTAGTAGAATAGTTTCAATACAGCGGTGACTGAAACAGCAAACGAGCTTCTTGGCAAACGCCGACCAGTCAAAAAACCATGGGTCACACCAAACATCCTACAACTATGCGACAAGCGTAGAGAGTTGAAGAAAAAGAAAAATGAAACAAAAGAAAGAGCAGAACAATATAGGGCAGTCAACAAAAGAATCAGGAAGTCCATGACGGAGGCAAAAGAGAAATGGATCGGTGAACAGTGCCAAGACATTGAAGAGAACATCAAGAAAAACAATAGCAAGAAAGCATATCACTGGTGAAAGACCTGACTAGCACGAAACAGAGAAAAGGTTTAACAATCCAAGACAAAAATGGGAAGTGTCTCACTGACGACCAGGATATCTGAACAGATGGACAGAATACTGCTCCGACCTGTATAACTATAGAACCGCAGGAGATCCAGAAGTCCTTAATGTACCCGAAAGCAAAGACACAGACAGTCGCCCTATCCTCCAGAAGAAGTGGAAACAGCAGTCAGATCGCTGAAAAAGGGGAAGTCAGCAGGGGCCGACAACATTCCAGCTGAGTTGTCCAAGCTGGAGGGGAAGCCATGATCAGCGCCCTACTAAGAATCTGCAACAAGATCTGGCAGACAGGAAAATGGCCAACACCATGGACGCAGTCACTCATCATCACCCTCCCCAAGAAAGGAAATCTACAACAATGCCATAATTACCGCACAATCAGCCTCATATGTCACCCAAGCAAGGGTCTTGCTGCAGATAATATTGAATAGACTGAAGCCACAAGCAGAGACCATCATTGCTGAGGAACAAGCAGTTTCAGAGCAGGCGCAGCACAACAGAACAGATATTCAACCTCAGAATACTATGTGAGCGGTACCTTCAACATCAACAAGACCTTTACCACGTATTTATCGATTTAAGAAGGCATTTGACGGGGTGTGGCATGCAGCTTTGTGGGCAACCATGAATTTGTACAGCATCAATGCAAACCTGATCAGAGTCATCAAACAGCTGTACAGCGAGGCCACCAGTGCAGTGTACTACAACACAACATTGGAGAATGGTTTCGAACAACAGTTGGAGTAAGGCAGGCTGTCTACTCTCACCCACTCTTTTCAACATCTTCCTTGAGAGAATCATGGCTGATGCACTGGAACATCATGAAGGATCAGTCAGCATTGGTGGCAGAACGATCACAAACCTCCGCTTCGCAGATGACATTGATGGAATAGCAGATCAGAAAAAGAGCTTGCCAGCCTAACAGAACACTTGGATAAGGCCTCCAAAACATATGGCATGGAAATCAGTGCAGAGAAGACCAAACTGATGACTAATAACACCAACGGCATTAGCACTGATATCAGGGTTAATGACCAGAAAGCTGGAAACAGTTCAAAGCTTCAAGTACCTGGAGCCATTGTATCAGACCAGGGATCCAAGCCAGAAGTAGTATGCAGGACTGCACAGACAATAACAGCTTTGTCAAAACTAAACACCATCTGGAGAGATAAGAATATCTCACTTATCTCCAAGATCAGACTAATGCGCTCCTTGTCATATCCATATTTCTGTATGCCTGTGAATCATGGACCCTGACTGCAGATTTGGAGAGAAGAGTACAGGCAGTGGAGATGAGATGCTTTCGGAGACTCCTTGGCATCTCCTACAAAGACCACATAAGCAACGAAAGCGTGCATAACAGAATCCAGCAAACCATTGGACCCCTATGAGAACCTTCTAACGATCGTGAAAAAGCGTAAACTTAAGTGGTATGGGCATGT
This sequence comes from Rapana venosa, assembly GCA_028751875.1. Classification (NCBI taxonomy): domain Eukaryota; kingdom Metazoa; phylum Mollusca; class Gastropoda; order Neogastropoda; family Muricidae; genus Rapana; species Rapana venosa. Next base: position 46,738,366 of record CM054138.1, read on the forward strand.
CACAAGATCCCAAGGAATTACAATGACAGTTTTGCAAGGCACTGTCCAAGGAGGAAGAAGAAGAGGCAGACCAAGGAAGAGCTGGGAGGATAACATCAGTGAATGGACAGGCCTAGAACTCAACAAAACCCTGAGAAAGGCAGAACAGAGAGAGGAATGGAGGGAACTGGTTGCTGAGTCTTTGAGGGTGCCCCCACGGTCGTCAGACTACGGGACAGATAGATAGATGAATAGAGTAGTTCCAATTTTGTTTTATGGATGTGAGGTCTGGACTCCATCAATGTGTGAATTAGCTTCAAAATTACAACTTAAGTTCTTCAAAATAATTCTTAAACTGGGAAAATCTACTCCAAGTAAAATGGTTTATGGGGAACTTGGTCAGTTTCCTGTGGAAATAACAGCTGAAGTAAGGATGCTTTGCTTTTGGTTTAAGCTTGTTGATATGGAAGTGAGCCTAAATTTTCTAACATTGTTTATAAGTTGCTACATGATATGTATATCGTTAATACCCACAAATCTACTTATTTAACTAACGTAGAACGTATATTAAACGAAATCGGGTTAAGTGGGATTTGGGAGAATCAGTTTGATCTCAATGTTTCATCTGAATGGTTTAAAGCCAAAGTTACACGTAGTTTACAAGATCAGTATTTGCAACAATGGTTTTTCTCATGTTGATAACAACGACATATTTCTTAATTATAGACTATTTAAGAAGTGTTTCTGCTTTGAAGATTATCTGACGATTCTTCCCGTTAATTTGTCATTAACTTTTATTCATTTTCGAACATTAAATCACAGACTTTCCCCTCCAAATTTGGGAGAAAAGAAATGTTCCTAGAGCAGAGAGAGTCTGTGATAAATGTGGTGAAAACGAGCTAGGTGATGAGTTCCATTATCTATTCAAATGTCATTTGTTTGTGCAGCTAAGAAACAAATTTATCCCAAGATACTATAGAGGAAACCCAAATGTTATGAAGTTCCATGAATTGTTTAGTTCCACAAATAAATCCTTGCTTATTAAAGTTATAAAATTCCTCAAAGAAATAATGAAAAAACCTATTGATTTGTCGCATCTCTTTAGATGACACCATGTATTTTATTACATGTTAGGGATAAGTTAATTTCCTTTGTTAGTATAGACTTGAATGGCCATGTCATTGTGTGTGAGCACACTAGCACCCCCAACCCCGTGCCGTGTGTATATGTGGTGTGTGCGTGTCCCCCGTCAATTTGTGTGAAAAGTGTGGCACATAGTTCGAAAATGCTTCCCTGCGTGTGCGGGGTGCACGCGTGCTGTTTGTTCCAGGGGTACGGGTTTCTTGGCTTGGTTGATGATTCCACGCCTTGCGTGTGTGTGTGTGTGTGTTTGTGCATGTTAGATGCCCTTTGCTTGGGTTGTGGTGTGTCTGGGAGGAGATGAGACGAGAGATCAGAAAATCACAATTTAATTGTATCTCAGCCTTAGCCATATTACATGGGAGAGAGAGAGAGATAGAGAGAGAGAGAGGAGAGAAGAGAGAGAGAGAGGTGCAGTTGGTTACGGGAAATGTATTCAGGCATATTAGTTGCTAATGCATTCCTTGTGTTTGTGAATGCTTTTTCACTTTTCATGTCCATGGTTTGTGCTCTTTCATTTTGGAGCAAATTTGTGTGTTAGTATTTTTCACACGCCCACATCCGCAAGTTGTGATTTTGTTAAATTTCATGTACCCCTTGGGGGTTTTTCTTGAAATAAAATCTTGAATCTTGAATATTGAATCTTTAAAAAAAAAATTCTTGATATCTTTTATCTACTACTTCTGTGTTTTTCGAGTCTGTAGCTCATGGTATAGACATATTGAATTAGCAGATAAGCCATTGACCATTTTTCTTGATCATGATCGTTTTTAAAGAAACGGGTTCTCTCGTCTCTCTCTCTCTCTCTCTCTCCTCTTTCTCTTCTCGTCTCCTCTCTCATCACTCTCATCGTCTCTCTCTCTCCCTCCTCTCTTTCTTATCTATTTGTGTTCATTCTGTCCTGTCGGTCTGTCTGTCTGTATGTCTGTCGTCTCTTTTTCACTTTCTTGTGCTCTCTGTCTCTTTCTTATTGACCTAACTGTCTGTCTGTCTCTGTCTGTCTGTCCCTCTGTCTCTCTATCTGTCCCTCTGTCTTATGTCTACCCCGTCTTTCTCATAATTGTCTCTCTCTCTCACACTGGTTTGTCTCTCACTCTGTTTGCTCTCTCTCTCTCTCTCTCTCTCTCTCAACATCTCTCTCTCTCCTCTCTCTCTCCTCTCTATCTCTCTCACACACACCCATACACGAGACGACGACGACGAACCACCACCACCTCCTCATCCTCCTCCTCCTCATCTCCTCCTCCTATACCTCCTCCTCCTCTACTCCTCCTCCTCCTCTACTCCTCCTCCTCCTCTACTCCTCCTCCTCTATCTCTCCTCCTCCTCCTCTACTCCTCCTCCTCCTCCTATTCTCCTCCTCCACCTCCTATAACTCCTCTCCTCTACTCCTCCTCCTCTACTCCTCCTCCTCTACACTACTCCTCCTCCACTACTCCTCCTCCTCTACTCTCCTCCTCCTCTACTCCCCTCCTCCTCCTCTACTTCTCCTTCCTTCCTCCTCCTACTCCTCCTCTACTCCTCCGGCCTCCTCAACTCTCCTCTCCTCTACTCCTCCTCCCTCTACTCTACTCCTCCTCCTCTACTCTCCTCCTCTAACTCCCCCTCCTCTACTCTCCTACTCCTCCTCCTCTTACTTCTTCTCTACTCCTCCTCCTCTACTCCTCCTCCTCTACTCCTCCTCTTCTACTCCTCCTCTACTCCTCCATTATCCTCTACTCCTCCTCCCTACTCCTTCTCTACTCCTCTCCTACTCTACTCCTTCTCTACCCTCCTCCTCTACTCCTCCTCCTCTACTCCTCCTCCATCTACTCCTCCTCTACTCCGCCCCTCTACTCCCTACTCTCCTCTACTTCCCCCTCTCTTCCCCTCCTCTACTCCTCCTCCTCCTCGCCTCCTCCGTACTACTCATCACTTCCATTAAGACCTACCTCCTTAACTACTCACACTATAACTTCCTACTAACCTACCACTACTAAAACTACCTTCCACTTACCCTTTCTCTCTCTTTACTCTACTAACTCTATCCTTCACTCTAGTACCATTGACTCTACTCACTCCTCTTACTCCTCTCCTCTTTACACACTTCTCTTCCCTGACCTGTACCTACTCTTACTCTCCTCCTTACTCCTACTCCCCCTTTCTTTTCAAAACTTCTCCTCTTTGAACTCGTTACTTACTCTACTACTATACTCTCCTCACACCTTCTACTCTTTTTGTCTTTTCCTCTTACTCCTCTCCGGACTCTTTCCCTTCTACTTCTTTTAACCACCTTTCTCTCTCTCGACTTCTCTTCTACCCTACTCTCTCGACCACTCTAACCCTCTCTACCTCTCTTTTACTCTCTTCACTCTACCTGCTCAAACCTATCATACTTTACTAAACACACGAACCTCTACCCCTTTCTTCTTCACTTACTATCGCCCTCAATCTCTCAATCTCTACCCCTTACGACCCCCCCGCTACTTATCCTCTTTCTCCGCTCTCAACTCTCTCTCTCCTCAACTCATAACACCCCTTTTCCACCTAACTACCTCTCCTCCTACTTACCCAACTAAACCTTCTTTTCTTACTGGTACTCCACTTAATAAATGAAACATACTCTCTCCTCGTCCTTCTTACCCCTAACTCTTACTTCTCCAGAGAACTAACTTTTTCTACATCTCTGACCCTTTCAACCTTCCCTTACACCCCTTCTCCTACTATTACTCCTTACTTTTTTTTCTCTCCTGCCCTTCCTACCTCTTTCAAAAAATACCCTTCTCCCCTACTTTAGACTCACTCCCGACTCTACTAAAACTACCTAACCTTTAACTTCTACTCTAACCTCTTACTCTACCCTTCAACTCACTCTTCTCTACTACGATCCAACTTCTACTCTCTATACTCTCACTACTTCTCACACTAACCTTCAATCACCACCTCCTACTTTCCCTTCTACTTCACTCCTCCTCCTTCTCTACTCCTCCTCCTCCTACTTCTCCTCTCTACCCTCCTCCTCCTCTACTCCTCTCTCCTCCTCCTCTACTCTTCCTCCTCCTCTCCTCCACCTCTAACTCTACTCCTCCTCTACTCTTCCTCCTCCTCTCCTCCTCCTCAACTCCTCCTCCACCTCTACTCCTCCGCACCCTCCTCCTCTACTCCTACTCCTCCTCTACCTACCTCCTCCATCCTCCTCTCCTCCTCTACTCCCTCCTCCTCCTCCTCTACACTTCTCCTCCTCTCCTCCTCCTCCTCTCCTCCTCTACTCCCTCCTCCTCCTCTACTACCCCCCACCTACTCTACTCACCCTCCTCCTCCTCTCCTCCTCCTGCTACTTCTACTCCTCCTCAAATCCCTACTCTTCCTCCTCATACTCCTCCACTACCCTCCTCCTCCTCCACACTCTCCTCCTCCTCCTCCTCTACTCCCCCCTCCTCCACTAACTACTCTCCCTCCTCCTCCTCTACTCCCTCCTCCTCTTCTCCCTCCTCTCCTCCTCCTCTACACTCCTACTCCTCCACTACTCCCCTACACTTCCTCCTCCTCCTATCCTCCTCCTCTTCCTCCCCTCCTCCTCCTCCTCCCTCCTCCTCCTCTACTCCCCTCCTCCTACTCTACTCCCCTCCTCCTCCTCTACTCCACCTCATCATCCTCCTCGACTCCACCTCCTCTACTACACCTCCTGTACTCCTCCTCTACTCCACCTCCTCTACGCCACCTCATACTCCTCCTCTACTTCCTCCTCCTCTACTCCAACTCCTCTACTCCCTCCTCCTTTACTCTCCCTCCTTTACTCCTCCTCCTCTACTAACTCCTCCTCCTCCTCTACTTCCTCCCTCTACTTCCTCCTCCTCCTCTACTCCTCCTCTAACTCCTCCTCCCTCCTCTACCCTCCTCCTCCTCTAGCTCCTCCTCCTCCATTCCTCCTCCTCTACTCCTAACTCCTCCTCATCCTCTTACTTTCTCTACTCCTCATCGTCCATTATATTGACAGATTAATGTGAAATTCAGCTGACGTGGAAGACAGTCATAGAGAGCATTATTTTGCAAGGCATTACTTCTAAACAAAGAAGAAAAGAACAAAACCCACTTGTTCAACTATAGTTTCTATATCACATCAGAAATGTATTTTCTCCATGATGACTTCAGCTGTCCTCAACAACTGTTTTTTGGGTGTGTGTGTGTGTGTGTGTATTATTTAATGTTATTTTTGTGTTTTGCATCCACAATAACCAAAGCAAACAGCACAAGCTCTTTCGCTCGTCTGCTGCCTGTCTGTCTGTCCTGACGGACTTGCCTGTCTTGTCTTGTCTTGTCTTGTCTTGCTTGTCTTGTCTGTCTGTCAGTCTGTTGTCTGTCATGGCTGTCTGTCTGTTCTCTCTCCTCTCTTCTCTCTCTCTGCTCGTCCATCTCATCTCTCTCTCTCTCTCTCAATCTCCTCACATCCACTCTCTCTCTCTCGCTCGATTCCCCGTTCGTTCAAGGGGGATAATTTCACCCCTAGAGATAACATCAGTGCAGACTCCACTCTCCCCAAAAGTCTTTCTGATTAGACTAAAAACCGAGGCCCGTGTCGAACCACGCAGAACATCTTGCGCACACGTTAAATCCTGTTCCGCTGTTCGAAAGAGTAGGCCATTGTGTGCCGGTGGGAACAGATGACAGAATTTACAAAAACCGCAAACACACGGAGACTGGATGTAAAAAAGCACATAAGTGCTTATTCCATTATCCTCGATATAAAAGAATAAATAAACAAATCTCTTTCTATCTCTTTCTATTCCTCTCTATGTGTCTCCACTCCCTCTCTATCCCTCTCCCTCCCTCCCTCCTCTCTCTCTGTGTCCTCTCTGTCTCCTCTTCCTCACTTTCCCTCTCCCTCCTTTCCATCCTCCCTCCTTCCCTCCATCCCTCCATCCCCCCCCCTCCTCCCTCCATCCAATCTCCCTTAATTTCTATTGACTCTTGTTATACTACTCATATCGTTAAGTCATCCTGATGTGTGCGCAGCCTTAAGATTTATATTTGTGTAAAGGTTTCAAAATAAGGGATACATTGCTACCTTAATTCATAGTTTTGTAACTGGCAATTTTTTGGGGTTATGCAATAATAGTTTGTTGTTGTTCCCCCCTCCCTTACCCACCCACCCACACCCACCCACACACACACACACTAAAATACTAAGCAGTTCGGCAACCCCTTTCATATAGTTATGGCGACCAATGACCTTTTTTGTGAATATATCATTCAAGCTCGCTCTACCTCTCTCTCTCGCACACAACACACACACACACACATTATATATAAATATATATATAATATATAAAATATATATAATATTAAATATATATATATATAAATATATATATACATAATGTTGCAAGCACGTACGCAGTGTATAGGACGTATG
>CM054138.1:46764876-46769876 GCA_028751875.1 Rapana venosa
TCACTTCGCCAAAAGCCTTCACTTGATACCTTCAAATCCAGCCTCAAAACACACTTATTTCCTACCTGAGACTTTCCCCTCATATCTGTTCCTACTTTTCAACAGCATCCTTCATCTCCCTCATCACCACCTAAGTGTGTGTGTGTGTGTGTGTGTGTGTGTGTGTGTGTGTGTGTGTGTGTGTGTGTGTGTGTGTGTGTGTGTGTGTGTGTGTGTGTGTGCGCGTGTGTGTGCGTGTGTGTGTATGTGTATTGTGTGTGTGTGTGTGCATTGATTTGAAATATCTTTTATGTTATTTGAGGAAAGTTGCATGCGTGTAAATGATTTGAGTGCAAGCGCTTCGATTTGTTTGTTTTACAAGATTCAGCGCTATATAAATTTCATATCTTATTATTATTATCATTATTATTATTATTATTATTATTATTATTATTATTATTATTATTATTATTATTATTATTATTATTATTATAAGTCTTGATAGAGGTAAGAACTGCTGCCACCCCAATCTAAGAACTCTCTGTGCCAAGCTCACGTTTTTTTTTTTTTATGTCGTTTGCTATTGTTAAAAGTACTGCTTCTTTTCCCATAATGATGATATTGGTTGGGAAGTTTCTTCCTTCCTTCCTTCCCTGTTACCAAAACATTGTGATTGATATGCTTTATTTTGGTGGTGAGATGATGTGTCCAGTTTGCCCGACTCGTCATCTTCTCTTGTTTGCTTCTGGCTTATTTGCCTTTTTAAGATGGAACAGGGGTCTCAATGTGGCCCCAAATCATGGGTTTTTTCAGAATTGAAAAAAAAATTTGCTAGATGCAAAAATGTGAGATTTTTCTGTGTGAATTATTGAAAGAGTTCAGGTTTTTTGGGTGTTTGGGCCCGAAACTTTTCCCCCATCCATTAGACCATGAGTGGTGGTCTGGGCGCTAGTCTTTCGGATGAGACGATATACCGAGGTCCCGTGTGTTACACATTATTATTCAGCGCACGTAAAAGAACCCACGGCAACAAGAGAGTTGTCCCTGGTAAAATTCTTAGAAAAAAGCCACAATGATAGGGAAACAAATAGAGTTGCAGACACACAAAAAAGAGTGGCGCTGCTTTTGTGGCGACGCGCTCTCCCTAGGGGGAGCAGCCCGAATTTCACGCAGAGAAATCTCGTGACTGAAAGTGGTATAAATAAATAAATAAATAAATAAAGGTTTAGCGGTTTGAAACATTTAGGTTAGGCGGCCATAATGGGTTGTTTTCAAGGGCAACAGTGCATAAAAATGAGTAATTTGTAAAATTGTTGTGCTTTACAAGTGATGGCCTTTCAATAGTCTATAGTAGTACGACTTCTAACATGAACATAACTTCCAACATAACTTCTAACTTCTAGCTTGAAAACAAAATGTCATCAGTTTCCACACCCATGTCATTATAATTAGTCATTATCATTATTTGATTGATTATTGGGTTGCTTTTAGTTCTCTGTGTGGGTGCGCTTTTTTTTTATTTGTGTTATCGTGTTTGTGTTCTTGTTTCTTGGTGTTTTTTTAAATTTGTTATTGTTATTGTTGCTGTTGTTTTTAAGTTAGGGTTTTTAATTTTTATTTTATTGTTTCTTATATCTTGATGCTATCTATGATAAGGTGGACTCGATGTAAAAAAAAAAAGCGCTTATTCGTTATCATCGAAATAAAAGAATTTGATTGATTGATCTTCTCTCTCTCTCTCTTTTGTTTTTTTTTTGCTTTTTATTTATTTTTGTGCGTGTGTGGTTTTTTTAAAGGGTTATTTCCCTTTGTTCCTACTGTATGAGAGTATAAGTATTGGGTTATTATTAAGATGTATCCCTACGGACGGGGACTGGATGTAAAAAAGTAAATGAGTGCTTATTCATTATCCTCGAAATAAAAGAATTTGTCATTGTCATTGTCATTGTCTCTCTCTCTCTCTCTCTCTCTCTCTCTCTCTCTGTCTGTCTGTCTGTCTGTCTGTCTGTCTGTTGCTGTTTCAGGGTCTACTGATACTCAGTAAACATCCTCTGATTGACGTGCGTTACCAGAATTACCATCCTGGAGTTGACGTTCTGCTGGAGCGAGGCTACATCCAAGCAAAGGTATGTGTATCTATCTGTCTGTCTGTCTGTCTGTCTGTCTATCTATCTATCTATCTATCTATCTATCTATCTATCTATCTATCTATCTATCTATCTATCTATCTATCTATCTATCTATCTATCTATGTGTCTGTCTGTCTATTTATCTATGTATCTATGTATCTATGTATCTATCTGTCTATCTGATATCTGTCTGTCTGTCTATCTATCTATCTATCTATCTATCTATCTATCTATCTGTCTGTCTGTCTGTCTGTCTGTCTGTCTGTCTGTCTGTCTGTCTGTCTGTCTGTCTATCTATCTATCTATCTATCTATGTATCTGTCTGTCTATTTATCTATGTATCTATGTATCTATGTATCTGTCTATCTGATATCTGTCTGTCTGTCTATCTATCTATCTATCTATCTATCTATCTATCTATCTATCTATCTATCTATCTATCTATCTATATCTATCTATCTATCTATCTATCTATCTATCTATCTATCTATCTATCTATCTATCTATATCTATCCATCCTTCCTTCGGATGAGACCGTGTTCGAACGCATGCAGAATATCTTGCGCACACGTTAAATCCTGTTCCACTTTTCGGAAGAGTAGGCCATTGTGTACCGGTGGAAACGGATGACAAAATTTACAAAATCGCATACACACGGCGACTGGATGTAAAAAAGCACATGAATGCTTATTCCATTATCCTCGATATAAAAGAATAAATAAATAAATCTCTCTCTATATATCTGTCTGTCTGTCTGTCTGTCTGATCTCTCTCTATCTCTCTCTCTATCTATACACACATACAGTAATGATAACTACCATACCAGGCGCTACAGACTGAAATAATAAAAAAAGGGAATATGATTTGGCTTTTTTTGCTTTGTTTTTTCATTCCTCGGCTTGCGCTCCGAGGTTCACCAATTGTGAGATTTTTGTTGTATGCAACCATTTGTGTATATATATATATATATATTATATTTATTCTTTTATATCGAGGATAATGGAATAAGCACTCATGTGGTTTTTTACATCAAGTCCCCGTGTGTATGCGGTTTTGTCAATTTTGTCATCTGTTTCCACCGGCACACAATGGCCTACTCTTCCGAAAAGTGGAACAGGATTTAACGTGTGCGAAAGATGTTCTGCATGCGTTCGCACACGGGGCCTCGGTTTATAGTCTCATCCGAAGGACTTTGACATTCAGTTCGATTTTTTGGGTCAAAATTGGAAGTGTGTGTGTGTATGTGTTTTTTTTGGTTTTTTTTTTTTTGGGGGGGTGGGGTGGTGGTTATGATAGTGGGATGTGGGTGGGGGTTGCCCACTATGAAGGTAGCCGCATTCTGACTAAATCGGGGATGGTGGTCTGAGCACAACACTAGTGTTTGCATGTGAGATGTTTTTATGTATACTTTTGTTTTTTGCTGTCCGTTCTTACCGGCACGAAATAGCCTACTCCTGTGAAAGGCGGAACGGGCTTTAACATGACTGTGTGCAAGGTGTTCTGCATGTGTTCGCACACGGGAGGCAGCTGGGTTTATAGTCTCGATCGATCCCCTGAAGGACATTCAAGGGAATGAAGTCTGCACTGAGGTTAACTCCAGGAGGACAAAATTAATGTCCCCTTGAACGGGTGCCGTGTGTGTGTGTGTGTGTGTGTGTGTGTGTGTGTGTGTGTGTGTGTGTGTGTGTGTTATTTTTTATATTTTAATTTTATTCTTTTTATTTCGAGGATAATGGAATAACTCTGCGTGCTTTTGTTTTTACATCCAGTCCCCGTGTGTATGCAGTTTTGTACAATTTGTCATCCGTCCCCACCGGTACACAACGGACTACTCTTCCGAACAGCGGAACGGGTTGTAACGTGTGCGCAAGAAATTCTGCGTGCGTTCGCGTAGGGGCCTGGGTTTAGAGTCTCATCTGAAGGACATTCAGGGGAATTAAGTCTGTACTGATGTTAGCTCCAGGAGAAAAGCAAAATTAATGTCCCCTTGAATGGATGCCGTATTGGTGGTGGTGGCTGTGTGTGTGTGTGTGTGTGTGTGTGTGTGTGTGTGTGTGTGTGTGTGTGTGTGTGTGATTTACTTTTTTTATATTCTTTTATTTCAATGATAATGGAATAAGCACTCGGGTGCTTTTTTTTTTACATCCAGTCCCCGTGCGTATGCAGTTTTGCAAGTTTTGTCGTCCGTTCCCACCGGCACACAACGGGCTACTCTTCCACACGGGGCCTCGGTTTAAAGTCTCATCCGAAAGGACTTTTAGGGAAGAGTTGAGTCGGCGCTGATGTTGTTAACTCCAGTGGGTAAAATATCCGCTTGAACGGGATTCGAACCCGTGTGTGTGTCTATGTCTATGTATGTGTGTATTGTGTGTATGTACGTGTGTGTGCGCGTGCATGCGTGCGTGTGTTCACGCTAACGTGCGCACGCAGTACCGTGATGGATCCGTGTTTCTATGCTATTATTCTCACAGACGGCTCAAGGGCTGACCTACGTGTGCACGCATCTGAGCTCCCAGTTTGCCTATTACTTCGAAGGTAACGAACGACTTGGGCCATTTCGTTCTCCCTTGCTTTCTTTTTTCATTATCTTTCGCTTTCTCTTTTTCTTTCTTCTTCTCTGTGTCTCCTCTGCTGGAGGGAGGGGGGCAGTGAGGAGAGGTGGTTGGTGGGAGGGGGGTTGGTGGGAGGGGGGGGGGGGAGGGGGGGTTGGTGGGAGGGGGGGGGAGGTTGGGGGGGTTGGCGGGGCTAAAAAAACACCAAAACGTGATTGAATTTGGATAGGATTAGATTGGATTCGGAAGCGGGTGAGTGAGCGAGCGAGCGAGCATGCATTGAATTGAAACTTTAAAATTATTTATATATTAAAAATTTTTTTTTCGAGGATAATAGAAT
>CM054138.1:46772376-46792376 GCA_028751875.1 Rapana venosa
GTGTTTTCTTGTGTTGTATATTTGTATGTGTGTGAACGGGGGAAAGGGGGGGGGGTGAGTGTTGTTTTTGTTGCTTTGATTTTAGGTCTGTTCACTCAGTGGTTTTAGACGATGGGAAGGGGAGGGGAGGGGACATTGATGTTGATGGTTGTGTGCTGTGAAATTGGTATTTGTTGCTAAATATCCTAGGCAGTATACAGAAAAAGGCTAAGCAATGATAACAACAAACAAATAACATAACAAAAGCCAATACGACTTGTGTGTATGTATGTGTGTGTGTGTGTGTGTGTGTGTGTGTGTGTGTGTGTGTGTGTTTATCTAAGCTCTTCTACTTCGAGGATAATGATTAAGCACCAATCCCCGCGTGTATTCTGTTTTGAAAATTTTGTAATTGTTCCTACCGGCACACAAATTATCTACTTCTCGAAAGGGGGAACCGATTTTTAACCTGTGCGCAAGATGTTCTACATGCGATCGTACACGGGATTTCGGCCTATAGTCTCATTAGAAGGACTTAATGCTTTCAGTGCCTGGGCTTTATCACAATTCTTGACTAAACCATTGACGCTGGGGGCAACAGCAAAGCGAGAGGCTGTATGATCAGTGGCTTTCCCACTCATGGAATTCCACTTTACAGCTTAGTCTTTAGTGATCGACTATGACTCTCTGACTAGGAGGCTTGATTTGTGCACAGTCTTTAATATGTGCTGCAGCCCTGGGGGCTGGTTGGCCTTTGGAGAACATCTCCAACGCTGACTGCCCTTATGCCCACTTGGCCGAGAGAGTGGGGGTGTGCTGTGAGCAGGGTGTCTCCACTATATAACCAAATTAATTTTGTACCCTATTTTCGAAACGGTAGCTGCCAAACGCTCTAACCAATAGGCTACCCCCCCCCCCCTCTCTCCCCCCCCCCTCTCCCCCCCCCCCTCCTCCACTGTGTCAAATTGATCATGAGCCACGCTAACCCTGAGTAGCGACCATTTTACAATCTCTACTTCTACTTCGCAATTCTTCTTCTTCTTCTTCCTCGCAATTCTTCTTCTTCTTCGCAATTCTTCTTCTCCTCCTCCTCCTCCTCCTCCTCCTCCTCCCTCCTCCTCTCTTCTTCTTCGTCTTCTTCTTCTTCTTCTCAGTTCTTTCTTCTTCTTCTTGAAATGCTCAGACAGCAGCTATTGTTGGCCTTCGCATATATAAAGAGAAAATGCGTTGCGCTGCCGTTAAGCACCTGACAACTCGGGCCCTGCCAGCGCATCGGACTACAACAGAACATAACATAACATAACCTCAACAACAACAAACAGGAAGAAACGTTAGTAAAAAAAAAAAAGGAAAGGGATTGATAGAAAAGAGGGAATTCCCAGCACAGAAGGCGGAAGGGGATACTATTATATACTTATACTGCTGACACGCCCCGGGCATCCCCACACAGGGGTGGGGGGGGGGGGGGAGGTGGGAGGAGTGGGGGAGGGGGGGCATATCTTTTGGGTAGTGGGACAGTAAGGACAATTGTTAAGCATTGACAGGAGACATGTGATGGTGGATTGGTTGGTTGGTTGGTTGGTTGGTTCGATAGTTGATTGGTTGGTTGGTGTATTGGTTTGGTTGGTTGGTTGGTTGGTTGGGTTGGTTGGTGGGTTGGGTTGGTTTGGTTGGTTGGATGGTTAGTTAGTTGGTTGGTTGGTTAGTTGATTAAACAATTGGTTGGTTGGTTGGTTCGATTGGTTGGTTGGTTGAGTTGGTGGTTGGTTAGTTGAATAATTGGTTGGTTGGTTGGTTGATTGATTGGTTGGATGGTTAGCTAATTGGTTGGTTGGTTGGTTAGGTTGGTTGGTTGATTGGTTTATTAGTTGGTTGGTTGATTGGTTGGTTGCTTGGTTGGTTGATTGATTGATTGCCTGGTTGGTTGATTGGTTGATTGCTTGGTTGGTTGATGATTGATTGCTTGGTTGGTTGGATTGATTGCTTGGTTGGTTGATTGGTTAGTTGATTGATTGGTTGGTTGGTTGATTGGTTAGTTGATTGATTGCTTGGTTGGTTGATTTGGTTGGTTTGATTGGTTGGTTAATTGGTTGGTTGGTTGATTGATTTCTTGGTTGATTATTGGTTGGTTGGCTGCTGCAGGACGCTGCACCTACTGCCCGTCCGAAAACCCGGTGCTGAAGGCTGAACACTCGCAGTACGCCACCATCGCCATTGACCACGTGCTGACCTCTCCCGGGGTCACGGTGGACAGCAGTTCTGGCCAGGTAGGAGTGGACCTTGGAGTTCTTGACATTTGGTTGTTTTATTCGTTTGTTTTGTTTATCTCTGGTATGTATGTAATGTATGTATGTATGTAATGTATGTATGTATGTATGTATGTATGTGTGTGGTGTATGTATGTATGTATGTGTGTGTGTGTATGTATGATGGATGGATGGATGGATGGAGGGAGGATGTATGGATGGATGGATGGATGTATGTATGTATGTAGTATGTATGAATGTATGAATGTATGTATGTATGTATGTATGTATGTATGTATGTATGTATTATGTATGTATGTGTGTGTGTGTATGTTTGTATGTATGTATGTATGTTTGTGTGTATGTATGTATGTATGTATGTATGTTTGTGTGTATGTATGTATGTATGTATGTAATGTATGTAAGGTATGTAAGGTATGTAATGTATGTAATGTATGTATGTATATGTATGTAAGGTATGTAATGTATGCAAGGTATTTAATGTATGTAATGTATGTAATGTATGTATGTAATGTATGTAAGGTATGTAATGTATGTAATGTATGTAATGTATGTATGTAATGTATGTAATGTATGTAATGTATGTAATGTATGTGATGTATGAATGTATGTGTGTATGTAATGTATGTATGTATGCGCTCGCAATCTGACGACCCGGGTTCGATTCTCGCTCAAGGGAAATATTTTCCCCTGGAGTTAACATCAGTGCAGACTCCACTCTCCCCAAAAGTCCTTCGGATGAGACTATAAACCGAGGCCCCGTGTGCGAACGCACGCAGATCATCTTGCGCAGACGTTAAATCCTGTTCCGCTGTTCGAAAGAGTAGGCCATTGTGTGCCGGTGGGAACAGATGACAGAATTGACAAAACTGCATACTCACGGAGAAGCATCGAGCGTGGTAACCAAGTGGATGAGTGACTTTGACTTCAGTACAGTCCCCCAGTTTACCCAGCTATAAATGGGTACCTGCCCTCTTTAGGGTCAGGGAAGGTAAAGCAGCGAGGTAGAGGAGATGGGCGCCGCCCTCAATATGCTGGCCCTAGAGAAGTGAGTCTCTGATGCCTCGCTCCCTTACGACCACATAGGTTACTAACTACTCACTACTACTGTCGTTGTTGCTGCTGCTGCTGCTACTGCTACTAGAACTACTATTTATTTATTTATCTTCTTATTACTACTTCTACCACTGCTACTGTAGCAGTAGCAGTAGATCTAGTGGTAGTAGTAGTAGCAGCAGCAGCAAGAAGAGCATTCTTTCATTTCATTATTAATATTGTGATACCTGGTTGTGGTTTTGCTGGTGATTTCATCTGTTGACCTGTGAGTGTGTGCGTGTGCGCGTGTGTATGTGTGTGTGTGTGTGTGTGTGTGTGTGTGTGTGTGCACGCGCGTGCGTGCGTGCGTGCGTAAGTTAGTGTTAGATGTGGTGGTGGTGGTGGTGGTAGTGTGCGTGTGTGCACTTGCGTGCGTGTGTGAGTGTGAGAGGTGGTGTGGTGTGGTATTGTGTGTATGTATGTGTGTTCATGCGCGCCCGCACGCGCGGGTGTATTTTTAATCTTTCATTTCTTTTTGTAAGTGTTTATTTTTTACTCATTCGCTGATCTACCTGTCAATACTTATATAGTAAATCAACACACTCACATATCCACTGAAGTCGGAGTATGGCTGCCTATATGGCGAGGTACATACACGCAAACTTCTCATCCACTGTACTTCCTATCTCACAGTGGTGATTCCCAGGTGGGTGGGATGAGCGAGTCAAGAGTGCATAATTACGTTCTGGGTGACCCCCCCCCCCTCCCCCCCTGGCTGACCCCCCCCCCCCCCCCCCCCCCCCTGGCTGACCCCCCCCCCCTCCCCCCCAAGGGTGTAAAGCTGGGGAACGCACAACAACCACCCAACAGTGCAGACTCCACTCTCCCCCAAAGTTCTTTCGATGAGCCTAGAAACCGAGGCCCCGTGTGCGAACGCACTCACGCACGCAGAACATCTTTGCGCACACGTTAAATCCTGTTCCGCTTTTCGTAAGAGTAGGCCATTGTGTGCCGGTGGGAACAGATGACAGAATTCACAAATCGGCATACACACGGGGACTAGATGTAAAAAAAAAAGCACATAAAGTGCTTATTCCATGATCCGCGGATATAAAAGAATAAATAAAAATAAACTAAACAATAAATAAAAACAACTCGTACTAGCTTATCCTATGACGGTTTGATTTCCAGAGGGTTTTTGACGATGTTAACGCCATGCTGTCGGACCATTTTGGCGTTCAACTGGACGTTTGTCTCCCTTGAGCGCCCACGTGACCACGGGCAACAAGATGGCGGACCTCTGGGTGACAAGTTTTGGACCTACAGGGGGATAAAAAACCTTGTCTAGCATTGCCAAAGATGAAAGCAGGGTGACCCCCAAAACAAAACAAAAAAGACGAAAAGGTGAAGGTGAAAGTGAAAAGCTTTACTTGACTCTGCCGTTTTTGTTGAATGGTGCTTTCATTTTTTTTATTTATTTATTTATTTATTCATTGAAAAGCTGAAGGTGAAAGTGAAAGCTTTACTTGACTCTGCCGTTTTGTTGAATGGTGCTTTCATTTTATTTATTTATTCATTTATTTTTGTTGTTTCTCTCAGGCAAAAATTATACCCATCCATTCTTTAAAAAAAAAAATGGAGAGTAGGGAAGAAAGGAAAATAAATATTAATGAACGTACTCTTGGAGGTTGTTTTGTTTGTTGTTGTTGTTTGGTGGTTTGGTTGGGATTGTTGTTGTTGTTGCTGGTTCCATTCTATGATTTTGAAGGCTGGCTGAATAAAACACCTGAATATGGGTCATCGTGTCACACGGTTTGTATGTGTGTGTGTGAGTGTGTGTCTGCGTGAGTGCGTGTCTGCGTGTGTTGTGTCTGCGTGTAGTGCGCGTGTGTGGTTGTGTGTGTGTGTGTGTGTGTGTGTGTTGTGTGCGTGTGTATGTCGTTAGTGTGTGTGTGCGTAAGTGTGTGAGTGTAAGTGTGTGTGTATGCCTCTGTGTGCGTGTGTGCGATCGTCCGTGTGTATGCCGTTCGTGTGTGTGTAAGTGTTTGTGCGTAAGTGTAAGTGTGAGTGTGCGCGTAAGTGTGTGCGTAAGTGTGTGTGTAAGTGTGTGTGCGTGCAAGTATATGTGTATGTGTGCGCATAAGTATAATTATGTGTGTGCGCGCGCGCGCGTGCGCATATGCGTTGTTATTGTTGTTGCTGTTCTGTTTTTGATTTCATATTGATAGCAAGTTCAACAGAAAGGTAAGGCTGGAAAAATATATATTGATGTTAATCAGTTGTCTATCCGTCTGCGCCACGTTTTTTGTGTGTTTTTAAGACTTTTTTCCCCTTGATTCTGTCATCACACAGCTACAGAGGCATATAAAGCGAAAAGCCGTTGGTTTGATCCCCCTTTGTGCCCCAAATGTCCCCCCCCCCATCCCATCCATCCCCAGTGACGGTCTGGATACAAGTCTTTCGGATGAGAAGATAAACCAAGGTTTCATATACAATACGCATTCAGCGCATAGAAATGAACCCGAAGCAACAAGAGATTTGTTCCTGGCAAAATAATGTACTAAAACAAAGCCTTTCTTATAGGGACACAATACACATGCAGACAGGACATTTATTCTTTAAAAAAATAGATGGCGCTGCTCTTGTGGCGACGCACTCTCCTGGGGGAAGAGCAACTCGGAATTTCACGCCAAGAAATTTGTTGTGACTGAAAAGGAAAGCAACGAATCGGTCGTTGGGGAGCGAGGCGTCAAGAGACCTCAACTTCTTCCAGGGGCCAGCATATTGAGGGCGTACAGCGCCCATCTCCTCTCCCTCGCTGCTTTTACCTTCCCTGACCCTAAAGAGGGCAGGCAGGTACCCATTTACAGCTGGGTGAACTGGGGGGGAACTGTACTGAAGCCAAGACGCGCGAACCGTCGCCCATCCACTTTGGTAACCACCACGCTCAATGCTGCTTGATTAAACCTTAGCTTTGCGGAAGGCGAGTGCTCTGACCACTGAGCTATATCCAGTCCCCACACACCAATGAATAAGATACAACTGGTTCCTCTACCAACACCAGCAATTATCACTCGATCCAACATCGCATCACAACAGACTGATGACATGGATCTGATATCACACACACAAGGCAGTGTCGCCTCCAGCTCCATTTAATTCATAGCAAAGCAAATGAACTGAAAAAAAGAAGTGACACACACACACAAACCAAAACACACAACAAAAACACACACACAACAAAACACAGTTCAAAGACAAGAACTGTTGTCATATCTTTAAAGGGAAAAACAAAAAAACGACACCACCAAAAAACGAACCACATGCCGATAAAAGTAAAAAGGTACTACACAAATGTCACATATCGTAGATTTTTTTTGGTTTTAACGAAAAGGCATACACCGCAGGACATATTTCTATGGCAGCGTATCTACAATCAAGCATACTAATATTTTTTTCATTTTTTTCCGGGGAAGGGTGGGGGGGGGGGGGGGGGGGGGGGGCAGTGTAAAAGAAAAAATAAAGCTTGCTTCATTTATCAAAAGAATTTCACTTTACTAAAAATTCGCCTTGTGGTCACCATCTGTTAAAAATATTGTTAAAAAAATAATAAGGAACAATAAAATTTACAAAATTAATGTTAAAGATTTTTTTTTACATGATCAAAATACAGAAATATATATATATATATATATATAAAGAATGGCGTGGAAAGAAAAAAAATTTACACACAAAAAAGAAAAATGGGAAGAAAACCATAAAAAGGAAGATAAATTTACAGCACTAGAAGCGAAACCTTGATATAATATATACCATATTTCTTATCCATTACCCGGCATTTTTTCTGAACAAGAAAAACCCATTTTTATTCTTTAGGGTTTTTTTCCCACACAAGATGTGGCCGCGTGCTAAATATTCAACATAAGCAGTGCACATGTAACTTTTTAATAACGAAAAACGAACCAGAACTTGGTCAGAGGAAACAATAAAGAAGCTTTAGTGGAGTCTATCAGAAGCGCCAGTTGTAATTACATAGCAAGTGCATCAGTAGTCTAGAGGTTCACCCCTCGTTTCCTTTCCGATGTTCACAATCTTTAAATAACTATAGTTTTCTTTTCTTATTGTTCATCTATTTGATGCAATTTTGTTCAGCTGCAGCCCAATCTTGCACATGCAAAGATGTTCGAGGACTCAAATAAGCATGGCTTGTTGTACTCATTTCATGTATTAGCGCTATGTTGTTTATGAACTAATAACATTTTGTTTAAACCAGTAGTCTAGAGGTAACGCACCTGCCTAGAAAGCCAAAACTCCGGGTTCGAAGCGTGTGGTGGTTTGATCCCCACTTGTGCCCCAAATTTTTCCCCCATTCACTAAATCGTGAGTGGTGGTCAGGGTGCTAGTTTTTGTGTGGATGAGACGATAAACCAAAGCCCGTGTATTACACATATTTAGCGAACGTAAAGGAGCCCATGATGACAAGAGTTTTTTCTCTGGCAAAATCCTGTAAGGAAAAAAGCCGTTCTGATAGGGAAACAAATACAGTTGCAGACAGAAAAAAAGTGTGGCGCTGCTCTTGTGGCAACGTGCGAGAGCAGCCCCAAATTTCATGCAGAGAACTCTTCCGTGACTTAAAACGGTATAACAACACAATACAAAGCACTACACAACAATAGCAAGATACGTTGTAATCAAAACTGAATGGTCTCCTTTCTCTCGGCTTCTGTGGAAAATCGGCTGCAAACTTTCGATTGATCAAACGGTCATTTCCATCACACTACTTCATTTCATTTTATCATGAAGAGGGGGTGGGTGGGGGATGGGTGGGGGTGGGGGGGGGGGGGGCACAAGGGTAACCGAGTGGTTAGAGACTCTAACACTGCGCTTGCGATTTGACAGGCCAGGTTCGAGCCACCATTGAGGACACACCCGTGCATGGGGATTTTATTTTTTTCCTTCCCCCTGGAGTTAACATCATCAGTACCGTCTCCGCTCCCTAGAAGTCCTTCGGGTGAGACTATAAACCGAGGCTGTGTGTGTGTGTGTGTGTGTGTGCGAACGCGCGCAGAACGAATGCCTTGCGCGCACACATTCAAACCTCGTTCTGTTTTCCGCAAAACGTAGGCCATGCGTACCGGTAAGAACGGGTGACAAAAACCTGTACTCAAAGCGCATACATACACACTGCTGCAGTGTTGAGACAAAATCCCCGAAGTCGGAATGCGGCTACCTTTATGGTGGGCGGCAAAAATAAACCCAACAAAAACGGGTTGTAATACATATACATCAATCTTACCATTGGAGAACCTTGGAGCTTTTCTAGCCGAGGAGCGAAAACAAACTTCATTATGGTAAAGTAAAGGTGTCCCATAACCTATAATTATTTAGTCGTAGGGGAGCGAGGCGTCAGAGACCTCAACTTCTTCAAGGGGCCAGCATATTGAGGGCGGCGCTCATCTCCTCTCCCTCGCTGCTTTTCCTTCCCTGACCCTAAAGAGGCAGATACCCATTTACAGCTTGGTGAACTGGGGGAACTGTACTTGAAGCCAAGGCGCGCAAACGGACGGTCACCCATCCAACTTGGTAACCCACGCTCGACACTGCTTAAACTTAGCTGGGGGGAAAGCGAGTGCTCCGACCACTGAGCTATCAATCCCGTCCTCATGACGGTAACACAGATGAGATCAAATTCTGTTCCAGGTTATTGCTGTTTCAGCAATGGACTGAGGCGTTTTCTCTTTCCACTTTTTTGGTTTCTTTTTCGTTCCTTGGCTCCAGTTCCAAGGTTTGACCAAAGGAGAGATTTGTTTTGCGTATGCAATCGTTAGTTTTTGCCCACCATTAATTAAGGTAGCCGTATTCCAACGTTGGGGATGACGTGTAAAACACGGCACTAGTGTACATGAGGTTTTAAATTAATATTTTTTCGCCCGTTTCTTTACAGGGCATGCAAGGACCCTATTTCTTTACACTGAACTACATGTTGTGTTCTCTGTGCCACACAATTCTGTGATGTACACGAAGGAACAAAATGATGCATTTAACATCAAGCTTTTTTGTTGTTTTTGTGTAGATTTGTCTCCACAAGAGTGGTGTCTTATCCGGCATCCAAAAGATGACACATAACAGCTTTTGTGAGCTTCATGTGCATGACATGTTAAGCGAATAACACTAAGATCCTTATAAAGTATTAAAGGTAAAGGTGTTCCCATAACCTACGTGGTCGTTAGGGGAGCAAGGCGTCAGAGACCTCAGCTTCTCTAGGGGCCAGCATATTGAGAGCGGCGCCCATCTCCTCTCCCTCGCTGCTTTACCTTCCCAGACCCTTAAGAGGGCAGGTACCCATTTACAGCTGGATGAACTGGGGGACTGTTACGAATCCAAGGCGCGCAAACGGTCACCCATCCAACTGGTAACCACGCTCGACGCTGCTGAACCTTAGCTGGGGGAAAGCGAGTGCTCTGACCACTGAGCTATCCCGTCCCCTTATGGTTATTACAACAACAACAAACAAAAACCCTAAGCAAAAATTTTTCCACCAACAAAAATAAAAAAGAAGCAAGCACTATAGTTAACCATTCTGGTGTGTCAGGATTTTTCTCGAGAAGAAAAATAAAATTTACACTTATACAAGACGATGCTACCAGCATTTTTGTTTTCCTGTTACTAGTTTGGGTTTGTTTTTTAAAAAGACACCGAGCAAGTAACACAAGGCAACGACTACACAAGAGAAAAGGGAGATAAATAAGCGAGTTAAAACTAACAGAGGGGTTGGGGTACGGGTGGGGGGAGAGGGAGTAAGAGGGATGGGGAAGGGGAGGGAGGGAGTAAGAAGGGAGGGAGGGAGGCAACAAACAAGATTGTTTCAATCGCATGCAAAAAAAAACACACACAAAAAAATCAAACATTTTCTTGTGTGTGTGTGTGTGTAAAAGAAAAACAAACAAACCAACCAACCAAACCTTGATCCTGCGCCTTCTCACAGCGCTATTATCACTTTTGACTGTTGGTTCACCAAACCCCCACTGGACACACGAATGACTTTGATTTCTGATCAGCTTTAACTAACACTCCACCAGGCCGCCACAACACTGCCATAAATCCCCACACAGCACTTGGGTCCCCCACCTTTCCTCGTTTTGGTCAACAAGTCTGATACCAACCACTCTATCCCATCTTGGAACTTGGCCCAAAACACAGCAAAACACATACCCATACACACGTCCACCCACACACTGCACTGCTGTTTTTTCTCAAATCGCTGGGTTTTTTTAAAAGGTTTTGTTGGCGTTTTTCTTTTCTTTTTGTTTTTTCATCAACCATCCACCACCGCTCCATTATTTTGTATTCAGTCCACAGATGGTTGAACCACAAACAAAAACAAAAATTCAAAAGAAAAAAACAACAATTCGAATCAGCGGCCATGAGTCCAGCTACATCACTCAGGGTCAGTTTCGAGAAGCACAGTGTGACGTTGTTCGTGGTTGGTCAAAGTTAAAAGCGCGAGTCAACCAATGAGCAAGTGTGTTCTATGCAGTCTCGGCCCAGCCAGCCAATCAGACTGTTTGTTTCTGGCGAGCTCCGGGCGGCATCATGTCAACTGATACTCTGAAAAGAGAGTGGAAACAGAAAAAGAGAGAGGGAAAGACTATCATTGTTCTGAGGAGCCAAAAAAAAAAAAAGATGATCATTAATTTATTCGATTCGTACAAGTGGTATATTTCCTGGGCAGAATCGAAATTTCCTTTGAAATTGAAAGTTCTGATGATAAGAAAATGTTTTTGTACGCAAACTGATAATTGGAAAACTGGGCATGTCCGGGGACATGTGTGGCTTTTTGTGAGAGAAAAGAAATTTGGGATGTCAGTAAGAAATTTTTGGAGAAAAAAAAAAAAGTAAAGAAATTTTGGTTTTTTTTCATGGAGATTTTAGTGATTTAAAACAAAAACCTCGATTGCCGCCCGGAAATCACCAATGGAAACATTCTGAAATCAAAATTAACATAGAAACACACTCACACATACACACACACACACACACACACGTACACAACACACACACACCTCTCTCTCTCATATATATATATATATATATATATATATATATATATATTATATATATATATATATATATATATATATATATATATTCATACATACATATATCCCTTCAAAATAAAACAAAAAATCCACTGTGTTCAAATCACTTACCATTCCATATTCCACCGCATGGACGATACCGTCCCTATAGATGAACTATCATACAACACATTTAAAGGTTTATTTTGTCACAATTCATTGTAACAAAGAAAGATAAACAGCCATACCAGGTCCCCTAATACAAAATCAGCATCTTTAAAAGTTGCCTCTCTCTCTCTCTGTCTCTCTCTCTGTCTGTCTGTCTGTCTGTCTGTCTGTCTTCTCTCTCTCTCTCTCTCTCTCTCTCTCTCTCTCTCTCTCTCTCTCTCTCTCTCTCTCCTCTCCTCTCTCTCTCTTAGGGTTTCTTAGGTGGTGTTGGTTGGTTTAGTCAGTCCTTAAATCGATAACTCCGCTGGGACTGTTTTATACCAAAACAGAGAAAATCTCTCTTCCCCCTTCACTCACTCATCACTCACTCATCACTCATTCTGTAAGTACAATACAGACCCAATGCATAAGTGGGGATGAACAAAACTTTAATTGGACATTCGTATTAAAAAACAACAAAAAAACAAACAAAAAAACAAATAACACTATGTCAACAGTTGAGAATAATTATGACAAGCATAATACATTCACAAAGGAAATATTTGTTCACAAAAATTCAGCGCCCCCCCCCCCCCCCCCCCCCACCCCCCCCCCCCCCCCACAAAAATTTAAAAAACCCACCAACATTGACAGATACAACAGTATGGAAACATCTAAATAATCGCAAACAATAACAACACAACTCAAGGTCAGGAGAACCAAAAAACAACAACACCCACAACAACAACAACAAAAACAACAACAACATTTCTCATTTATATGTTTGTCATTTTAACTGGTAACGCACAGTGTGTGTGTGTGTATGTGTGTGTGTGTGTTTTGTCGTGTTGTGTGTGTTTGTATGTGTGTGTGTGTGTGTGTGTGTTGTGTTGTGGTGTGTGTGTGTGTGTGTGTGTGTGTTGTGTGTGTTGTGTGTGTGTGTTGGTGTGTGTGGTGGTGGTGGGTGTGGTGGTGGGTGTGGTGGTGGTGGTGGTGGTGGTGGTGTGTGTTGTGTGTGTTGTGTGTTGTGTGTGTGTTGTTGTGTGTTTGTGTGTGTTGTGGTTGTGTGTGGTTGTGTGTGTGTGGTTTGTTGTGGTGTGTTGTGGTGTGTTGTGTGTGTGTGTGTGTGTGTTGTGTGTGTGTATGTGTGTGTTGTGTTGTGTGTGTTGTGTTTGTGTTTGTGTGTGTTGTGTGTTTGTGTGTTTGTTGTATGTGTGTGTGTGTATGTGTTGTGTGTGTGTGTGTGTGTGTGTGTATGTGCGTGTGTTGTAACAGAGCGAATCAGACACAGACAACATCCGTCACCTATTCATCTAGCAGATAAAAGACATTTCATCCTTCTCCTTCTGTCATACATAAATATATCTATCTTGTCCGACAGAGGAATCGTCACCTTCACCTTCACCTATCCCGTAGTCCTGTCGACCGTGGGAGCACACCACTGAAGATTTTGCAACCAGCTTCCTCCACTCCCCACCGTCCTCTTGCTCTCCGTAGCAAATCGAACCACTCAAGTCCAGTACGTCCACTCTCTGATGTTTATCTTCCCATCCTTTTCTCTGCCTGCCTCTTCTTCGTCTCCCTCCTCCTTGTACTGTTCCCTTGTAGGACAAATCTTGGCCAGTCCAGATGTTCTTCGTGTGACGTGCCCGTACCACTTTAAGTTTGCGAGGTTGTTGTTTTTTTTACACTGAAGTCAGGAGCTCTTCACAATTATAATCCGAATCATGCTGTTTTCCTTATATTCATCAACTGCGTGTCTACAATGATGGACTTATTTCAGGGTTTTTTTTGTGGGTTTTTTTGGTTTTTTTTTGGGGGGGGGGGGGGGGGTTTTCGTCGGGAAGAGTTTCCGGTTCATCAATGGTGAGATTTTCATGTATGCGACCTTTAAATTTTTTTTTTTAAATTGCCGCCCAACCATTAAGGTAGCCGCATTTCGACTTCGGGGATGATGTATATACACGACACGACTCTGCATACATCTCTTATTTCAACATTTTTCCATCCGTCCCTACCGGTAAGCAATGGCCAACTCTCCCAAAAGGCAGAGCATGGGGGTGTGTTTTCACGTGTGTTCGTACAAGATATTTGGGGCGCTAACATTGACATCGAACACAGGCAACCTCGGGTTTTTCTTTTATAGTTTGGTCTGAAGGACTTAAGGGTGGTGGGGAGTAGTTGAATTCGATACTGATGTTAACTTGCAGGCTTACCGTTATGTGTCTTTGGGGTTAACTTAACAGCTATACACTTACAGAGAGAGAAAGAGAAAGAGAGAGGAAAAGAGAGAGAGAGAGAAGAGAGAGAGAGAAGAGAGAGAAGAGGGTGAGAGAAGAAGAGAGAGAGAGAGAGGAGAGAGAGAGGGAGAGAGGGGAGAGGGAGAGAGGGAGAGAGGGGAGGGAGGAGAAGAGGGAGGGAGGGAGGGAGGGAGAGAGGGAGGGGGGAGAGAGGGAGGGAGGGAAAGGGAGAGAGAGAGAGAGAGAGAGAGAGAGAGAAGAGAGAGAAGAGAGAGAGAAGAAAGAGAGACAGAGACAGACAGAGAGAAAGAGACAGAGACAGAAAGAGAGACAGAGACAGAGAGAGAGGGGAGGGGAGAGGGGGGGGGGAGAGAGAGAGAGGGGTTGAGAGAGGGAGGGGAGGAGAGAAGGGGGGGGAGAGAGAGAGGGAGAAAGAGAGAGAGAGGGAGAAGACAGAGAAAGAGAGACAGAGACAGAGAGATAAAGAGAGACAGAGAGAGAAAAGAGAGACAAGACAGAAAAGACAGACAAGACAGAGACAGGCAGAGAGAGACAGACAGCGACGACAGAGAGATAGAGAGAGACAGAGAGAGAGACAAAGAGAAAGAGAAAAGACAGACAGACAGAGACAGAGAGAAATAGAAACACAGAGAGAGAGAGAGCTGACTTAGGGAGAGATTGTTAAAAAAAAAAAATCAACCGTTCACCAGACGTCGTTTGCCTAGATTCGAACCCACAATTTTACGGACCCCCACGGGATTGAAGTCAAACGGTTTTAAACCACTCGGCTACATTTGTCCGTCGGTGAACAGGTAACTAACTAATGGGCTCGTTATAATTATTAACGGGATAGCCTAGTGGTTAGAACATTGCGCTCGCAATCTGACACTCCCGGGTTCCATTCCCGCTCAAGGGGATATTTTCCCCTGGAGTTAACATCAGTGCAGACTCCATTCCTCCCCACAAAAAAACTCCTTCGGATGAGACTATAAACCGAAGCCCCGTGTGCGAACGCACGCAGAACATCTCACGCACACGTTAAACCCTGTTCCGCTTTTCATAAGAGTAGGCCGTTGTATGCCGAAGGGAACGGATGACAAGAATTTACAAAACCGCATACACCTGGGGACTGGTTGTAAAAAAAAAAGCACATAAGTGCTTATTCCGTTATCCTCGAAATAAAAGAATAAAATAAAGGGCTTAACCGTTTAATTTCTTAATTTCTTTTTTATTTTTTATTTTAAAAAACATAATATAAGCAGAAAGAGATAAAGAAGGCAAAAAGAGAACTACAGCAAGAGTGTGGATAAAATAAGCTGAAATAATTTAGTTTTTAAAAATATCTAACAACTATAAAAAAAAAATTTAAATACTGTAAGATACATACTTTTTTTTCTTCTTCTAAAATATCAGCAACAAAATAAGAACGGATATATACTTATAATCGGGTGACGAAAGACGTACAAAACAAGAACTACTATGCATTTTTTCTCTACAGAAACAAAACAAAACAATACTTGTCTTGTGAACCGACTACCACACAGGCGGTATAAAACTCTATGGGGAAAAAACAACTCGCATGTAAACTTGCTTTTAAAACAGCTAAAGCGAGTACACATGATTACACTGACATGCAACCCCCTAAAAATAACAAAAAAACAAAACACAACAACAACAAAACCCCTCAGCAACAACATCATAACAACTTCATAAGACAAACCGTGACTGGATAAGGCCATCATCAATAACAACAACAAAAACAACAACAACAACACATAAAGCAGACAGCAAAGCAAGCAGACAAACACATGCACGTGCTGCGCGCGTGCGCGCGTGCACGCGCGCGCCACTCACACAAACATACGCGCGTGTGTTTGAAAACACAGGAATGGATTCTTATCACAGAATCAAATCTTACTTCCTAGCAGTTCGTGCACGCACGCATGCACGCACACCCAAACACACACAAAACACACCAAACAAAACACAGAACACACATATACATACATACATACACACACAGACACACACACACAAACGCACACACACACACACACGCCACCCCCTACCATAACACACACACACACACACACACACACACACACACACACACACACACACACACCACACACACACACACACACACACACACACACACACACACACACACACACACACACGAAACACACACAAAACACGTACACACACACACGCACCCCCACCCACAAATACACACACACACATACACACGAACCCCCCCTCCCCCCCCCCCCCCACACACACACACACACAGAGTCATATACACACAGAACACATATACACAACACACAAAAACTTAACACACGCGTGTGTTTGTGGGCGCGTACATTATATTTTAGCTCCTTCAAAACTGACACCGACATTCATTTCATGTGCTTTTGCTCCCCCTCCCCCTCCCTCCCCCTTCCCCCTTTCTCTGTTTTGTTTTGTTTTGTTTTGTTTGTTTTTGTTTTTATTGTGAGACTAATTTCAGAGGCGAATGTCTTTTACAGAATGAACTAAGGGACTGGCCTCGAAAGCACAAACTCATGTGACTAATACCTTGGCACATGCGATAAACATTCATTTAGAGCAACACTTTTGTACCTTTGCCAAAAAAACCCCAACACACACACATATATGCACTCATGCACACACATGCATGCACACACACACAGGTAAATAGACATGTACACACGCTCAAAACACACACGCGTGTTCACATACACAAAACAACACACCCTCCTACCCCCACTCTCTTCCACACACCCTTTCTCTTTAACAACATTCTTCTTCACATCCACTCATTTCTGTTCATAAATCTTGAAAAAACAACAACAAAACGAACCACACAAAAACAAAAAACTTTTTTTTTTTAAAAAGCAAGTCGTGACAGTCTGAAATATACGGAGACGAAACACCGCTAACACAAAACTAGACTACATCCCATTAACAGAAAACAACAAAACAAACAAAAACGAAAACATAAAGAAACCCCTCATAAAAATCACGTATATACGTTTGGCAAAGTACAAACATCATTATGGCAGCGTCAAAATTCAAAACTTCAAAAACCACAACACATCCCCCATCCCCGAACATTGTTTATATGTTTCACAAATCTTGATCGAACAACTCAGTGCCCTTTGGAAGGCAAGTTCAACCATTTTAGTTGTTAACAACAATTTCGATGCAAGTCACTGATAAAAAAAAATTCCCCCCAAAAAATCAAGCGAACATGAACATGGGTAGTACCAATGTTTCTACAAACTTGTTCATCAAACACTTTAGCGGAGTCATACATAGTCTTTGAAACAAAATGTCCTGACCACTGACCCATCTTCCACACATTGTAACCAGCTTCCGAGTTTTCGCAGATTATTTTTTGTGGTTTTTTAAATATTTTACATTCAGGATAACTTCTGTTTTCGGTTGGACCAGCGCATTAAAAAATAATTTGGTGGTAGTGGGTAGGTGGGGGTAGGGGTGCGTGCGTACGTGCGTGCGTGTGTGCATGTGTGTATGTGTACGTGTGTGTATGTGTGAGTGTGTGTGTGTTTGTATGTGTGTGTATGTACACTAAAACATGACACACGTGCTACTACTCATCGTCCGCTTCACTGAAGGAAAAGATTCGCTGGTAAGGACATTTCTTTTCCTCCTGGGAAGATGAAACGTTTACCGAACCATTTTACCAACGGATTAGGACAAAACTTCAATATAAATATACACTTCACCATAACCTCCCCCCTCCTCCCTTATCTCCAACCCAGAAATTTCTTGAAGACATCTGTCCCTACAATAAGGTCTCGTAGAGGTCATGACATCACTCCTTAAAGCAGACATGTCCAGTCCATAGCCCAAACAACAACAACAAAACACGACTACCACGACCACCAACACCACCACCTACACCACAAAGAAGCTGTGTCACTGTGTCAACAACAAAGTCTATGCAAATAATCCATCCGCAGCGCTTTGTCACGCTCCGCATCAACACAAACTCGGACAGAAATGTGTGTTCAGGCAATCTCCATCATTCGAAAACTGTACATCCGTTTTAAGCCGGAGACTTATGGGGTTTTGGGGTGGTTTTTTGGGCTTGGATTTCATGGTAGGTTTCCGCTTTAAAAAAAAAAAAGAAATAAAGGCACCGGCACACACACACGCACAGAGGTATATTTCGTGGAAACAGTGTGTCCTTTACCAAATTTTTTTAAAATTAGCATCTCTTGAATCACTTAGGTATTAGTCTTTTGTAGACTTGGATTTCGCAATAACAAACATTTTTTTTTTTTTTTTTGGGGGGGGGGGGGGTTGGATTCAAAGGGAAATTGCATGGATAGCATTAAGCTGTGGTAGATGTACGTGTCAAGGTTGTGTTTTTTTCTCTTTCCCGTGTGGATGTTACTGAAATACTCTAGTTTTATCATGATCAGTCCCACACAAAAAGCGTATTTGACGGGATTGTTTTGGTTTGTTTGTTGTTGTTGTTACTGCTGCTTTTTCTTCTGACTTGTGTGTGTGTGTTTATCTTTTAAAATTCTTTTATTTCGGGAAAATGGAATAAGTACTTTGAGTAATAAATGATTTTTTTTTATTTCCAGTCCCCGTGTGTATGCAGTTTTTTAAATTTGTCATCCGTTTCGTTCTGTGTTTGTGTGTAGTGTGTGTGTGTGTGTGTAAGTGTGTGTGTAGTGTGTGTAGTGTGTGTGTGCGCGTGCGCGTGTGTGTGTAGTGTGTGTGTAAAAGCGTGTGTGTAAGTGTGTATGTGTGTGTGTTCCAAAAAATTTTGTTGGTTAAATAAGCAAATTTGGCAAAACTATAGAAATGGAAATACTTTCTTTCCCCCTAGATATTTTATATTTTATTTTACAAGTAACCAGAAAGGCAAATATTCACTGGTGAAAATACAACTTTGAAAACAATAAACCAAGCAGTGATGGTCATCAGAAATGGCTTTTTTATTTTATAAAATACATTTTGGCTGCCAAAATGCAGGTCTGAGGGGGATGGGAGGGGGGTGATGGTAATTCCAAGTTAATTACACAAGGCTTTATGTCGTGTCTTGGTTTTGTTTGCGCTTTTTATTTGTGGGGGTGGGGGTGGAGTAGATTCTATTAGTGTATGACTATGTTGGTTAAGTCTTCTGAATGTTGCATTTGGCCAGAGTGAACTGATGATTTTATTTTGGGGAGGGGGGGGGGGTAGGTGTTGAAAGAAGCTTGTGTTTATATCCCAGCGTTTCCAAAGCCATCAGTAGCCTACTGCATCACACGAGGGAGAACATGGCAAACGGGTTTTCATACTGCATTTCTCTATCACACCTTCCCACACAGTTACACCATCAAGAAAAAAAGAGAGAAAGAAAATAAACAAAGAGCAAATAAAGAAAGTACGGTTGTTTTGTAAACCAAAACTCTTCTCCATCACTGGTCATCAATGAGACCACATCTCTTTTTTGTTTGTTTTTTTTGTTTTGGCAAATTGTTGTCTTTTTAGGGTTTTTTAGTTAAAAGATGGTAGCAGGACTGAAAAAAAGGAATCTAGGCAAAGATTTATCTGCTGAAACAGATGAAGAAGTTGCTGAAACAGATGGAGAAGTTGCTGAAACAGATGGAGAAGTTGCTGAAACAGATGTTGATGTTGCTGAAACAACAAAGGGAGCTGGGGGTACAGTCAGACGTGATACCAGGTCTAAGGTCATTTATTATCTGTGAAGCTCAGGTCTCCACACAAGACAGTGAGCGCGCGGTGCCAACCAACCACAGCATCCAGAGTGGTTTTAGCCCGCAGCTAACTACTCTCCAACTCCCTGTTTCCACCCGGCACTTCTGGAATCACCCGCTCTACGAGAGAGATACACTATGAAGTAAGAGACTACTTCACGAAGAACTACATCTAGTTTCAGGTTTAAAAAAAAAATTAAGTAAGGTAAAGGGTGTCCCATTACCTAATAAGGTCCTAGGGGAGCGAGGCGTCAGAGACCTCAACTGCTCAAGGGGCCAGCATATTATTGAGGGCAGCACCCATCTCCTCTCCAATACTTCTTTACCCTCCCTGACCCTAAAGGAGGGCAGGTACCCATTTACAGCTTCAGATACGTCACAAAAACAGTCCGACTGGTCAGCCACAATCGACGCTGTACCAGAATCAACACCAAGAGTACAACTCCACTGTCTTCCGAGACTGAAGTCTGCCACCATCACACAAAAAAAACAACAACATCCACATCA
>CM054138.1:46807376-46834876 GCA_028751875.1 Rapana venosa
GAGAGTTGTCCCTGGCAAAATTCTTAGAAAAAAGCCACTCTGATAGGGAAACAAATACAGCTGCAGAAAAAAAAAAAAAAAAAAAGGGTGAAAGGGTGGCGCAGCGCTAAGTGGCGACGCGTTCTCCCGCTCTCCCCGGGGAGAGCAGCCCGAATTTCACGGAGAGAAATCTGCCATGACTTAAAGTGGTATGAAATAACATCTGAGCGCTTTGATTTGTTGCTTTACAAGATTCAGCGCTATATAAATTCCATACATTATTATTATTATTATTATAGGGATCATTTAATCTTCATGTGAATGTTGAAGTTGTACTTGAGCACAATATAGGCTGCTAGCTTGTTGTTGCTGTGCTGACTATGTTCTTTATGTTATATAGGTTCCATGTTTAATGAATGAATAAACCCTATCTAAAACCCACCTAAACCGGAAACCTTTCCTGATATAGCTATAAAGAAAGGAAAAGTACTGAACGCAGAATTAATCAAATCTGCTGCTGATCAAATTTTATCAGTGTGAAAATGCATAGTCCTGTTTGGAATTAGAAACTACTTTCTTAGGTTCAGTGATATATATATATATATATATATATATATATATATATATATATATATATATATATATATATATATATAATCTCTGTGTGTGTGTGTGTGTGTATGTATAAGTATATGTATAAGTATATGTATGTGTGTGGGTGTGTGAGAGAGACAGAGAAAGACAGGGAGCTCTCAACGGAAAGAGTGTCAAGACAACGTGTGCGGAGGGAGGGAGGTTCGAGAATTCACTGCACTAGTTACCTTTCAACATCAGAATTGTATTCATTTTCTGAAAAAGTTTGACTCAGTCTGACAACAATTACTGACCTATGCAAAATGAAAATACACCACATCTTTATAAACTGCTGCTAGTTTTTGTCAAAAAAACCAACTACACTATTCCAAATTGCTGCTGATTTCGTCGAAAATAAACACTGCCATTACATACTGCTGGCTTCGTATAAAATATGCCATTACAATTTGTTGCTGGTTTTGTCGAAAGAAAAACTATGCCATTACATATTGTTGCTGGTTTTGTTGAAAGAAAAAACCACGCCATTACAATTTGCTGCTGGTTTTGTCGAAAGAAAAAACTATGCCATTATATATTGTTGGTTTCGTAAAGTAGAAAAACCCACCCCTATGCCATTACAGTTTGCTGCTGGTTTTGTCAAAAGAAAAAAACGTGCCATTACATTTTGCTGCTGGTTTCATCGAAAAACAAATTATGCCATTACATATTGCTGGTTTCGTAAAGTAAAAAAAATGCCATGCCATTACAATTTGCTGCTGGTTTTGTCGAAAGAAAAAAACCCATGCCATCACAATTTGCTGCTGGTTTCGTCCAAAAAAGATATGCCATTACATATTGCTGTTTCGTAAAGGAAAAAGTATGCCATTACATTTTGCTGCTGGTTTCGTCAAGAAAAAAGCCATTTCATATTGCTGGTTTCGTAAAGGAAAAACTATGTGATTACATTTTGCTGCTGGTTTCGTGTGGAAAAAATACTATGTCATTGCAATTTGCTGCTAGTTTCATCGAAAAAAACCCCAACTATCTCATTATATATTATATATTTTTGCTCATTTGGTAAAAAAAATGTTAATGCATTTTCCTGCTAGTTTTGTGGGGAAAAAAAGCTACTATGCCATTACATATTGCTGCTAGTTTTGTAAAAAAAAAAAAAGGAATTTAAATCCAATTATGCCATTACAATTTGCTGCTGGTTTCGTCGAAAGAAACACAAACTGTGCCATTAAATATTGCTGCATTTGCAGGTTTCATAAAATAAAAAAGCAGAACAACCCTATGCCATTACATATTGCTGCTGGTTTCGTTAGAAAAAAAACCCTATACCATTACAATTTGCTGCTGGTTTTGACGAAAGAAAAAAACCATGCCATTACAATTTGCTGCTTGTTCGTCAAAAAAAAGCTATGCCATTAAATATCGCCTCAGGTTTTGTCACAAAAAACCCACCCAAAACCCAATGGCATTACATATTGCTAGCATCGGAAAGTAAAAAAAAGAGCAAACAACAAAACTATCCATATAATTTTTCTGCTGGTTTCATCGAAAAAACCTATGCCATTAATTTTGCTGCTAGTTTCGTTAATAAAACAACCCCAACAACTACGCTATTACATATTGCTGCTAGTTTTGTAAAGTAAAAAAACTAATTTTGCTGCTGGTTTCCTTCAACAACAACAAAAAGCCTATGCCATTACATAATGCTGCTGGTTTCATTAAAAAAAACCTAATATGTAATTGCATTTTGCTGCTGGTTTTCTTGGGGAAAAAACAACTATGCCATTACAATTTGCTGCAGGTTTTGTCAAAAGACAACAACCCACCCCTATGCTATTAAATATTGCTGGTTTTCTACAGTAAAAAAAACCCCAACAACCTATGCCATTATATTTGGCTGCTTGTTTCGTGGGAAAAAAACCGATGCCATTACAATTTGCTGCTGGTTTCGTGGAAAAAATCTATGCCATTACAATTTAATGCTGGTTTTGTCGAAAAAAAAGACAACTATGCCATTACAATTTATTGCAGATTTTGTCGAAAACCCCCCCCACGTCGAAACAAAACAACTATGCCATTACATATTGCTGCTGGTTTTCTCGCCAAAAAACAACAAACCACCCAAACCCAAACAAACCCCCCCAAAAACCCCAACTATGCCGTTACATACTGCTACACGTTTTTGTCAAACCATTAGGTTTTGTGCTGCGTCTAAAGTCTAATAGCGCCATGCAAATGGTGAAACATGAAAGCAAGCCAACCGAGTGCATACTACTAGGATTCAAAATAAAGACATAAAATGAAACGCAACAACAATAAAGAAAAATAAAATAAGCGTCCCTCTTTCCAGTTTTGCGTGACCACCTCAATCCGAGAAACTCTCTTTCCGTTGTCTGTTTTAGCGTCACACTGCCGTTTATCCCTACAGACACATCCCCGTAGTCGGAATGCAGCTACCTTCATGGTGGGGTACGGGTGGGGGTGGGGAGGGGAGGTCACATATGCAAAAAATTCTCACCATTGGTGAATCTGGGAGATCTAGCTCAGGAACAAAGTAAAAAATAAACAAAAAAACCCCTACAACAACAAAAACAAACCACCCAACCATAGACACAGGTACCCTTGTGAATTAGGAAGATAGTTGTCCACCAAAATTGCATGGATGGAGTGTGTGTGTGTGTGTGTGTGTGTGTGTGTATGTGTGTGTATATATATATATGTGTGTGTGTGTGTGTGTGTGTGTGTGTGTGTGTGTGTGTGTGTGTGTGTGTGACTATTCTCCCTAACTTTTTCATTTTTCTCCTTCAAACACTTGCCTAGGATTAGAAATACGACAACATGGCTTTTGTATTCAATTTCAATGATAATGAGAGAGCGATTAGTTTATGGACATATGTGTATAGATCTAAGAATGAGATTAATTCAGCTTCAAATTAAAATAGAATCTCTTTCTGTTGGAGCCCTTTTGTATTCCAATGTTGCATTCAACCCCCTACCCCCGCCCCCATCCCCTTTCCATTATATGAAACTCGTATGCCAGTGAATGGTAGCAACTAATCATCATGATGACTAACACCATTATTTATAGAGACTTTTGCCGTTTAGGGGGAGTTAACCAAGATATAGGGATTTCTTAAAAGGTAAAGGTATCTCATAACCTATAAGGTCGTAGGGAAGCGCGAGGTGTCAGAGACCTCAACTTCTTCTAGGGGCCAGCATATTGAGGGCGGAGCCCATCTCCTCTCCCTCGCTGCTTTACCTTCCCTGACCCTAAAGAGGGCAGGTACCCATTTACAGCTGGGTGAACTGGGGGAACTGTACTGAAGCCAAGGCGAGCAAACGTCACCCATCCAACTGGTAACCACGCTGGACGCTGCTTAACTTTGTGTGGGGGAAAGCGAGTGCTCCGACCACTGAGCTATCCCCGTCCCCTAGGGATTTTTACAGCCTCGAATAATTTGAGTATAAGCAACAGCCACAAAGAGAAGGGTGAGATGGGGGGGGGGGGGGGGGGGGGGAAGAAGGCCTAGCAAAACTTGTTATGATTATATTTCTGAAGCAATCAAGTATGTATTACAGGCTACGTTGACCTAGCGTAAATTATTGTTATCAGGTGTACTAAGAAGTGACAGAAATACAGGTTGGGAAACTCTCTCTCTCATACACACAGACACACATACAAACACACACGTGTGTGACTTGGTGAGTGAATCAGAAGCAGAAGCAGAACACTTTAATATCGTTAAGTCAGTGTGTGGGTGTGCGTGCGTGCGTGCTTGCTTGCGCGCTTGCTTGCGTGCGTGCGTGCGCGCGCGCGCGCGCGCGTGTGTGTGTGTGTGTGTGTGTGTGTGTGTTTGCGTTCTATTCATTCTTTTTTAATCATCTAAACCCTTTTTTTTTAGTATAATGAATAAACACTCAAGTTCTTTATTGTTTTGTTGTTTTTTTGGTTGTTTTTTTTTATAAAAAAAACCATCCATCCCCGTATGCATACGGTTGAGTCTAATCTGTCATCTGTTCCCACCTGCAAACAATGGCCTAGTCTTTCGAAACAGATGTTAACATGTGTGCAAGATGTTCTGCGGGCGTTGGCACATAGCACCTTGGTTTATGGTCTCCTGGGGGGGGGGGGAGGGAGGAGAGAGGGGAGAGAGAGAGGAGAGAGAGAGAGAGAGAGAGAGAGAGAGAGAGAGAGAGAGGAGAGAGAGAGAGAGAGAGAGAGAGAGAGAGAGAGAGAGTATGACGCGGGCGGGATAGACGGGACATTGGAATATGTTCGTTAAGCTGGAACTTATTCTGGTTAGGACAATTTTGAAAAAAAAAACAACAACAAAAAACAAAAACAAAATATACAAAAAAGAAACTGGCACGTATACTCCAGATTTTTTGTTTTCTCTCATTAATTTTATCTCCTGTGAGTGCTTCTCTCATCACTTACATTACATTACATTACATTACATTACATACACTACCTCCTGGAATAGTTCCACGCACCTCCCACAGTCTGACCATTCTGTGCTAGAAATCTCCTCTCTTCTATCACTCTCTTTGTTTCTGCCTTGTTCCTTTTCTTCCTGTCACCTCCTTTTTTGGGGGTTTATTTTCTGCCTTCTTGGTCCATACTGCCTGCCTTTTCTTTTCTCCCCAGAAAGATTTAAAAGATAACAATTCTCTCTTATGCCGCCGAAGTCGGATGCGCGGGGCCTGAAGTGTCAGGCGCTTAACGGCAGCGTGACGCCTTTTCGCTTATATAACGGACAACAATAAGTTGTTGCATGTGTGTTCGATGAAAAAAAAGAAGAAGAAATTTCTATGTGTGTATATACACGATAGATACAATCTGAAGTTTGTGGACCTCTCGTCAATTTTTATTACACCTCAGTCTTGTTCAATGATAAAAGAGTGTACCTACTTATGACACTTTTAAATCCAGCCTGAAGATATATTTATTCCAAATCTGATCCCCCCCCCCCCCCTCTTGTTTCATCTCCAAATCTATCCCTGCCTTAAAACAGCCCAAATCCCATCACCCTGCCAAAGTGTATAATCTTTGTGTGTGTGTGTGTGTGTGTGTGTGTGTGTGTGTGTGTGTGTGTGTGTGTGCGTGTGTGTGTTCGTGCGTGCGTGTGTGTGTGTGTGTGTGTGTGTGTGTGGTGTGTGTGTGTGTGTGTGTGTGTGCATTTGAATTTGTTAACTCTGTTAATTGGTATTGGTTGTATGTGTATGGCTGTGTTGAACGCAAGCGCTTTGATTTCTTTTTGCAAGATATAGCACTATATAAATTCCATTTAATTATTATTATTATTATTATATCATTATTATTATTATTATTACTACTACACATAGATAACCCATGTACTGTTAACAGTCTTAATAGGCCTACAAGAACAGATGTGGTTTCTTGAATAGCAAAAACACTACTTTACTTAGCAAGGCAAGAACAACAATGAAAAAAGCCCCAAATAACCCTTGTTTTGAATAGATATTAATGTCAAACTTTCATACAGAAAATCTGAGAACGAAAAGTAATGTGATTTCGGGGGTGGGTTTGTTGTTGGGTTTTTTGTTGTTGTTGTTGTTGTGGTTCTTTTTTTCCTAGTCTGTGCTTGATCTCAACATTCCACCATTTTCTATTTTTGACCTGATGTTCAAAACTTGGCTGAGTGTTTCGTAAAGTATCACAGAGTACATACTCAAATGTCTTGTTCTTACGTTCATAAGTATGAACACAAAATTCATGGTTTGTCTCATTTTGGTTTAAACAAAATTTTATCAGTTCACAAACAACGTAGCACCTCTACATGAAATGAGTACAACAAACAATGGTTATAACTATGAGTCCTCTAACATCTTTACATATCCAAGAATAGGCTGCAGCTGAACAGATTTGAACCAAATAGATGAACAGAAAGAAAAAAAATAAATGTAAGTATTTACAGATTCAGAAAAATATCAGAATTTGTCTAATTTTATGTCATTCAATGTTTAGTTTTGCTTAAAACGCACATGGATTTCTCTTCTTGTTGAGGTAATAAAATATTCGTATTAGTATTTTCTTGTTGTTGATTTTTTTGTGTGTGTGGGTTTTTTTTTAAGCAATATAGGTGCTGTTTCAAAGGTCAAACGATATCTACGGAGATTTGCTTCAGAATAACGGGGACGGGATAGCCTGGTGGTTAGAGTTATGCGTATTGGGCTCGTGATCTGTTGGCCCGGGTTCGACTATCGTCCAAGACGATTTTTCCTCTGGAGTTAACATCAGTGCTGACTCCACTCCCCTTAACAGTCTTTCGGATGAGACTATAAACCGAGGTCGCGTGTGCGAACGCATGCAGAAAATCTTGCGTGCACGTTAAAACGCTTTTCGAAAGAGTTGACCATTGTGTGCCGATGGGAACGGATAACAAAATTTCCAAAACTGCATACACACAGGGACTGGATGTAAAAAATGGACACAGGTATTCCATATCACATAAAAGATAGTAAGGAGGACTAATGAGACCTATCAACTTTTTCTAGTGGCACAGCTTTCAGGGCGTCCCCATCTCACTATTTCTCTTCGTGTTTACCTCTTCCTGCTAAAGATGGATGGTTCTCATTTACACTGGTCAACTGAACTTGTATGGCCTCAAGCGCCCAAATGGTCACATTGGTTAACCATGACCATGCTTAACTTGGGGGGGAAAGCGTAGTGGTCCGGACCACTGCTTTCCCTCCACAAGAGGGACGTGGTTAACATAGGACGAGTGCTTTGTTCTTATCCGTATCCAAGTTACAGCTAGTAAATGAGTACCTGCCTCTTTTTCAGTAGGAAGTAAACACGCTCAGGGAGACGATGTTTGCCCCCCTTCAATATCTAAACAAAATTGAGGTTCTACCTCTCCCCCTTCGCTTAAATAGGATTATTGGTTCCTTTCCTTTACCTTCCCTAATACTTTTTATGGTTTCTTTCTATTTTGTTTTTAATTTATGTTGTTTATTTTAAAATAGTTCCATATGTGATTTTCTGTTTTAATTTTAGTTTAGTGTGTGATTGTTTGCTGTTATCAGTGTGTATGTATGTATGTATTTTATGTATGTGTATGTATGTGTATGTGTGTATGCATGTGTAGTATGTGTATGTATGTATGTAGTATGTATGTATGTTGTGTGGCACGCGCGCGTGACTGTGTCTGTGTCTGTCTGTCTTAATTCTGTATTTTTAAACCAACAAAACATGACTCAAAAGTCAGACCAAGCTGAAAAAAACCCCAACAAAACCCACACAAACTAAAATGGCAGTTTTGAGAAATCCTATACCACAAGAACCCAAAAGGAGAGGGAGGGAGGGAGGGAGGAATGGATGGAGGGAACGAGGGATGGAGCAAGGGACGGATGGAGGGATGGACGGAGCGAGGGATGGAGGGAGGCAAGAGTACCTGTCCTGTTCGAGCGACCACCACCACCACCAGCACCGTAGGAAGGCACAGGGCGGCTGGACTGTGGCGACAGGCCCGAGGGGGGAAGCAGCGCCGGAGAGAGGGGCCTGAGAAGGGGGTCTAGATACACCCAGGCGCCGCGCCACGCCACGCCACGCCACGCCACGCCACGCCACGCCACCCACAGCCACCACCACCACCACCCAACAACACAGACGGGCGTCGCCACAAAGGAAGACCCCACCCGCCCGCCCGCCCGCCCGCCCATTACGAGCAGCAGCAGCGCGGCAACAGAAGAAACAAGCAGAAGAAACTATTAACTCAACCAAACCAACAAAAACAAACAAAAAAACAAAAAACAAAAACAAAAAAACAAAAAACAACAAAAACAAAAAAGCAAGCGTGATTCCATACAACACCACATAACTAAACTAAACTAACTAACAGTTAAGGACACGCACAGGCATGTTTTTTTGTTTTTTTTTGTTTTTTTTGTTGTACAAGGATTTGTGTGTGTGTGTGTGTGTGTTGTTGTTGTTCGCACTGAAAACGAAACAACTCAACAACATTAACGAGACAACCAAAAAAATCAGCGACTCACACACACACAAAACAAAAAAGTAAAAAAAACTCCAAATCCACAAAAAACAAACAAAAAAAACCCCGTTAAACAATTCTATAATTTCCAAGCAGCACGAGTTGTAATCAGCTAAACTATCTACATGTCAACTACACTAAAGGATCAATGCAAGTGCTCTTTATTCAAGTGCTTGTCTAATAATTTGTTTACCGATACATTTTTTGTGTGTGGAAAACAACAACAGCAACAAACAAACAAATGTATATATATATAAACAACAACAATCCAAAGAAAAACTGCCGTTTTTTGGGTCTACATAAAAACACGCTGATGTGATAAGATCTGAAGGTTGAAATTCTTCCTGTTAGTAAACTGGTATCTGTGGTTCTATGGAAAAAAAGTACTAAATATTAATGCAATTCGAGAAAAAAACCAGCCACAAACAAAATCAATCTTTTTCTTAAAGAACTTTTTTGTGTGTAAACTGTTTGTATCTCAAAGAACTGGTACAACATTCGGATTACACTATATGAATCTCTGATTACTCTGACCTCAAAACTGTAGTGATTAAGCCTGTAAAGTATCATTATTATCATGTTTTTATCATCGTCATCATCGTCATCGTTATTATTGTCATATTCTTTTTCTTTCTTTTTTTTCTTATTATTATTTTATTTTATTTATTATTATTATTATTATTTGTGATGTTGTTATCATCTCATTATTATTGTTGTTATTACCATAATCATTATCATTATTATCATCAACATTATTATCATCATCAACACCATTACCATCACCGTTGTTATTATTCTTATTAAAATTATTCTTATTAAAATTATTCTTATTAAAATAATAATGATAATTATTATTATTATTGTAATTAATTAATTAATTAATATCACTAGTATTATAATTATCATGCCTATTTTTAAAAATATAAATATTATAATTATCATCACCATTATCTTTTATTGTTATTCTGATCATTCTTATTATTAATGAAATTCTTCTTCTTTCATCACCATCATCATCATCTTCTTCTTCTTATCATTTTTGTTATCATCATTATCATTAGTATTATCATTATTATTAATATCATGTAGTAGTAGTAGTAGTAGTAGTAGTAGTAGTAGTAGAAGTAGTAGTAGTAGTAGTAGTAGTAGTAGTAGTAGTAGTAGTAGTAGTAGTAGTATCATAATCATCATTATCATCATTATACTCATCATCATCATTAATCATCATTGTTATCTTTTTTTTTTCAAGCAAATAAACGAATTTCATTCATTCGTAACACATTTTACTCTTCTATTCCTTCATTCAGCCTTCAACGAATACAGTTCCTCACAAAACCTACAATCTAAACAGAGTATAGTATAGTATAGTATAGTATAGTATATTATAGTATAGTATAGTATAGTATAGTATAGTATAGTATAGTATTCTGAAGTATAGCTGATTGTCAAACTAGCTGACTAGACAGAATAACGATGTACGTAGTACGCAATCTGCTCTGTACTATACACCTTCTACATAATTTCTCCTGCCCATTTCCCTCCAATTCGTGTTACTGATTAAATCATTCATTTAACCAACCATCCAGCCAACAACAACACATCATCAGTTTCTGATCAAGAGATAATATTTATTTAGAATCTTGAAAATTTTGAAGAATTTTTTTTATATTAACTAACATAATTATGCTGAATTAGTGATACTAATAATATCACAAAAAAAGAAAGTGCAAAATATTAAACGAAACAATAAAAACAGAATTAATCCCCAACCAAAAAATATAATAATAATAATAATAATAATAGAAAGAAAATGACTCAAGTGTCTTTGTGGTCGCTAGTCCTTCAGAGTCCATTATTTCATATTATTATAACAACAAACTGTCCACGAGTTAAGACAACACCATCGCCATAACAAGCCACAACAACAAACAACATTAAAAAGACATGCAACAGACATATTGTATAAAGAAAAACCAAGTTCAAACCAAGGTAAAACCACCACCACCACTACTACCTGCTTCTCGATATTTGTAAGAGTACAAAATCATGACAAAACCTTGACATGCTGACACTGATATTGAAAGTGGTTTACAATAATTTGAAGGGGGGAAACCATGCACATCAACATTGTCACCCTGACACAAAAATATGCGGCTTAAAACTTTTAGCATTCATTTAATTTATATTATCTATCTATCTATCTATCTATCTATCTATCTATCTATCTATCTATCTATCTATCTATCCATCTAATCCATCTAATCTATCTATTTAATCTATCTAATCTATCCATCTAATCCATCTATCTATCCATCTATTTATCTATCTATCTAATCTATCCATCTAATCCATCTTATCCATCTATCTATCTATCTATCTATCTATCTATCTATCTATCTATCTATCTATCTATCTATCTATCTGTCAATCTATCTATCTATCTATCTATCTATCTATCTATCTATCTATCTATCTATCTGTCAATCTATCTATCTATCTATCTATCTATCTATCTATCTATCTATCCATCCATTTATCTATCTATCTCTATATATAAAATGTGAAATGCACTTATTTGAGTCTCTACGCCCCAAAAATAACA
The DNA here is from genome assembly GCA_028751875.1 of Rapana venosa. NCBI lineage: Eukaryota > Metazoa > Mollusca > Gastropoda > Neogastropoda > Muricidae > Rapana > Rapana venosa. The sequence goes on from CM054138.1 coordinate 46,818,561, forward strand.
ATACTGCCTTTTTTCATTGGTGATGATGTTGTTTTTTCTTTCGTTTTATATCAAATTCTGGGCACAAAGAAGAAGCTATGTTCGGATGTTTCTCAAATACGAAGAAAGGAGAGTGTGTCTATCCTATGACAACATCTTTTTGTGCGAAATCGGAGAGTGCAAACGTGTGTACGTAGCTGAATAGTACAGACGTGTGTACGTCATGGGATAGTGCAAACGCGTGTAGCTCTACGTCTATCTATGGCACTGAACTAAGTTTCACCCTATTTTCAAGAAGCAAATAGCAAGAAAACTACTTGTAGCAATTTTTACACACATACACATACACACACACGGAGTATGTCAATTTGTCAAAAGTCCCATATCTGTTGCTTTTCTTTCACTGGGCAATATTCGGCAGCAAACTTGAATGTATTCCCTTCAGGTTTAGCGGTGTTGTTATTCATTGTATTACACATCAGCTTATCTTTAATTTTTATATTTTTTTTTACAAAACGTTCTACTTTCTCATCTGCTAACCTTATCATTTCACAAATTTTTTTTTTTTTTAGGTCAAGACGACCATGATGATTTTCAAAACTAAAGATAAATGATCAGTTCCTGCTCTTGACTGCAAAACTTCTCGTTCATTTCTTCATTTTATACCACTTTAGAGTCCCGGTTGATTTCTCTGTGTCAAATTCGGGCTGCTCTCCACACGGGGAGAGTGCGTCGCCACAAGAGCAGCGCCACCAATAACCATAATCAACCGAGGCTAGAACGGCATGCAACAATTTTTGTGTGTGTGCATATTAGCTTTTCATCTTTCTCATTCCCTCCTTTATGCTGGCAAGGGGGAGGGTGTAATAGCCTAGTGGTTAGAATGCTCCGCTCGTGATCTGACGATCCGAGTTCGAGTCACAGTTACCACCGAGGCAACTTTGCAAGAGAATATACTCCTTGAAATTAACACATCAGTACCGAATCCACTCCCTAGAACGTCCTTCAGAACTGATAAGACTATAAACCAATGGCCCATGTACGAACGCACGGGGGGAAAAAATCTTGCGCAGATGTTAAAATCCCTTTCCGCCTTTCGGAAAAGTAAGTCATTGCATGATGGAAAGAAAGAATGGATGAGAAAGAAAAAAAAAGAAAACGCATGCACAATGGTGTCGTTTTTAGACATCATCCCCGAAACCGGAATGCGGTTGCCTTAATGGTGGAGGAAACGGTTGCATACACAAAATCTTACCGTTGGTAAAACTAAGAGCTCTAGGCCCTGCACTGGGAAATGGAATTTTTTTTAAAAGTCAACACAAGACAGAGCCTTTCTGATTCGACCCATGCTGAAATCATAGCCCATTCAATCAATGAGTCTGATTCCCGTCCCCGACCCCTCATCCCCCTATTCATATCCTTTGTCTTTTTCTCTCCAAAAAAATGAATATAAAAATATCTATTTTCAGAGACATCAAAATCATACTACATAGGCTCTTACGGATGTCTTTTAAATTTTTTTTTTTTTAGAGACATCTCAAAATCATACTACATAGGCTCTGACAGATGACTTAAAAAAAATTCTATTTTCAGAGACATATTAAAATCATACTACATAGGCTCTGACGGATGACCTTTAAACAAAATCTATTTCGGAGAAATATTAAAATCATACTACATAAGCTCTGACGGATGACTTGAAAAATCTATTTTCAGAGACATATCAAAATCATACTGCATAGGCTCTTACGGATAACTTAAAAAAATCTTTTTTCAGAGACATATCAAAATCATACTGCATAGGCTCTTACGGATGACTTCAAAATATCTATTTTCAGAGACATATTAAAATCATACAGCGTAGGCTCTGACGGATGACTTTTAAAAAATCTATTTTCAGAGACATATCACAATCATACTACACAGGCTCTGACGGATGACTTAAACCGAGTCTTGTTATAGAAAAAATATTTTTTAATCTAAAAAATGACAGAACCCAGTTACACCTAGAAAAAAAATCTTCCATTATGTCCTCTTTAGTACTTTTTTTTTGGTCTTGACAAATACCACATCAAAAGTGAATTTTTTTTTGGTCTTTAAAAACGCTACCAACTTCCATTAAACAATCCACACAAGAGACACACACACATAAATTAAAAAAGACAAACAAACAAACAAATAACTTGCTTGGGTTTGGTTTTTTGGTGGTCTTCTTAAAGGTCCTAGTTGCCAAAGGCATCTTGTATCAGGCAAACTACACATTCCACACAAGTTACAGAGCCCCAGCTAAAGACTGTCTGTCAGTATCTCTCCCTGTCTAGATCTAATAGCAGCTGCTTTGTCCAGGAGTTGTGGACATTTGCTATCTAAAGGTTCAGATTGCCCAAGGACTTGCGTTTGTGAAGCGGGCAAATCTGAAAGAAGACAGTTAAAAGGGCTGCGCGTGCGTGGATTCTTTCCTCTGTTTTGTGATTAAAAAACCCCAACACCTTTAGTTCTTTAGAATATCACATCAAAACATCCTATTGGAAATATCCTCTCTCTCTGTCTCTGTCCTTGTCTCTTTTACCTTAGTTCTTTATCAAAACATGTTATGGGAAATCAAATCTCTCTCTATACCATCGATCCATCTATCTCTCTCTCTCTCTATCTATCTATCTATCTTGGTGTCTCTCTGTGTCTCTGTCTGTCTGTCTGTCTGTTTTGTCTCTATCTATTATCTATCTATCTATCTATCTATCTATCTATCTATCTATCTATCTATCTATCTATCTATCTTCTATCTATCTATCTATCATATCTATCTGTTTATCTGTCTACCTACCTACCTACCTACCTACCTATCTATCCTATCTATCTATCTATCTATCTATCTATCTATCTATCTATCTATCTATCTATCTATCTATCTATCTATCTATCTGTGTGTGTGTGTTTGCATGAAATCATACTTCGACATGTCTTACTAGTTTCTGTTCCAATACATTTAAGTCAGATAATCTTTCAAAACTTAACACAAAAAACCCGATTTTATCGCATAGACGTTCCCATAGGCAGATGTTTTCTGTTGTTTTATCCTACTATTTAAGTTTACATGTATCTCTGGGACCCAGATATAACCAGTTCCAATTGTGTTCAAGATTCAGAAAATTATTTTACCTTTCCCAAAATACTGACAAAAAGTGTTCTATATGTATATCAGAAACTTCTTTCTTATCTCAAGCACTTTAAAGAAATTGTTTTAAGTTTTGGGATACTATAACGATTATGACACAGTTTTGAAAATATCAAAAGCGTCAACTTTTATTTATTTTTTTAGTTTTTAAACTTATCATGTTTCGTTATTTTGAAATAAGAAAGCAAAACCTAACTTCAAGATAAAATGCTACGAACAATTCTTTGGGATTTTTTCTAAGATAAAACAAGAATAATAACAACAACAACAAAAAAACAAAATAACAACAACAAAATATGCGACCAGACAGACAGGCAGATACACAGACTGAAAACGAGGGGAACTTGTGATATTGTGCGTAATATAGCATTCAGGACAACATGAAAACCTTTGAACACAGAACACGTCTTTTCCCCTTGCTGCTAATTAAATCATATTGAACATGACATATAACCGACTAAACATCAAAACCCTTTCGTTTCTATACAAAACACCTTGTAGGCTACTTCCCTCTAACGTCTTTTTCACATTACGTGATATCACAACATCCTGTGTTTTTGAAACAAGTTGACATTCACGTAAAACAATAACCAGTAACGTATCACAGCTTTTCTCTTCTGATGTACTTACAAGATCAAGTTTTACAAGCCACTAAACAGTACTGCAAACAGTATTCTACCCTAAGGTAAACCGTATTTCTTTACTGGGTTACTTTCTGAAGAATATCTACAACAGGAACGTTTTGCTTGTTAACAGTTAACTATACCCAGTAACTGTGTCTTGAAACACAGAAATTTTAAGTTTTTCTAACAAAATGACACCTGACACTGTACAAGATATCGAGAAATGAATGAACGCCATTTCTATTTGACATTAGTAACGGAATCATGTCCATAAAAAGGTTCAGACTATATTCTAGACTGTAAGAAAAAATACACGAAACTAGCATTGTTCATTTTATTTTTCATCAATGCCCTATTGGAAATGTATTGGGGGGAAAAACTCGTGTTCTTGTTCACAAATTACATTCATGAATAATAAGTAAAGAAGGGAAAACGACATCAAACCGAACTGTTAACAAAAAAACAAAAATCGACCAATGAAAACATGTTTCTATTTGTGTGGCCATGTTCCAAATATGGTAAAAAAACCCACATTCCAAATAAGGTAAACAATCATGAAAGATAAGGAGCCAATAGGCTGGTGAAGAAATATAATCGAACACCATTAACAATACATAACAGGTCAGTGACATATAATGCCATATGACTGTCCACAACAACATGCATCACACACACATACACAAACCACAATCACAATAACACCTCATGATTCCCAAACCACATTGTAGTGCTGCCTGACGATTCCAGATTTATTCGACTTTTCAGCAATCAATATATATATATATATATATAATTAATTTTGTGTGTATATATATATATATATATATATATATATATATTTGAAAAAACACCCACTGATCTGATGACTAAAAATGTAATAATAAACGTAATAACGTTTAAAAAAATCGCAAAAACGGTGAGAGACAAAATTCGTGTTTACTGACGAGTAAGTATCATGGAGTGTTTGAAAAGAACCCCCTACCACCCACCCCCCACCCCAAATTATTCCTTATGACATCTACTCCTCATCCCATCCCAAGAAAGACAGAGAGAGAGAGAAGAAAAAAAATCCCAACACACCCCACCCCACCCTTTCCCTTCAAACACACAAAGCTCTCCGAATAACCCCTACAGGTTACCCATTCTGACCAATCGGAAGCAGTAAGGCAGCAGGACAATAGCGAGTTGGACCAATCAAACAAGGCCTACCGTCTCTTGACTTGTCCGGAGGGCTGTTGGTCGTCTGGCCGTCTGAGTTGAGAGCAATGAATATTCGAAAAGACACTATCAACAAGGGGGGTGTCATGGCACGCTCTCTCTCAATCTCTAAGGTAAGTATTGCACTTTGCCCGTGTCACCACCATCACACGCAGGAGCAAGGAAAGACGAAACAGGGAAGGGTGGGGGTAGGGGGGTTTGCAGGCATGGGAAACAATGGTGTAAAAGGGGAGGATGGGAGGGAGAAAGAGAAGGAAAGCTAGGGAAAGTGGTGGGAGGGTGGGGTTGGGTTGAGGTTCTCATTCTGACCCCAGTCGCGCCACAACTTTGTTTCAGACCGCTCTGCCCTTGCTCACGCACTTGTTCTCTTTCATCGCCTCACGCCATTCTAGACTGTATAGACTTATTATATATATATAATAAGTCTACATATATATATAATATTGGGGTGGAAAGTTTGACCGTTCTGAGTACACGCAATAAAGCGTATTCTTTTTTTTCGTTCGTTCCTCGGTCGGTTAGAGCTTCGAGGTTCACCGTTGGTGAGATTTTGTTATGTAAATTAATGCAACTGTCTTTTTGCCCTACCATGAAGGTAGCCGCATTCCGACTTCAGGGAAGATGCCTGCTGGGTATGTTCGTGTTTCTGTAACTCACCGAATGCTGATATGAGATACAGGGGGGTGGGGGGTGGGGAGGTTCTTTAACGTGGGTATTTGATCTTTTGCATGTGTATGATATATATACATAAAGGAAATTAAGGCACTGGCAGGTCTGCGCTTGAAGTTGACACGAAGGATCGTCAAAAATCCCCAACCCTTAATTCATCAGACACTGCCGAGATTCGAACCCACGACTTCATGGATCCTTGGGATTGAAGTCGAACGGTCTTAAACCAGCCGGCTCTAGCGTCTGTCACGACATGATCATTATTTAACGCCTAATGGTCAGATTCCAAACAGTGGACTCGTCCCATGATTTTGGGGGCATGAAGTATTGTTTTAATTAATCAACAACAATGACAATGACGATGAAGCAAAATGGTCAATGGCACGTGAGACTACAAATGATTGAAAATCCCACCTACCCACCCACCCACCCACCCATCTACCTCACCCTTCCCTGAAACATTCTAATGCGCTCTACCGTACAGCCTACGAAAGCTTTTCACAATTCCTACATGAATTACAAGCAGAAATACAAATCAAAACGTAAAAATCACGCATGCCATCCCCCACCTTTTCCCTTCCCTCCTCCCCCCCCCCCCCCCCCCCTCCACTCTCAATGTTTACTCCCCATCTTGTACAAATAGGCCTACAACTACTACTATGTTTAAAAGCAAACTTTGTACACCACAAATTCCAAAAGTTCTAAACATCAACTCTACAGAAGAAAAAAGCATGCACACAAACTGCTAATCTGAATTTAACAAGTAGGGCCTTGAAAAATACACCAGTTCTCTCTCTCTCTCTCACACACACACACACACACACACACACACACACATACACAACACACGAACCACACACACACACACACACACACACACATACACACACACACACACACACACACAACACACACACACACACACACACTGACACACTCACATCATTTACGAAGCATGCAAGCAAACAAGGGCAATGCGTGCATATCAACAACAACAACAATCTACGCATCGTGGCAACACAACAACAACAACAACAACAGAAACAACAACAAAGATCAGGCGAGCATTCATACCTGCAGACATACACACGCATGCAGGGCAAGATGCAGCAGAGGTGAGCAGATTGATTGACTGATTGATTGACTGATTGATTAATTGATTTATTTATTTATTGATTAATTCACTAGGTACATTCCGGCTTACATTGTTCAGTCGTTACATTACTCTGTTTGGAAAAAATACCCCCCCTTTTTTTTTTCAAAGGCGAAACAGAACAGAAAAGGAAAAAAAAATAATTGCAAGGAAAACCAATAATCTTATGAAAATAATGAAAGAATCAGGGAGCGAGATAGCCTAGTGGTTAGAGTGTACAGCTCGCGATCTGACGGCGCAGGTTTAAACCCCCACCACCTAGAAAACGCCTGTTCAAAGGGGATATATTTTTCTTCCTCTAAAGTTAACATCATTACCGACTCCACTCCCAAGAAAGTTTTTTCAAATGAGACTATAAACCGCGAGTCCTCTATGTATAAACACACACGCAGAACATCCCTCACAAACCCTAAACTGTACTGGATGTTTAAAAAAAAAAGTGCATGAGTGCTTATTCCATTATCCTAGCTCGAAATACAAGAATTTTTTTAAAAGCCTTTTGGAAAAGTAGGCCATTGCGTGCTGGTAAGAAGGGATGACAAAGTCTGTTATAATGCGTCCACGCTAGTATCGTAACTATGTAGACATCAACCCCGAGATCGAAATGCGGCTATCTTAATGGTGAGTAAACGATCTGGCATGCGCAATATCTCACCATTAGTGAACCCAGGAGCACTAGCTGATGAACCCCCCCCCCAAAAAAAAAAAACAACAACAAAAAACAACAAAACAAACAAACAAACAACAACAACAACAATCAAACAACAACAAACAAACAAAAAAACAAAAACAAAACCCAACAAAACTAAACCGAAAACCAAAAAAAAAAAAAATCGAAAAAAAAGAAGGGAGAATACCGACGTCTCTAGTCGCAGCAATAGATAAGAACAATGAGGATGCCCAGTGTATTAATTTGTATAATAATAATAATAATGTATGGAATTTATATAGCGCTGAATCTTGTAAAGCAACAAATCAAAGTATATATATAAGTATCTGATACATACATTATAGCGTATTGCGTTTTGTTGCATTGTTCTGTGTTGTGTTGTACTACATGGTACAGTATGAGGAGCTCCTGACTTCAGTGAGGAAAAAAGAACCCCGCAAACTAAAGTGGTACGGGCACGTCACACGAACATCTGGACTGGCCAAGATTTGTCCTACAGGGAACAGTACAAGGAGGGAGACGAAGAGGCAGACAGAGAAAACGAAGGGAAGACAACATCAAGAGTGGACTGGCTTTGAATGGAACGATTTGCTACGGAAAGCAGAGGACATCGGGGAGTGGAGGAAGCTGGTTGCAAAATCTTCAGTGGTGCTCTTACGGTCCACAGGACTACGGGATAGGTGAAAGTTAAGTACTGTAGTTTGTTGTATTATTCTGTATTCTGTTGTTCCCGTGTATTGTATTTTACTGAATATTATTTTGTATTCTATTGTGTTGTAGTGTATTTTGTTTGGTTGTGTATTGTTCAGTGTTCGATTGTATTGTAGTGTATTGTATTTCGTTGTATGTTCTGTAATCTATTGTATAGCAATGTATTGTAGTTTGATGTATTGTTCTGTGTATTATTGCACTGTAGTGTGTTGCAGTTTGTTGTACGCTTCTGTAATCTATTGCGTTTTCATGTATTGTAGTTTGTTGTACTGTTCTGTATCATTATTGTCTTGTAATATAGTGCAGTTTGTTGTATTGTTCTGTGTTTTATTGCACTGTATTGTATTTATTTTGTTGTATTGTTTTTGTAGCATATTGCAATGTAATGTAGTTTGTTGTTTCTGGAATATAATTATTGTACTGTAATGTATTGTAGCTTGTTGTAGTACTTGTCTGTACGATATTGTAATGTAATGTAATATGGTTTGGTGTATTGTAACTGCATTCTATCGTACTGTATGGTGCTCTTGTTTGTTGTATTGTAATCTATTGTACGGGAAGTATATATTGTAGCTTTGCTGTATTGTTCTGTATTCTATTTCATTGTAATATATTGCAGTTTGTTGCATTCTTTTGCACTGTAATATACTTTCTTACATTGTATTCTTTTGCACTGTAATAAACCATTGTGTATGCGGGCTTTTTTTTTAAAAAGTGCTCTGTTCCTACCTACACGCAAAAGCCTACTCTTTCGAAATACTGAACGGGTTTTAACGTTGTGCGCAAGATGTGCTGCATGCATTCGCACACAGGGTCTCGGTTTAATAATAATAATAATGTATGGAATTTATATAGCGCTGAATCTTGTGAAGCAACAAATCAAAGCGCTTTTTTTGGTTTATAATCATAGTCTCACTCAGAGGACTTTCTGGGAGTTAAGTCAGTCGGCACTGATGCTTACTCCAGGGAGCGGAGGGAGGGGGGTTGGGGAAGAATCCCTGGAGCACATGCCTCAGTGGTGGCTCGAACCCGACCCGTCAGATCACGAGCTGACCGCTCTAACCACTAGGCTTCCTCGCTCCCCTACATCAAAAACCTGACATTATCTCTCCGTTACAAGCATGCACAATACTGAAGCTTAGGGGAATATACTTGTTCTTTTCCTTTATTTCGAGGATAACGGAACAAGTACTCCTGTGCTTTTTGTACATTGAGTCCCCTTGCCCATGCAGTTTTGTAAAAATAAAAAAAAGAATTTCAACCCCGTTCCTACAAGCACAAGCTGGCCTACTCTTCCGAAATGGGGAACAGTTTATAACGTGTGCGAAAGCCAGTTAGGGACTTGTTTAAACCTATTTCTTGTGACAGGTTTGTCAATTTAGTGATGACTCCTACCCATCTTTAAAAAAAACACCCAACAACAACCCCAACCTGTTTCCATCTTCGCAATTGCACACACACACACACACACACACACAACACACACACACACACACACACACACACACACACACACACACACACACACACACACACACACACACGAGCAACTGTAAACAACACACACATACGGGAATAATTCAAAACAAGAAGTAGGCCTACCCTATAAATTTTTCTCTCTCTCTCTGTCTCTCTCTGTATCCCTGTCTCTCTCTCTCTCCCTCCCTCTCTCTCTCTCCCTCTCTCTCTCTCTCTCCTCCCTCTCTCCCTCTCTCTCTCCCTCTCTTTCTCTCCCTCTCTCTCCCCCTCTCTCACTCCCCCCCTCCCTCCCCCCCTCTCTCTCCCTCTCCCTCCCTCTCCCTCTTTCTCCCCCTCTCTCCCCCTCTCTCTCCCTCCCCAACTCATCTCATCTCATTTCATCTCTTCGGGCGACGATGATGGTACGTGCACCTGTGGCGTGCATGCATTCATGCATGCACACAAACGACGGGTTGGTTCGCGCGCGCGCCAGCAAACGCCAAAAACAACGAAAACCAAGAGAAATAAAAAACAAAAGGCAGACGAGGCGAGGCGAGAAGAGGCGAGGTGAGGCGAGGAGAGGAGAGACGAGGCGAGGCGAAGAGGCGAGAAGAGGAAGCATGACTTAAAGGATGTATGTCAAGAGCAGCTAGTAAGTTTTTCTCCTTCATTTATTTCTTCACCCGCTGGAAAATGTCTCTTGTCAAAAATCTGAAGCTCTCTCCCCGCCTCTTTCGTGTTCACCACAACTAAAAACCCCATTGTTACTTCTGACGCTAGCCTAGGCTTTGGCTGACTGTTTTTCATGTGGCGATTTCTCTTGTTGTATGTGAGGATTATTTTTTAAAACAAAATACTTTTTTTTAAAAAAAAGATAAGAGTAGAAGGCGTCACACAGGAAAGGACAAAAACGCCGCACAATTCTTGTCATTTTCGTGTGTGTGTGTGTGTGTGTGTGTGTGTGTTATTGTTGTTGCTGTTTTAAAAGAGATGTTCATTCTTTATTCAAGCTAAGCTAGAGTAGCGTTGCAGACATTCCTGAATTAATCTGGAACGCACGCGCGCGCGAGGAAGAGTTACTAAGTACTTCATGTGGATCGCTGGTCTAGAGGTTAACGCACCTGTCTAGAAAGCCAAAAGTCCAGGTTCGAAGTTGTGTGGTGGTTCGATCCCCGTTTGGGCCTGAAATTTTTCTCCCATCCATTAAGACTGTAAGTTGTGGTCGGGGTGCTAGTCTTTCGGATGAGACGATAAACCGAGATCCCGTGTGTTACAATAACTATTTAGCGCACGTAAAAGAACCTATGGCAACAAAAGAGTTGTCCCTGGCAACATTCTGTAGAAAAAAACTCACTCTGATAGCGAAACAAAATACAGTTGCAGACAGGAAAAATAATGGGTGGCGCTGCTCTTGTGGCGACGCTCTTTCCCCGGGGAGAGCAGACCGAAGTTCACGCAGAGAAATCTGCCGTGACTTAAAGTGGTATAAAATAAAATAATGAAATACTTTTCTTTTTACGTGTCGGCCAAAATTGAGTATGGTGACATTGAGATAGAGAGAGAGTTTTATAAACCATATCCCTTTTTTTTAAACTAACAAAAAACAGTTGATAACTAGTTGATAAGAAATAAATCACACACGCAAAAAAACCCCACCCACCTCACCATATTCAATATTAATATTCTATTATTGTTTCCTGGGTTTAAACATGTCACAGTCTGTCTCACAAAAGAGTGTTTGCCTTGAATTGCCATGATGCATCTCACACTTCTGTGTATCGTTGTTTATTTTGTTATCTCTTTTTCCTCTAATATTTACACAATCTAGAAACACCTACAGTTATCTGTATCTTAAGGTTAAAAAAAATCCATTTGACACAACTGTGTTCAGCTGCAGCCCAAATTGTTTGTAGAGAAACGCTAGAGTGATGGAAAAGAAAAACCAAATAATGGGTGGCGCTGCTCTTGTGGCGACAACGCGCTCTCCCGGGAGAGAGCAGCCCGAATTTCAGGCAGAGAAATCTGCCGTGACTTAAAAGCGGTATGAAAAAGAGTACTGACATATAGTACAGCATAGCTTGTTGTACTCATGGCTTGTGTTGGTGCTACGTTGAACTGATACACTCATGAAAATTTTGTTAATTAAAACAAATAATCTCACCATCGGGTATACGTCGTGGCTCTAGCCGAGGAAAGAGAAGATAAAAAAGATAACTAAGAACGACTAAAAAATGTTATTCATTCGCTCAAAAGTCAAAGCAAGCTAGGCAAGATGTGGACGAGTCATTTATTTTAGTGCTCTTCTTCAACCTACCTCCCCTACCGCCCCCTTTTCTCTCTCTCTCTCTCTCTCTCTCTCTCTCTCTCTCTCTCTCTCTCTCTCTCTCTCGATATATATATATATATATATATATATTATATATATATATATATATATATATATATATATATATATATGTATATATATATATATATGTCCTTTGTATGTCATCTTGTTTATCAATATCATTTTTACTATAATTGTTATGCTATGGCAGCAATATTCTATGATGATATAACTTGTGTAGGTGTTGTCAAAAAGACCATATTATCCAGATGGTCATATAATTCGAAAAGGTACTCTCTCTCTCTCTCTCTCTCTCTCTCTCTCCCCACCTCTCTCCCTCTCTCTCCCCCTCCATTCTTCTTAAAACACTTTAACTGCTATGAATGTATTACTTCCGTTGTTTTAAAAAAAATTGTCTGCTATTGTTCTAAACCATGCATTAAAAAAAATTCTTTATATAAGTATGTATTCTACACAATTTGGAAATTGTTATATTTGTTTTGTTTTAATTGTTAGACATATTTTTGTATGCAGATGTTCTTTTGCAGACTATAATTATCTTGGTTTGTTTATTATTAATAGCTGTATCTTAAGGTGAGAGAGGTTTGTGTGGGTGTTTTGTTACATACCATTTATCTAGATGATCATACAACCTGAAGATGTACTCTCTCTCTCTCCTATTGGTCTTCCTCTTATATTAGGAAATGTATTATTTTAATATAAATATTTGGTTTATGCATTTTATAGTGTTTATTCTACAGTCACCCAAAATGCATACAATATTGTTCTTCTTCAATCAATATACCATGCCTCTCGAAAATATATTGAGTGCGTTTTAACTGATTTGCCTAAATTCCAATTGTTGTATTGATGCTGTTGTTGGCGGGGCTGTTAAAACTATTTTATATCAGGCTCTTTGGCATTTTTTAAACTTAACTTGATATGTTTATTGATAGTATGTTTAAAAAAAGGTTTTAGTGAGGATGCTTTGTCAGAATTTGATATCTGGTTTATTTTGATGTTGATGTGACCTGAAGATTCTCTCTCTCTCTCTCTCTCTCTCTCTCTCTCTCTCTCTCTCTCTCTCTCTCTCTCTCTCTCTCTCTCTCTCTCTCTCTCTCTCTCTCTCTCTCTTGCTTCTTGCTGTCTCCCCATCTATTTTACTTTATCCATATTACTTAATTATAATTAGTGTATCAGTTTTCATGATAATGTTTAATTCATTTGAGAATTATATGTTTATTAACGCATACCTCTTTTCTCAAAAAAAAAGAATCCATGTATCTCTTGAAATTAATGTTCAGGTCAGTTAGGGATTATACATTGTTAAATATACACTTATCATTTTAAAATAATGTTGTCGTTGTTGTAGTATGATTTTTACCTTTGTTTTGCTGATAGTCCCTAATCAGGGCAAGGGCCGGATGAACAGTTTGCGCATGCTTATTCTGTTACCCTTGAAAAATAAAGATTCATTCATTCATTCATTCATTCATTCATTCTCTCTCTCTCTTTCTACCCCCCTCTCTCTCTCCCTCTCTCTGGTGTAGTTAAAGAAAAAAGAAGTCACTGCGCTGAATCTACTACACTTAGTAAATAATAATAAAAGAATAAAAAAAGATTTTAAAAAAAATCTCTCTCTGCGTCTCTCTGAGTCTGTCTCTGACTCTCCCTGTCTCTGTCTCTGTCTGTCTCTGTCTGTCTGTCTGTCTGTCTGTCTGTCTCTCTCTCTCTCTCTCTCTCTCTCTCTCTCTCTCTCTCTGGCTTAGGATGAGACTATAAACCGAGGCCTGTGTGCGAACACAGGCAGAACATCTTGCACACACGTTAAATCCTGTTCCGCTTTTCGTAAGAGTGGGCCATTGTGTGCCGGTGGGAACAGATGACAGAATTTACAGAACCGCAAACACATGGGGACTGGATGTAAAAAAGCACATAATTACAGTGCTTATTCCATTATCCTCAATATAAAAGAATAAAATTAATAAATAGAATAAATAAATAAATAAATCTCTCTGGCTTTACTTAACAAGAGAAAAACAACAACAACAACAAATACAACAAAACAACAATACATCAGATGAGGGTACAGTCTGGGTGCAACCACAGATAGCTTTTTTCCTTAGTACCACTGACTTACAGCCATGGAAGATGTGTCAGAACAGGACAGACGGTGCAGGGGCATTCAATGCGCCCTTTCTATCACACACGCGCTGGATAGGTGGCTTTTAGAGGTAACTAACGCGCCTGACTAAGAAAGCCAAAAGTCCGGGTTCGATGCGATCCCCTGAGTGCTCGAGAATCCCTCACCCCCCGCCCCCCATCCCCCCTTCCTCTAATCCTCTAGACCGTGGTTGGTGGTCTGGGTGCTAGTCTTTAGGCTGAGAAGACGAAACCCGAGGTCCCGTGTGTGCAAACACGCATGTAGCGCACGTAAAAGAACCCATGGCAACAAAGGACACGTCTCCTAACAATTCTGTAAAAAAAAGCCACTCTGATAGGGAAGCAAATACACACGCAGACAGGAAAAGATTTTAAAAAATGGGTGGCGCTGCTCTTGTGGCAACGTACGTGCTCTCCTCCCCGGGGAGAGCATCCCGAATTTCGCGCAGGAAAATCTGCCTGTGACTTAAAGAGGTATACAGTCATGACAAATGACTTATTATATGACTCTTGCATGCACCTGCCTTGCTAAAAGTTGTCCGTATGCTGTGGTTGTCTGTGGACAAAATTAATCTAAGTATGGCTCGATGAACTAACTTTCTATGGCTAACCTATAAGTACGGGATAGCTCAGTGGTCAGAGCACTCGCTTTCCCCAAGCCAATGTTAAGCAGCATTTGAGCGTGGTTACTAAGTGGATGGGTGACCGTTTTTGCACACCTTGGTTTCAGTACAGTCCCCCACCAGTTCACCCAGCTGTAAATGGGTACCTGCCCTCTTTAGGGACAGGGAAGGTAAAGCAGCGAGGGAGAGGAGATGGGCGCCGTCCTCAATATGCTGGCCCCCTGAAGAAGCTGAGGTCTCTGATGCCTCGTGCTCGCTCCCCTACAACCGTATAGGTGTTGGGACACCTTTACCTTGTATTGCTACCCCACAGCATCAAAAGTGTCTAGTACTGCCAAGTAGGGCATCGCTCAGCTATATATAATCGCAATGATTATGGTTTTTAAATCTCTATCTTTTTATTTTCTTTTTGTTCCTCGGCTAAAGCTTCAGGGTTCACCAATGGTCAGATTTCGCGACCAATTTTGCCCACCATGAATGTAGCCGTATTCCGACTTAGGATATGTATGCTGGGATATGTTCGTGTTTCTGTAACCCATCGGACGCTGACATGACTTTCGCGATCTTTAACGTGCTTATTTGACCTGTGTATAGACACGAAGGGCATGAAGGCACTGGCAGGTCTGCACTTAAAGTTGACCTGGGGGATTGTCAAAATCCCCACCCTTGATTTACCAGACGCTACCGAGATTGGAATCCACGACTTCATGGACCCATATGATTGAACGGTCTTAACCACTCGGATATAGCGTGTGTTGTTATCTATTTATTTAAATATTTATTTGTTGCTTGAATTTAGAGTTAATGTCATGCTCTGTTTGGGGTCAGCATATGATTACAGTACATCACTATCCTGGATATTATTTTAAAATTTAATTTAGTTTTTTTCTTCACATACTAAAGCACATATTTTTCCTTCCATTAAAACTACCCATCAGAAAAATAACACGCTTGGTTTAAACAAAAATTCTTTTAAGTTCAAAACAACGTAGCTAGCACCCATACATAAAATGAATACAACTTGCCCTAAAGCTCTCAAATAATTATGCGCTAACTCTTGGGTTTCAGAAACCAAGAAGATGGGATATACCTGGAGACAGCTGGAGAGAATAGCCCAGGACAGAGGACTCTGGCGGACTGTTGTCGGCGGCCTATGCTCCAGGGGGAGTGATGGGCCTAAGTAAGTAAGTAACTCTTGGGTTTATCATCCCAGGAAGACTAGCACACGGACCACACATACATACAGAACATGCTGTATGTATTAGAATAGATCGGGGAAGAACCCCCACCCCACCCCTACCCCCCACCCCCTTCCTTCCCCCCGAAACAGAAATAAAACGATAGTCTTCTGGCTTCCTGAAGCACTTGTCTTACTTCTATATTAATAATCATGCCAATATTGACATGTCTGCAGTAAAAGAAAGGTTAAGTAAGACTGCAACTAATCGGTCTCTTTAGTTTGAACCAGGGGCACAGGGGGAACGTTTACTCGGGCCGGGTATGGCCTAGTGGTTAGAGCGTTGCACTCGTGATCTGACGGCTTCCTGG
>CM054138.1:46839876-46847376 GCA_028751875.1 Rapana venosa
ACAGCAATATTTGAAAAGGGTGGTAATTATTGTTTTCGGTATTTGTCCCCCTTGTTCCCCCCTCCCCCATCCCAAAGACAGCATTGTGAGGTGACGCCAGCCTCAGTCACTGTTGAGGTGAATGATCAGTCTAGATGGGATGAGGATGATTCAGAGCAGAGAAGGAAAAAATAAATAAATAGCTAGCCAATGCAAAGAAGCCTGCCAAATGATGCGAACATGGATAGCGTAGGAACTGTCTATGTTGCTAGCAGTCTAGGTTTCTATTTGATATCTCTTATCTACTCTAAACTTTACTGCACTATACTACACACGTATACACACGCACACACACGCGCGCGCATACACACACGTACAAACACTATAAAATATATAATATATATACACACACATATATATATATATATATATATATATATATAATTATATATATAATATATATATATATATATATATGTCGAGAAAGAGAGAGACACAGACGGAGACACAGACAAAGAGTCAAGAGACAGAAAGATGCCAAGCCATAAAAACCAATTTCCTTTTTATTAAGCGCAGAAATATGACATGGTGTGTATACAACCACAATGGAACCTCCCTGTTCCTTTACTACCTCTTAAAATAAAATAAAAACTGCCACAGTGACGATTTATATAGTTACGCGTCTGTGACATGGACCAAAACCAAAGCAAAGCAGCGATCTTGGAATTTGCTTCAGATGACTGCGAAAATGCCTGACAAAAAGGTGCAGGCTTTATTCCGTTTCCATACAGAATTTTGACAATAGTATTACCCCCCCCCCCCCCCCCCTCCCCACCCATAAAAAAACAACAAACAAAACACCACCCCCCCCCCAAGAAAAACCACCCAACAACACAACAAAATAAACAACAACAAACAACCAAACTAACACAGACATGACATTTTTTTTCAACTAGACGCTACAACAATAGACAGTAGTAAGTGCTGCTTCATTTAACATTAAATAAAGCCCCTTTGTGGTTCCTTAAGAAACGATTATAATAAATTATGCAGAGCAAAAAAAAAAATCAAAATTACCTAGTTTTTCTCACTTATGAATAAAAACCCAACGCCTTATGTGACTCTTTGACAGACCAACGCTTAAGACATTTTAAAAATCAAGACAAAAAATAAATAAATAAATAAGATTAAAACAAAATCAACGCTTAAGTTGGTGCATGCAGTCCTTTTGCACCGTAGAATGAAGGAATTCAATGGAACATCAAATTAAAGGTATTTCGTTTCAACGTCGACTTTTTCTGTACGGAAATAAGCCTACGTCCTTGTACATGCATCATTACACGCGCAGGACTAAATTCATGAACGAATAAGAAATAAATTGATGATGAAAATTTGAATCAGCAATAAAAGATTTAGACGCTACCCCTCAATATTTCGTACGAACGGCAGATACCACGCAAATTTGTACACAAAAGCAAAAACAAAGAAACAAACAAAGAAACAAACAATCCCTACCAACAAAAACGTACACATAAAACCCGAAACAGCTGAACTTTGTTGAGGCTTGTTGTCATCACCGGTCCAAAAATCTTAGCATTCCAATTAAATTACTTCAGAAAAGTTCGTTTAACGAGCCAATCAACATTTCTTAGGGATTCTCATTGATCAGCCAATAGGAGAAGACCTGACAAACACAACCGCCATGTTGAATCACAAGAAAGACAGACAGAAAGAAAGAAAGGAAAGAAAAAACAGAAGAAAACTGATGAACAAATCAAAGATTTTATATATATATATATATATATATATATATATATATATAGAAGAGAAGAGGAGATGAGAGAAGAGAGAGAGAGAGATCTATATATATCTATCTATCTAGAGAGAGAGAGAGAGGAGGGGGGGGGAGTTCCCATAATATGAGAATGGACTGTTACATCGTAACACAGTAAACAAGAGGAAAGCTACACACTCGTTCCCCCGCCCGTTGTTATGAATGTTTGCTGAAGATGAGCATGATGTGCGACAGCCAGAGAGTTAGGATGATGTGCGGCGATGAAATACTAGTATGCGATGAGGGTGAACATGGCAGTATTGTTATCATTATAATTATTATTATTATTATTATTATTATTATTATTATTATTATTATTATTGGTCAAAGTGCGCGTAATCGTATACTTGTGATCGATGTGGATAATAGTACCTGGCGATTTCTCTCTCTCTCTCACGCACACACACACACACACGAACGCAGGCACGCACACACACACACGCACACACACACACACACACACACACGAACGCACGCACGCACGCACGCACATATGCAAACTCACAAACTCCTCTCATCTCCACACACACACACACACACAACACACACACACACAACACACACACACTCTCTCTCTCTCTCTCTCTCTCTCTCTCTCTCTCTCTCTCTCTCTCTCTCTGGGCAATGGGGCAGATGACAGAAAGAATGTTAGTTCAAGAAGTGATTTTTTTTAAAAATGACAGTTACAACCAAAGCGAAAAAGCTGATAAATGAGTGTCTAGATACAGAGATAAAGAAAGAAAGAAAGAGCACACTAAAGCGCATTAATCGAAGATTGCTGCAAAAAAACAACAAAACCCCAGCCCAAAAATCTCGGAAGCAAAGCAGGCCATAGAGTATTATTAGCAAATACATGTCATCATTGGCTTAGCTTGGCATAATGTTGATAATGATTATCGTGACCACAGCAAAAACAGTGAATTCGTGGGCGACTGTGTACCACTGTGCATCGTAGTGTGAGGGAGTGAGTGAGTGTGTGTGTGTATAAGATAAAGAAAGAGAGAGAGAGAGAGAGAGAGAGAGAGAGAGAGAGAGAGAGAGAGAGAGAGAGTGAGAGAGAGAAGTGAAGAAGACAGACAGACAGACAGACAGACAGGGACAGAACGTTTCCATTCAGTTAAACATCAGAAAAAGCTTTCAAAAAGACTTAACTTTCCGTTCCTTTTACTTCAGATATAGACCTACTGATCTGAGTACTTTCATTAAAAAAAAAATCCTCTCATTTTAAGAATGTTACCATTAACCATTCTGGGAAGAAAACTACAATATAAATTTTCAAAAAGAAAAGAAAAAATCTGTTAGCCAAGCTGAACGAAACGACTTTGAACCAAAACACACACTGTGATCATCTGCAATGCCGACAAAGTTTATAAAAAAAGAAATCTGAATCAAAACTGGTGTGTTATAGTAGCGAACGAGAGAACCTGGATAGAAGTGCCCACACCCGTTCATTTTACTAAGCTAGCTATGCGATAGAGGGCAAGCCTTTGTTTAGGATTTATTCGTGAAGTCATAAAGATTTAGACTTTTTTTGTTCCTTTTTTTCATTCCTCGGCTAGAGTTCCGAGGTTCACCAATGATGACATTTTTATATACGAGACCGGTTTTTTTTGCCCACCTTTAAGGTAGCGGTATTCCGTCTATGGGGATACAAGTTGAGAATTGAACTTACAAATTTTGGCCAGGACTGTCGGGAGTAACGTCTCTCAGCTCTTGGCGATTTTGACTGTCGTGGGCTCTTTGGATGTGCACAATTCCGAAAGGCACACGGGTCTGACTGGTTTATTAGAGTCTCCTCCGAAAGAGTTGACATTCAGTTCGGTTTGTCCGTCAAACTAAGAAGAAAAAGGGCAAGGCTGGGAATTGAACCCAGAACCTCACAGTGTACTTGTTTGCTGAGGTAACTGTCTAAACCATCCTGCCACCTTTCTTCTTCAAGTAGTTATGAACGTCTCTTTTTCGTGGCAGGTCAGTTTGATAGAATGCAAGGATCCTGAACAGAAACTTTACGCCACGTTTCTTTTCAGCTTTCTAAAGCGCTGTGTTATAAAATAATGCGTGTCGTTTCGTGACACAAACTGTCACGATAGTCAGTTTAATGAACCCGAGATAAAGGTAAAAGTGTTTCCATAACCTATGCCGTCGTTGGGGAGCGAGGTGTCAGAGACCTCAGCTTCTCTAGGGGCCAGCATATCGAGGTCAGCGCCTATCTCCTCTCCCTCGCTGCCTTTCCTTCCCTGACCCTAAAGAGGGCAGGTACCTATTTACAACTGAGTGAACTGGGGGACTGAACTGAAGCCAAGGCGCAGGAACAGTCACCCATGCAAGAGGTAACAACGCTCAATGCTGCTTAACCCTAGCTTGGAGAAAGCGAGTGCTCTGACCACTGAGTTATCCCGTAAGAAGTCTAAATATCTCCATTTCAGAATATATCGCAATGTATACTGTTTTGGTTCTCTTTTTTCCCCCTTCACTGAAAAACTGAAGAATGGACCACCGGCAAAAGTGATAAGATGGTTTCTTTCGCGATGTGTTTATATACCGCATACATACACGCACACGCTTACAAGTTTATTTTAATATTTGTCAAGTTCTGTGTTTTCAGATCAGAACTATAAAACTTCCTTTAGAAGGTTTGTTTCCAAACTTTTGGAGCAAGATTTTCTTGTTCAATTTGAAATAATGTATAAAAGGAATATGAAAACCCATGGTAAATTCTAACGATTGCCTTTCAGATATCTTAGAATTACTTTTATCTTGAGAACGACTTTCATTTATTTCAGGACTACTTCGTGGTGGGTCTAAAAAAGTTTTAGTTTTATACTTGATACCAGGCGAGGAACAGGCAAACCTTTGCCGTTAAGCATGTTTATTGTTATGGAATCTTTTGGGTAAGTAATACTCATATCATTTGTAATTCTGCCACCTTACGTGTCTGTCGAGGAGGGAGTTTTGGAGAACAGATAGTGCACACACATGTGGATATATATATATATATATATATATATATAATATATATATATATATATATATATATATATATAATATAAGGGAGTTATGAGCTCATAAATCCCTTCTGATAAAAAAATATATATATAAATATATATATACATATATATGTGTGTGTGTGTGTGTGTGTATGTGTGTGTGTGTGTGTGTGTGCGTGCGTGTGTGTGTGTAGATCATAAACTCCCTTCCGATAAGCAAGCTAAAGAAAATAACCCAACAGTGTCCGCACAACCAGCCAAGCTACTAGATAATTCTGTCTACACATCACACAAAAAGCCTACCTCTAAGTATCAAGCCAAGTCAGCAAAATAACACTGCCTGTATTTTAAAACCAAACTAACGAGCAACTGCCTGTACTTTAAAGCCAAAATAACAATTGCCTGTACTTTAAAACCAAAATAACACTGCCTGTATTTTGAAACCAAACTAACAACTGCCTGTTCTTTTAAAGCCAAACTAACAACTGCCTGTACTTTAAAACCAAACTAACAACTGCCTCTACTTTAAAACCAAAATAACAAGTTCCTGTACTTTAAAACCAAAATAACACTGCCTGTATTTTAAAGCCAAAATAACACCTGCTTGTACTTTAAAACCAAAATAACAACTGCCTCTACTTTATAAACACAATAACAACTGCCTGTACTTTAAAACCAAACTAACAACTGCCTGTACTTTAAAACCAAACTAACAATTGCCTGTACTTTAAAACCAAACTAGCAAACAACTACATGTACTTTAAAACCAAACTAACAACTGCCTGTACTTTAAAACCAAACTAACAACTGCCTGTACTTTAAAACCAAACTAACAACTGCCTGTACTTTAAAACCAAACTAGCAAACAACTGCCTGTACTTTAAAACCAAACTAACAACTGCCATTACTATTAAAACCAAACTAACAACTGCCTGTACTTTAAAACCAAACTAACAACTGCCTGTACTTTAAAACCAAACTAACAACTGCCTGTACTTTTAAAACCAAACTAACAACTTCCTGTACTTTAAAAAACCAAATAACAACTGCCTGTACTTTTAAAACCAAACTAACAACTGCCTGTACTTTTAAAACCAAACTAACAACTGCCTGTACTTTTAAAACCAAACAAACAACTGCCTGTACTTTATAACCAAAATAACATCTGCCTGTATCTTTAAACCAAACTAACAACTGAATGCACTTTTAAAACCAAACTAACAACTGCCTGTACTTTTAAAACCAAACCAAACTAACAACTGCCTGTACTTTTAAAACCAAACCAAACTAACAACTGCCTGTACTTTTAAAACCAAACTAACAACTGCCTGTACTTTTAAAACCAAACCAAACTAACAACTGCCTGTACTTTTAAAACCAAACTAACAACTGCCTGTACTTTTAAAACCAAACCAAACTAACAACTGCCTG
This sequence comes from Rapana venosa, assembly GCA_028751875.1. Classification (NCBI taxonomy): domain Eukaryota; kingdom Metazoa; phylum Mollusca; class Gastropoda; order Neogastropoda; family Muricidae; genus Rapana; species Rapana venosa. The sequence continues at coordinate 46,846,108 of CM054138.1, forward strand.
TACTTTTAAAACCAAAGTATTTCACGCTATCTCTATCTCAAGTAGGAAAAGTTTGTCTATGCTTCTGCACTATGCAACGGGCAGGTGGGGGTTGGCGGGGAGGGGGCAGGGTGGCCTAGTGGTCACAGCCTTGAGCTGGCAATCTGACAGCCCGGGTTCAAACCGCCACCAAAAAACACACGTTGGAAGGGGATTTTTTTCCCTAGGAGTTAACATCACTTCTGACTCCGCTCCCTCCAAAGTCCTTCTATTAAAAAACCCAGACCCCGTGTGCAAAAAAAACCCATGCAGTATATCTTGCATGGACACAAGTCAAAAACTCGTTCCGCCTTTTCGGAAGAGCAGGCCATATAGTGCCAGTAGAGAGACGGGTGAGAACATTTCTAAAACGCATGCACGTAGAAATCGTATTAAAATTTTTTCCTAGAAGTCGGAAAGCTGGGGAAAAAAATATACTGTCCAAAAAATCAAGCGGAAATCAAATCAGGCATGATCGTGTGTGTATACTCATCTTTTCTTTTCCGTTTCTTGGCTTGAACTTCCAAGTTTCAGTTAATGGTGAAATGTTGTTTTTATACGACCGTTAGGCCACCATTTAGGTAGCCGTATTCCAAACTTGGGATGGGGAAGGGGTGGGGGTGGGGGGTGGGAGGGGTTACGTCTATACACCACACCAGTTTGGTTGGTTTGTTTGTTTGTTTAATCGAATGTTTTTTGTGGGTTTTTTTTATACATTTAAATATTTTTCATTCTAAATTTCAAATGTTGACATCTTCTCTTACCGGCACGCAATGGACTATTTTTCCGAAAAGCGGAACGGGTTGTTTTTTTTACGGGGTGCGTAAGATATTCCGCCCGCAACCGTACACGGGACAGTCGGTTTATGTTGTATTGTATACTACTTTTAAGTCACGCCAGATTTATAATTATGCGTGGAATTCGGGATGCTCTCCCATCAGGGGAGACCGCGTCGCCACAAGAGCAGCGCCATCCTTTTTTTTTTCTTTTCCTGTCTGCATATGTATTTTGGTTTCCTATCAGGATGGCTTTTTTCTGCAGAATTTTGCCAGGGAAAGACAACTCTCTTGATGCAGTGGGTTCTTTAACGTGCACTAAATGAGTATTGGACACGAGACCTCGGTTTTGTCGTCTCATCCGAAAGACTAGCACCCAGACCACCACTCATGGTCTAATAGATGGAGGAAAAGTTTCGGGAACAAACGGGGATCGAACCACCCATACAGTCTCATCCGAAAGTTTTCAGGGATG
>CM054138.1:46857376-46859876 GCA_028751875.1 Rapana venosa
ATATGAGAAGAGGGAAGGAAATGATAAAGTGAGAAAAAAAGGAGATTATAAGAAGAGGGATGGAAATAGAAAGGTGAGAAAAAGAAGATATTAGAAGAGGGAAGGAAATGGAAAGGTGAGAAAAAGAAGATATGAGAAAAGGGGTGGAAATAGAAAGGTAAGAAAAGGAAATATGAGAAGAGGGATGGCAATGGAAAGGTTAAAAAAAAGAGAAGATATGAGAAGGGTAAGGAAATGGAAAGGTGAGAAAAAATGAGATTATGCGGAAAGGGCAGGAAAAGGAGAGGTTAGAAAAAAAAGACATTATAAGAAAAGGGAAGGAAATGGACAGGTGTGAAAAAAGGAGACTAGGAGAATGAGAGAAAGGAAAAGAAAAGGTAAGAAAGGAGATGAGAGAAGATGGAAAAGAAGGGGGATAAAATTTTAAAAAAGAGGGAAAGAAAAGTTAGAAAGGAGATGAGAGAAGATGGAAAGAAAACAGAAAAGGGAAATACAAGAGGCTAATAATGAGAGAAGAAGGGAAAGACAGGTGAGAAAGGAGATGACAGAAGATAGAAAGAAAGGTGAAAAGGGAGACAAGAAAAGATGGCAAGAAAAGTAAAGAAGGAGATGACTGAAGATGAGCAGAAAAGTGAGATAGGAAAACGAGGAGAGAGAGAGAGAGAGAGAGAGAGAGAGAGAGAGAGAGAGAGAGAGAGAGAGAGAGAGAGAGAGAGAGAGAGAGAGAGAGAGAGAGAGGAGAGAGCGCGAGGAGAGAGAGAGAGAGAGAGAGAGAGAGAGAGAGAGAGAGAGAGAGAGAGAGAGAGAGAGAGAAGAGGTAAAGAAAGGGAAAGGTGAGAAAGGGAAGTGAGAGAAGAAGGAAAGGAAACTGAGAAGCAAAATTGAAAGAAGAGGGAAAGAAAAGTAAGAAAGAAGATGCGAGAAGAGAGACAAAAGAAAAAAAGAAGAAACAAGATGATAGATGAAGGAAGAAGGGAGAGGAGAGACAAAGAAAAGAAAAGGTGAGAAGAGATATGAGAGAAGAGAGGAGGGAAAGTGAAAAGGGAGAATAGGGAAGAGGGAAAAGAAAAGAAAAATGAGGAGAAAGGATATGAGAGAAGAGGTGCGGGGGAGGGGGATGGGGGAGTGAGAATGTAGGTAAGAAAAGTGGGAAAAGAAAAGTGACAAAGCAGATGAGAGAAGAGGGAAAAGGGAGAGAAAGGAGAAGATAGAAGGGAGAAGATGGAAAGTAAAGTGAGAATGGAGATAAAAGAAGAGGAAAAGAAAAGAAAACTGGAAAAAGGTATGATAGAAAAGTGGGGGGAGGGAGAGTGAGAAAGGAGATGAGAAAAGAGAGAGTAAAATATGATAAGAGAGATGAAAGAAGAGGACAGAGAAAAACGAAAGATGAAAATTGAGAATGGAGACGAGAGAAAGAAAAGGAACAATTAGAAGGAAGATGTTAGGAGAGAGAGAGAGAAAGCAAAAGACCAAAAGTTTCTGACGAGAAGAAAGGAAGGAAAGGAAAGATGGTTCAGATGAGAAGAGAGAAATGAAAGGAAAGATGGTTCAGATGAGAAGAGAGAAAGGAAAGGAAAGATGGTTCAGATGAGAAGAGAGAAAGGAAAAAAAAGATGGTTCAGATGAGAAGAGAGAAAGGAACGGAAAGATGGTTCAGATGAGAAGAGAGAAAGGAAAAAAAAGATGGTTCAGATGAGAAGAGAGAAAGGAACGGAAAGATGGTTCAGATGAGAAGAGAGAAAGGAAAAAAAAAGATGGTTCAGATGAGAAGAGAGAAAGGAACGGAAAGATGGTTCAGATGAGAAGAGAGAAAGGAAAAAAAAGATGGTTCAGATGAGAAGAGAGAAAGGAAAGGAAAGATGGTTCAGATGAGAAGAGAGAAAGGAACGGAAAGATGGTTCAGATGAGAAGAGAGAAAGGAACGGAAAGATGGTTCAGATGAAAAGAGAGAAAGGAAAGATGGTTCAGATGAGAAGAGAGAAAGGAAAGGAAAGATGGTTCAGATGAAAAGAGAGAAAGGAACGGAAAGATGGTTCAGATGAGAAGAGAGAAAGGAAAAAAAAGATGGTTCAGATGAGAAGAGAGAAAGGAACGGAAAGATGGTTCAGATGAGAAGAGAGAAAGGAAAAAAAAGATGGTTCAGATGAGAAGAGAGAAAGGAAAGGAAAGATGGTTCAGATGAGAAGAGAGAAAGGAACGGAAAGATGGTTCAGATGAGAAGAGAGAAAGGAACGGAAAGATGGTTCAGATGAAAAGAGAGAAAGGAAAGATGGTTCAGATGAGAAGAGAGAAAGGAAAGGAAAGATGGTTCAGATGAAAAGAGAGAAAGGAACGGAAAGATGGTTCAGATGAAAAGAGAGAAAGGAAAGGAAAGATGGTTCAGATGAGAAGAGAGAAACGAAAGGAAAGGTGGTTCAAATGAAAAGAGAGAAACGGAAGGGAAGATGATTTAAGAGCGACGCGGAAAGAGAAAAAGAAAAGGAAAGGTATAAAAAGAGAG
>CM054138.1:46869876-46874876 GCA_028751875.1 Rapana venosa
GTCACCCATCCAAGTGGTAACCACGCTCGACGCTGCTTAACTTGGCAGGGGGAAAGCGAGTGCTCCGACCACTGAGCTATCCCGTCCCGCAATAATATACAGATATATATATTTATATAGGAATCGAGGAAAATACAATGAGGACTCGGATTACACCGCGTGCGTGCGTACCGCGCGCTCATACCAACAACAAAAAAGTCCTTCGGATGAGACTATAAAATCGAGGCCCCCCGTGTGCGAACGTATGTAGAGAACATCTTGCGCACACGTTAAAATCCTGTTCCGCTTTTCGGAAGAGTAGGCCATTTGCGTGCTAGTGGGAATTGATGACAGAATTTACAAAACCGCATACACACAGGGAGTGGATGTAAAAAAAAAAAAAAAAGCACGTGAGTGTTTATTCCATTATCCTCGATATAAAAGAATAGAAATAATAAAATAAGATACATATACATACATGCGTGCGTGTGCACACACACGCGCAGAGACAGGCAGACAGATAGACAGACGGACAGACAGACAAACAGACTGAGATAGACAGACACACAGAGAGAAAACAATTAGAAACTGGAATTAGAAATTATGATTAGAACTCTCTATATCCTTTGTAGAAATAAAGAAAAGAGACACTATCCTGTGGGCCCCGTGGTATAGATGACACAAACTGGCCCAGCATGCACATTCCCCAAATACGGAGAACAATGGACTCCGTCCTGTATAGTCATCTTTATCACAATCAACTTCTCTTGTTGTTCCCACGCCACTCATTTCGATCTCTTTGCATCAGTCATACCCAAATTCGTCATGTCGCTTCCATCCTCAGGGTCAGAAGTCCACAGGCACCCTGTCAATGTCAGGCCGCCGCGGGGACACTAGCCAGACGGGCCCTGCACTGCGGCTAGGTCGCTTTGGTGGTGTTCAATGACGCCTGTTCTGAGCTAACAAACGCGGGACACCACCCAGTAAGCCCCCTACTGACGACAAGAATTGCTCAGTCGCAGAGGCAGACTGAGTAGGTCGCCCACCTGAGGTGGTGACCACCACAACGTCCCTTCAACGACCTTCTCCTATGCATATGAACTTCCAACCACGAAGGTGTGCACACAGATTCATCACAGGCACAGAAATGTATGGAAAACCGAAACTGAGGACATCATGCGACCAGAGCAACTAAGGCCACCAAATCAGATGGTTTCTTTTTTTGGTTTAAAGTCTTATGTTTGTCATATTACCATAAACTCAATTATTGCATTCCTTCTGTATTTCATATCAATGCAAATACAATCATTCCTCCTGTTTTTCACACTAGCACAAACACAACCATTGCATTCTTTCTGTTATTCTTATTAACATAAACACACACACAGTACTGATTATTGCCATTTTCCGGTATTTTTTTGTGTGCATAAAAATAAATTTTTACACTCGACCTTATTCATTTTTTAAACAACGCTCTTTTCTCTCTCTCTCTCTCTCTCTCTCTCTCTCTCTCTCTCTCTCTCTCTCTCTCTCTCTCTCTCTCTCTCTCTCCTTCCTTTCATTTTTTTCTATTTATTATTATCATTATTATTATTATTATTATTATTATTGTTATTATTATTGTATTAAGACTTCTGGTGATGAGGATGAAGTAATGATGCTGCTATGGAATTACAGGATGCTTTCAGACTGCTTGCCAGGGATGTTTTCTGAACTTCTTATCAAAAATACAATCCGGCGTCAACAGGGCCTGAGAGATACAGACACCTGCAGTGCTCGTCAGGTAATTTCAGCAACACTCTCAAAAAAAGAAAAATCGCACCCGTAAAATAGATGAAGCTCGACTGTGAGGTCATGTATTTCCAATGAGCCCACGGTACGCTCACACCGGGCCAGAGTCTGGAAAACTCCTCATAACTCTTGTGAGATTTGAACCCCGCGACTTTCCAGTCCATAATCCAAGGCACTACCCACTGCACCATGGTGGCTGGTTCCAAAGAGGGCAGGTACCCATTCACACAGCTGGGTGAACTGGAGGGACTGTACTGAAGCCAAGGCGCACAAACGGGCCAACCATCCACTTGGTAACCACGCTCGATGCTGCTTGAGGGGAAAGGGAGTGTTCAGACCACTGAGTTATCTCGTCCCCAATCATCTAATATAACCAACAGGTTAAAAGACATCAAATTAAAGAACACACACACAGACACAGAGAGACAAATGAAAGAACACACAGACAGAGAGAGAGAGAGAGAGAGAGAGAGAGAGACAGACAGACAGACAGACAGACAGACAGACAGTCAGTCAGTCAGACAGACAGACAGACAGACATAGATGGACAGAAACACACACACATGGGCAAGCGCAAGCGCGCCCACGCACACATACATGCGTGCATACACATGCGCGTGCATACACACACACAGACACACACACACACACACACACACACACACACACGATCTCTCTCTCTCTCACTCACTCTCTCTCTCACACACACAGATAGACAAAGAGACAAAGAGAAACAGAGACACATTAAGACAGGTAAGATCATATCTTCAACAGATCTCTAGTACTCTACCCAGTAGAAAAAAACAGAAAAGACAAGGACACGAAAGCTGTAGTGTGAAACAACAACAATGACATCCTCATCACCCCTTCCACCCTGCCCCCCCCCCCCCCCCCCACCTCCCCCCACCCCCACCACAAACCTGCACACAACACTGCTTAACAACGTTTCCCACTCCATCATTTTGTAGTCCATATAATTAGCAGGGACAGACAGGCAGACAGGCAGACAGATGTAGGCAAAGGTAGGAGGTTCTCCTCATGGCAGATAAGTTCTCTCTCTCTCTCTCTCTCTCTCTCTCTCTCTCTCTCTCTCACACACACACACACACACACACACACACACACACACACACACACACACACACACACACACACACACACACACACACACCTGGCCACGCCCCCAGTACAGTGGATGACAAACCTAAACCTGTACACTACACTACACTACACTACACTTCACCACACCACACCACACCACACCACACCACACCACACTACACACACTACACTACACTACAAACCACTACACTACACCACACCACACTACACTACACTACACTACACTACACTACACTACACTACACTACACCACACTACACCACACTACACTACACTTTACTACACTACACTACACTTTACTACACGACACGACACGACACGACACTAAACCACACGACACCACACTACACTACACTACACTACACCACACCACACTACACTTTACTACACTACACTACACTTTACTACACGACACGACACGACACGACACTAAACCACACGACACCACACTACACTACACTACACTACACTACACCACACCACACTACACTACACTACACCACACTACACCACACCACACCACACTACACTACACCACACTACACTACACTACACTACACCACACTACACCACACCACACCACACTACACTACACCACACTACACTACACTACACCACACTACACTACACTATACTACACTACACACCACACTACAATACACTACACTACACTACACCACACTACACCACACTACACTACACTTTACTACACGACACGACACGACACGACACTACACTACACTACACTACACCACACTACACTACACCACACCACACTACACTTCACCACACTACACCACACTACACTACACTACACCACACCACACCACACCACACCACACCACACTACACCACACTACACCACACTACACTACACTACAGCAGCATCCTACTATATAATCATTATAGCCAATACAGGCCCTAGTATAGGGATCTTCCCCGTAGGGATGCCCGGGGTTGGGGGGGGGGGGGGCTGTCAGTATTAAAATAGCATCCCCACCTTCTGGAAATTCTGAGCTAGGATTTCCCTCTTTTCTATCCCTCTCAGTTTCTGCCTCGGTTTTAATTTTTCTTCTTATCACCATCTTCTCGTCTATTTTCTGCCTTCTTGGTCCACTCTCTTGCCTTTAATTTTTGTAAAAATCCAGAATGTCTTAAACACTAACAATTCTCTCCCTTGCCGAAGTCGGATGTGCTGGGGGGCCTTACTTGCCAGGCGCTTAACGGCAGCGCAACGCATTTTCGCTCATATGACAGACACCATTAACTTGGTTGCTGTCTGAGCGTTCGACGACGACGACGACGACGACGAAGAAGAAGAAGAAGAAAGAAGAAAAGAAGAAGAAGAAGAAGAAGAAGAAGAAGAAGAAGAAGAAGAAGAAGAAGAAGAAGAAGTATAGGGATCGTGGACATGACGCGCTGGACTGGCCCAAATCCCTCCTCCACTAAAATCCCTGATAATAATTATCTGGACTAGACTACAAGGGGAGTGTGGAAAATGTTGTCAGGGATTGTTTGTTGTAGTGTGCAGGCTTCCCAGGAGAAAGAAAAAAAGAGGAGGAGGATGTCATTTATGTCTGGTTTTGTTTTTATGGTTTTGCTCCCTGTCTTTTATTTTTTCGTCTTTTCTGTTTCTGCTGGTCATACAATAGATATGAAAAGATAATTATTACTCTCTCTCTCTCTGTCTCTCTCTGTGCCTCTGTTAATGTATGTGTGTGTGTCTGTCTCTTTGTCTCTCTGTGTCTCTGTCTGTCTGTCTGTCTGTCTGTCTCTCTCTCTCTGCCTCTGTTAATGTATGCGAGTGTGTGTCTGTCTGTCTCTTTGTCTCTCTGTGTCTCTGTCTGTCTGTCTGTCTCTCTGCCTCTGTTAATGTATGTGTGTCTGTCTGTCTCTTTGTCTCTCTGTCTGTCTGTCTCTCTCTTTCTGCCTCTGTTAATGTATGTGTGTTGTCTGTCTCTTTGTCTGTGTCTGTCTCTGTCTGTCTGTCTGTCCGTCTGTCTGTCTGTCTGTCTGTCTGTCTCTCTCTCTCTCTCTCTGCCCCTGTTAATGTACATGTGTGTGTCTCTCTGTCTCTCTCTGTCTGTCCGTCTCTCTCTCTCTGCCTC
>CM054138.1:46879876-46907376 GCA_028751875.1 Rapana venosa
TGGTAATATTCTCACCACATAGACATTTACCATTTTTCGCTGAATTTGGTTATCAATGCATTTAGTTTCATTCTATAAAATAAAACAGGGAGTCTTCTTGACGTAAACACATTTACACAAGCTTTTGAATGGTTCACGACTGTTAAATTTTCGGTATTAATTGCAGTTCCAGTTTTTAAAAAAAATCTCTCATTTTGCTGATTAGTTTCGGTGATCTTTCTCCATGATTTTTGTTCTAGTAAGCTGTACCCCTCTTTTAAGGATAGAGGCACATGCAATTCTATTGCATCCCGTCCAATGTTTTGCTCCTTATTTGGCAGCTACCCGCCCACTCAAAGGATTTCCAGCTAACTGACAAACAAACAAACAAACAAAACCTTCCGTGTTCTCTTCTTCTTCTTCTTCTTCTTCATCATCCTTCAACGCAGAACCTCTTGCGCTCACATTAAAAAACCCGTTCCGCTTTTCGGAAAAGTAGGCCATTGTGTGCCCGGGTGGGAACGGGATGACACAACTGACAAAACTACACACACATACACTTACACACACACACACTCACACACACACTCACACACACACACACACACACACACACACACACACGGGGACACAGGGATGTGAACAAAACAAAAACAAAAAAAAGCGCATGAGTGCTTATTCCGTTATCCTCGAAATCAAAGAATGAAAAAAAAATTTTTAAACACAAAAAACCTATCCTGTAGTCCCCGTGGACCGTGTAGGCACCAATGTAAGATTGTGCAACCAGCCTCGCCCACGTCCTTGATTTAGAGGTGCTTTAAAAAAAAGGGGGGCCTAAGGTGTTCCCATAACCTATGCAGTCCTTGAGAAGTGAGGCATCAGGGACCTCAGCTTCTTCTCTAGAGGGGTTCAGCATTCATTTTTGGAGGGCGCTGGCAGCGCCCATCTCCTCCTCTCCCTCGTTGTTCTACCTTCCCTATCCCCTAAAGAGGGCAGGTGCCCATTTACGGCTGGTCGGTTATTGTACTTTCAATCTCAGTTGATTTCCTTTGTGTGTGTGTGTGTGTGTGTGTGTGTGTGTGTGTGTGCGCGTGCGTGCGTGCGTGCGTGTGTGTGTGTGTGATACGAAGGAGTGGGTCAAAGTACATGATTTATTCTGAGTGATGACCCTTAGGATGTTGTTATGCTGGGGGAAACGTGCAACAACAACCACCACAACCACCACAACAACAAACAACAAATGATTCATCCGTTCAAAATGAAACAAAAATCGCCAAAAAAAAAAAAAAAGGAACACTCCCCCTCCCCCCTCCTCTCTTCTGTCCCCCACCTTGTGGGAATGCCGAGGGCCCTTTCAGTATAAAATAGCACCCCAAGCTTCTAAAAAAATCTGTGCTAAATTTTTTTCCTCTTTTCTGTCACTCCCTTTGTTTCTGTCTTTTTCCTTACCCTCCCCTCCTCTCTCTCTCTCTCTCTCTCTCTCTCTCTCTCTCTCTTTCTGTGTCTCACTCTCCCTCTCTATCTGTCTGTCTGTTTTATTTATTTTTATTTATCTGTTTCATTTTTATTTTATTCTTTTATATCGAGGGTAATGGAATAAGCACTTATGTGCTTTTTTACATCCAGTCCCTGTGTGTATGCGGTTTTGTAAATTCTGTCTTCTGTTCCCACCGGCACACAATGGCTTACTCTTCCGAAAAGCGCAACAGGATTTAACGTGTGCGCAAAATGTTCTGCGTGCATTCGCACACGGGACCTTGGTTTATAGTCTCATCCGAAGGACTTTTTGGGGAGAGTGGAGTCTGCACTGATGGTTAACTCCAGGGGAAAAAAATATCCCCTTGAACGGGAATCGAACCCGGGTCGTCAGATTGCGAGTGCAACGTTCTGACCACCAGGCTATCCCGCCCCCCTCGCCCACCCCCTCCCCCCACTAGGCTCTCCTCTGTCTATCTGTCTGTCTGTCTGTGTCTCTCTCTTAATGTTTATGACCTGCCTACCTTAGCTCATTCTCTGGCCCTTTTTTTGTCATGCAAATCTGATGTGTTGGGGGGTGGGTGGGGGGTAGGTGAGAGGGTGGGTGGGTGGGTGAAGGGGGTGAGGAGGGTGTTATGAACTTTGTGATGAGCTGCCCTGAAGTGGGAATGTTATCTATGGGCTGAGGCCAACAGAGCACAGCAGAGCAGGCCTCCAGCAGAGTTACAAGTACAGGAGAAGAGCAGGCACTGCCCACTCCACCTCCTGGGAACAAAAAGGAAGAAGAAGGAGGAGGAGAAGGAGGAGGAGGAGGAAGAGGAGGAGGAGGAGGAAGAGGAGGAGGAAGAGGAGGAGAAGAGGAGGAGGAGGAGGAGGAGGAAGAGGAGGAGGAAGAGGAGAGGAAGGAGGAGGAAGAGGAGGAAGAGGAGGAGGAGGAGGGGGAGGAGGAAGAGGGGGAGGAAGAGGAGGAGAAAGAGGAGGAGGAAGAGGAGGAGGAAGAGGAGGAGGAAGAGGAGGAAGAGGAGGAAGAGGAGAGAGGAGGGAGGGGAAGAGGAGAGGAAGAGGAGGAGAAGGAGGAGGAAGAGGAGAAGACGAAGCAGCAGCAGCAGCAGCAAGCAGCAGCAGCAGCAGAAGAAGAAGAAGAAGAAGAAGAAGAAGGAGAGGAGGAGGAGGAGACGAAGAGAAGAAGAAGAAGAAAAAAGAAGAAGAAGAAGGAGGAGGAGGAGAAGGAGGAGGAGGAGGAGGAGAAGAGGAAGAAGAAGAAGACGAAGAAGATGATGAAGAAGAAGCAGAAGAATTGCGAAGACGAAGAAGAAAGAAAAAGAAGAAGAAGAAGAAGAAAGAAGAAAGAAGAAGAAGAAGAAAGAAGAAGAAGAAGAAACAGAAGAAGAAACAGAAGAAGAAGAAACAGAAGAAGAAGAAACAGAAGAAGAAGAAGAAACAGAAGTAAAGCAGCAAAAAAGAAGAAGAAGACGGAATGGGAACGAAGTATATCGACTTCTTATTTCCATTAAACTCGAAAACCTCCTTTTTACTGAATTAGATAATTGTTAAGAAGTTGTAAAAAAAAAACCAACAACCAACAACAACTTAACTGCTGAATAAATAAATACAGCTAACTTTACAAAAGGCATGTAACTTGATGGCTGACAATGTCAGTTCTCTGCGTCATTATTCGCAACAACAACAACAACTGCAGCAGCAAACACAACAACAACAACAACAGTAATAATAAAAAGCAAACAACAGCCATCAACAACAATAACAACAACAACAACAACAAAAGATAACAGAAGAATTCAATTTTTTAAAAAAAATGCGCGCGCACGCACAAACCAAACATTTTCTCTTTCTTTTGTTTTGTTTTGTTTTGTTTTGTTTTGATATCTTTTTTTTATTATTAAAAAAACAACAACCGATATCACGATTTGGAATTTCACGACAGGTAAAAAGGACAGGAGTTACCTCCCCCTCCCTCTCTGACCTCAGGGCAGGCCTACTGTCCTAAGTGCGCGAGTTGTTTTGACACAACACATCTCCTCACTACTACAGTACCACCCCCCACCACCCCCCCCCCTACCCCCAACCCCCCCCCCCCCCCTCCACCCTCACGACCATGTTTATTCAATTGACACTCTCCACACAAAAAACGGACCAGGTGCAACATTTTTCAGGTGGGGTGGCAAACTTGCATTCCTGGCACAAGGACACAGGTGAGAGGCGCTGGAAAAAGAGAGAGAAAGAGAGAGAGAGAGAGAGGAGAGAGAGAGAGAGAGAGAGAGAGCAGAGAGAGAATAGAGAGCTAGGAGAGAGAGAGAGAGAGAAAGACGAGAGAGAGAGAAGAGGAGGGAGAGGAGCCCCAGCCACCTGGGCTATTGACAAGGGGCGGTGGCCCCCCATTCAGCGCTGACACCTGGACCTCCTTCACACCCCTGAAGTGATTCTCCCCCCTTCCTCCCCCCTCCCCCACCCCAACCCCCCCCCTCCCCACCACCGCCTCTCCAACCCCCCCCCCCCCCCCCCCACCTTGTGGTTCCCACTTCAACACCTTCTCCTCTCCCCCCACCACCCCCACCCTCACCACCCACCCCCTCCAACTCTCTCTCTCTCTCTCTCTCCTCCAAAACCACCACCACCACCACAGTGGCGAGCTTGGGGATCTTGGCCGCACACCGGTATTAGAAAAATCACTCTTTTTTTCCCTTCTGTTTTTCTATGTGACTCTTATATTCATACCGCACGTACTCAGGCATCCACAGAAATGAAAAGCACTTTTAATGAAAGACTAGCCTCTGTCTCAAAACTCATGTGATTTTGAACAAATTTTGTAGGTTTGAAATTTAAAAAAAAATTCAGTAAACACTGTACCCCCCTCAGTCCTTTGTTGTCTGCTAAGCTTCCTTACCACAATATGCATGCGCGGGGGTCAACGCTGTAAGAATACAAGCAATCCTCATATGATGATTATTTCCAACTTTCTCGTGACTACCTGGTATAGCTCTATGTCCTCAATCCCCTTCCCAAACAAGTGCACAGTCCATTTTTTTTCATGCTTAAAACAAATCTGTGAAAATCACCAACATTTTTTCCCCCCAACTTCCACTCGATAGAAGGTACTACATGACCCCCAAGTTAATAACGGTGTGCAGCCTGTATACAGCAGCACTGGATACCTATTAAGTAGAGTAGCCCTCCTACTGTGGTGGCTCAAAAGGGACAGGGAACTGGTCAGGTATCAGCTGGCCCCATAGTGTCCCCTCCTCCATGCCTTTCACACAGTGGTTGATCTCTAAGGGTTGTAGTAAGAGCTCTAATCTATAGGTATGTATGGTACATACGTGGTAGGCTTAGTGGTAGTAGTGGTGGTGGTAGTGGTGGTGGTGGTAGTGGTAGTAGTGGTGGTGGTGGTAGTTGAAGTATGGTTTGTGGTGGTGGTGGTGGTAGTAGTGGTGGTGGTAGTGGTGGTGGTGGCTGTGGTGGTGGTAGTAGTGGTAGTGGTGTGTGGTTGGTGTGTGGTAGTAGGTGGTGGTGGTAGAGTGGTAGTAGTAGTGGTGGTAGTATTGGTGTGTAGTAGTGTAGTGGTAGTAGTGTTAAGTAGTAGTAGTAGTAGTGGTGGTGTAGTAGAGTAGTAAGTGTAGTGGAGTGAGTGGTGTGGTAGTAGTGGATAGTGTAGTGTAGTAGAGTAGTGGTAGTAGTAGTAGTGTGTAGTGGTAGTGGTAGAGTAGTAGTGGTGTAGTGTAGTAGTGTAGTAGTAGTAGTGGTAGTAGTAGTAGTAGTAGTGTAGTAGTAGTAGTAGTAGTAGTAGTAGTAGTGGTAGTGGTTAGTAGTAGCAGTATAAGTGTAGTAGTAGTAGTGGTGGTGGTGGTAGCAAGTAGATGGTAGTAGTGGTTGTTGTAGTAGTAGTAGTAGTAGTGTGAGTAGTATGTGTGTGTGGTGGTGGTGGTAGTAGAGTAGTGTAGTAGTAGTAGTGTGGTGGTGGTAGATGAGTATGTGTAGTAGTAGTAGTAGTGGTAGTGGTAGTGGTAGTAGGTAGTAGTAGTGGTAGTAGTAGTAGTATGTAGTATAGTAGTAGTGGTGGTAGTGTAGTGGTGTGGTAGTGAGTAGTAGTAGTAGTATAGTAGTGGTAGTAGTAGTGGTGGTAGTAGTAGTAGTAGTGGTAGTGTGTGGTAGTAGTAGTAGTGTAGTAGTAGTGTAGTATATGTAGGTATGGTGGTGTAGTAGTAGTAGTAGTAGTGGTAGAGAGTAGTAGTAGTAGTGGTGTAGTAGAGCAGTGTAAGTAGTAGTAGGTAGTAGTAGCAGTGGTAGTAGTAGTAGTAGTTAGTAGTGTAGTAGTGTAGTAGTAGTAGTAGTAGAAGTGGTAGTAGTGGTAGTAGTAGTAGTAGTAGTGTAGTAGTAGTGGTAGTAGTAGTAGTAGTAGTACAGACAGAAAGACCTAAGAGGAGGCAATGTAAATTGATAACAGATTAGGTTAGCCTAGCGGACAAGATGAACAGGTGTGTATGTTTTTACCTTTATTCTCTGTGATCTTTCTACCCTACTCTTCTTCTTCTTCGTTATCGTCGAACGCTCAGACAGCAACTATTGTTAGTAGTCCCTAATATGAGCGAAAATTAATGCGTCACGCTGCCCTTAAGCACCTGACAAGACAGACCCAGCGCATCCGACTTCGGCATAAGAGAGAATTTGTTATCTGTTTAAGTCTTTCTGAGGAGGAAAAAAAAGGCAAGAGCATGGACCAAGAAGGCAGAAAATAGACAAGAAGGGGGTGACAGGAAGAAAAGAAAAAAAAGCAGAAAACACAAAGAGAGTGGTAGAAAAGAGGAAATTTCTAGCACAGAAGTTCCAGAAGGTTGGGGATGCTATGTACAGTATACTGTTATTTACTGTTATTTCTTAATCTGTATTGTTTAATAATGCATGCTGTGTAATTATAATTTTAAAATGCCACTCATAATTTCTCTAGTTGAGACATTAAAGTATTCTTGAGTCTTGAGTCTTGACAGGGCCCCGGCATCTCCAAGTGGGGAACAGGGCAACTACATACATACATACATCGTTTATCGTTCTACTCACGAGGAGTTCCCACCAGTATCATGGAGCGGGATAGCCCAGTGGCTAGAGCCTTGAGTTCCAAACCCTACTGCCCGGTTTCCAGCCACCACCACCCAGGCACCCGGCTCATGGGGATTATCCCCCCCCCCCACACACACACGTACCCTGGAGTTAACCTCAACACTGTCTCCACTCCCCTGAAAATCCTGAATGCACCCACTGAGCCTTTCAACAACTTCTGATGAATGACGGCCATCTTCTCAGCAAAAAGCAACAACAACAACACCTCCCCCCAAAAAAAACAAAAAAACAACAACAACAACAACACAGCAGCCAAAAAAAAAAACCCCAACAACAGCCAAACCAAAGGCAAGCAAAATGTGACACAGAGAGAGAGAGAGAGAGAGAGAGAAGAGAGAGAGAGAGAGAGAGAGAGAGAGAGAGAGAGAGAGAGAGAGAGAAGAGAGAGAGAGAAGAGAGAATGAATGAATGAATGAATGAATGAATGAATGAATCTTTATTTTTCAAGGGTAACAGAATAAGCATGCGCATACTTTTTTTCATCCGGCACTTAAGAGAGACAGACAGACAGACAGACAGAGACAGGATAGCCTGGTGGTTAGAGTGATACGCATTGCGCTCGATGTTCTGCTAAACCCGGGTTCGAATCTCGATCAAGAGGATTTTTCCTCTGGAATTAACATCAGTGCCGACTCCACTCTCCCCAAAAAAGTCCTTCGGATGAGACTATAAACTGAGGTCCCGTGTGCGAACGCACGCAGAACATCTTGCGCACACGTTAAATCCTGTTCCGCTTTTCGTAAGAGTAGGTCAATGTGTGCCGGTGGGAACAGATGACAGAATTTACATAACCGCATACACACGGGGACTGGATGTAAAGAAAGCACGTAAGTGCTTATTCAATTATCCTCGATATAAAAGAATCTAAAAAAAATTTTACAATAAAATTCTCGAAATGAAAGAATAAAATAAAGTAAAGAGAGAGAGAGAGAGAGAGGCGGACAGACAGACAGACAGGCAGACCATACATACATACAGACAGACAGACAGGCAGGCAGACATACAACACACACATACATACATACTTACATACATACATACAAACATACAGACAGAGAGACAGACAGGCAGACAGACAGACACACAGACAGACATACAGACAGACAGACAGACAGACAGGTAGACAGGCAGACAGTCAGACAGAGAGACAGACAGACAGGCTGGCAGGCAGCGAAGCCCCTGAAGTGACGATGGCGATAATACAAGAGGCTCGGCCTGATCCCTCCTCCTCTCTTGAACTCCGCCACAGGTGAGCGTTAGGGGTTCATACGTCAGCGCCAAAACACAGGTGCACGTGATAAGCTGACGTTCTCAGCTAGAGCTCAAGATCCCTCCTTTCCCACCCTACCCCCACCCCCCACCCCCGCTCCTCGTCCCCAATCCTCCACCAGCAATTCCTCCCTCCCCACCCCTCCCTCCTCCCCCTTTTACAAAGGTGAGCGGACACATACTGGGCTTTAACCCCCTCTCCCCACAGGCACTGACTGATAAGGGACAGCTGCTCAGTCGTTACATAGGCTGAACTGGGCGGAATAAGAAGCCAGGCAATAGATATCTGCTGAATCAAGTGGGGGGCCAGTGATAATGTTACGCCATTCACCACTTCAATCATTTACTTTTTAAAGCATTGAAGACATATTTTTCATGTCTTTCATCGACCTTTTGTTGTCAAAGCTTGTTTGACTTCTGCCAAAAGAGATTTAGCCGAGGAATAGAAAAAAACAAAAACCTCAAACAAACAAAAACCATCAAGTTCAACAATAATAAGGACGGGATAGCTCAGTGGTCGGAGCACTCGCTTCCCCCCAGCCAAGGTTAAGCAGCGTCGAGCGTGGTTACCAGGTGGATGGGTGACCGTTTGCGCGCCTTGGTTTCAGTACAGTCCCCCAGTTCGCCCACCTGTAAATGGGTACCTGCCCTCTTTTAGGGTCAGGGAAGGTAAAGCAGCGAGGGAGAGGAGATGGGCGCCGCCCTCAATATGCTGGCCCCTAGAGAAGTTGAGGTCTCTGATGCCTCGCTCTCCGATGACCTTATAGGTTATGGGACACCATTACATTTTACACAACAACAAACACTTTTACAGTCAGGAGCGATCACCAAATGATTTTGTATTTCTTCATCCATGAACTACAATGGTACGGGCACGTCACAGGAACATCTGGACTGGCCAAGACTGTTCTACAGGGAACAGTACAAGGAAGGAGACGAAGAGACAGACAGAAAAAACGACGGGAAGACAACATCAGAGAGTGGACTGGCCTTGAGTGGTATGATATATTACGGAAAGATGAAAACTGCGAGGAGTGGAGGAAGCTGGTTACAAAATCTTCAGTGGTGCCCCTAAGGTGCTGCTAGACTGCGGGATAGGTGAAGGTGTAAAACTCGTATTCAAAGCTACCGTAAAATGCTATCAAGCAAAATCATTTCTGCTTGGCAGGGTTTCGGCAGAAAAAGTCTCTCCTCCCCTCCCTCCCTCTCTCTCCCCTTGCTCCCTCCCCCCCCCCCCCCCCCCCTCTCTCTCTCTCTCTCCCCCCCCCCCTCTCTCTCTCTTCTCTCTCTCTCTCTCTCTCTCTCTCTCCCTCCCTCCTCCCCCCCCCTCTCTCTCTCTCTCTCTCCCTCTCTCCACAGATGTTTGTATTTGTCATGTTTTGTTGGTTTGTTTATAACTTTTCCCCTGCTAATCTCCCACTGCAATGGGTGTACTCTATCGATGCAATTGATTAATTTGCGTTTGAGTTTGAGTTGACTCTCTTCTCTCTCTCTCTCTCTCTCTCTCTCTCTCTCTCTCTCTCTCTCTCTCTCTCTCTCTCTCTCTCTCTCTCTCTTCTTCTTCTTTCTTCTTCTTCTTCTTCCTCCTCCTCCTCCTCGTCCTCCTCCTCCTCCTCCTCCTCCCTCCTCTTCTTCTTCTTCTTCTTCCTTCTCTCTTCCTCTCCTCCTCCTTCTTCTCTTCTCCTCTTCCTTCTTCTTCTTCTTCTTCCTCCTCCGTCCTCCTCGTCCTCCTCGTCCTCCTCCTCCTCCTCTTCTTCTTCTCTTCTTCTTCTTCTTCTTCTTCTTCTTCTTCTTCTTCTCTGTGTTTCCTTACTGGTTTGGATGTGTAGTGCCTGCTCTTCTCCTGTGCTTGTAACTCTGCAGGAGGTCTGCCCGCTGTCTTTAGCCGACACATTCCGACTTCAAAGCAGCTCATTTTTTTGGGTACAGTATGCATGCTGGGTAGATTCGTGTTTTCACTACCCACCTAACACTGACATGAGTTATGGGATTTAAAAAATTATATATTATTTGATCTTCTACACGCGTCTGCTGTACACGAAGGGCATTAAGGCACTGACAGGTTGCACTTAAAGTGGACCTGGGAGATCGTAAAAAAAATTCCTTCCCTTAACTCACCAAATGCCACTGCCGAGGTTTAAAACATAACTGTAGTATAAAAAGTATCGATTTTATTTTATTTGTTCTTTTATTTTGATGATAATGGAATAAGCACTTGTGTGCTTTTTTGACATCCAGTCGCCGTGCGCATTCAGTTTTGTAAATTTTGTCATCTGTTCCCCCACCAGAACACAATGGCCTACTTTTCCGAAAAGTGGAACGGGTTTTAAAGTGTGCGCAAGATGTTCTGCGTGGATTCGAACACGGGACCTCGATTTTCGAAGGACTTTATGAGGGGGTGCAGTTGGCAATGATGTTAACTCCAGAGAAAAAAATCCTCTTGAACGAGATTGGAACCCGGGTCAGCAGATCACGAGCGCATCACTCTAACCACCAGGCTATCCTGTCCCTCAAAATAGCGCAAGTTATAATAGCAAAAAACAACAACAACAACAACAAGCAACAATAACAAACAACCTTTTCCATGAAATGTTAGAGCTTGTTAATTTGGCTGTGTGTCCCCTTTAACGTAGCATCTTTCTTAAGTTTTTGGGGAAATACCCTTCACTCCTTTCTTCCCTTGAATAATGACGCACCTGTTGAGCTTTTGAACAGCTTTGATATGCACGTAGGTACCTGTGTGGTCTTGATAAAACAACACCAAATAACATCGTGACAGGGAGAGAGAGAGAGAGAGAGAGAGAGAGAGAGAGAGAGAGAGAGAGAGAGAGAGAAGAGAGAGAGAGAGAGAGAGAGAGAGAGAGAGAGAAGAGAGAGAGAGAGAGAGAGAAGAAGATGCAGACAGACAGACAGAGACAGAGAGAAAGAGGGAGAAAAAGAGCCAGAAACAGACAGACGGATAGATAGATTGATTGAGAGAGAGAGACAAAGAGACAGAGAGACAGATATACATGCAAACAGAAAGATAGATTGAGAGAGAAACAGAGAGACAGAGAGAGAGACATACAAACAGAAAGAAAGATAGATTGAGAGAGAGACAGACAGACAGACAGAGGGAAGGAGGGGTGGGATCGTACGGGGGCGTGCGTGCGTTGCGTGCGTGCGTGCGTGCGCGCGCGCGCGCGCGCGCGTGTGTGTGTGTGTGTGTGCAACCCACCTCTCTGGCGAGATAAGGAAAGGCTGACGGTTCTCTGTGTGCGCGTGCGTGCGTGCGTAGGCATGCGATTGTGCTTGCATGCATGTGCCTGCATGCATGTGTGTGTGTGTGTCTGTCTGTCTGTTTGTTTTGCTTATGTCCGTTCACCTCAACCGTTATTGGCCTACAGATATTATTTATATATATATATATAATACATATATATATAATATATATATAATATATATATATATATATGTAATTTTATACATACATACATACATTCACACAACACACACACTAATATATATATATATATATATATATATATATATAATATATATATATAATATATATATATATATATAATATAGTGTGTGTGTATGTACGTATAATATATATATATATATATATAATATATATATATAAAGCCACAAGAAAAGAACACACACACACACACAGGTGCAAGCGATTACCGCGGACCCTTCCAAGGGATGTTCCCATACTGGGATCTGTTGGGAGGATCCCCAACCCACCACCACCACCAACCAGAATTGCACAGACAGACAGACAGACAGAGCCCCCGTTATATTACAGTCCAGGGATTTACTCCCCAAACCCCCCCAAACCCCCTACCCACCACCCACCCCTACCCCCCACACCCCCATCATCCGCAGTCAGCTGATAAGTGGCAGCTGCTCTTAATCTTGACAGGAACAAGGGTGGGCCGCGTAGCAAGCCAGGGAATGGAAGGTAGGTAGGGTTGCTGTCTGTCCTGTCCTGTGGAAATGAAAGCCCCCCCCCCCCCCCCCCCCCACGCTCCAGTGTTACGTCACTCAGTCAGTATGTCTAAAGGGACCTGTTGACTTCTAGCCCAACCCCCCTCCCCCCCTTCCCTACCCCCCCTGCACCCCCACACCCTTCTCCCACTCACCCCTACTCCCACCCCACACCCCCTCACACCTCTTCTTTCTTGCTCCCTATATATGAAAAATTTCCTTCCTTTCAAAATAGTTTTACTGTCCAACCAACCGAACCGAATCGACCACAAAGTGCTTTATTATTTACTATAATTGCTCACGAGATATGAATGATACTGAGAATAATAAATATAATAAATGGAATAGATATTAGAAGAGTGGAAAATAAATAACGCCATTTCAATGACAGACCTATACTACGTCAGAGTTGGTTGCCTTGAAGAAAACTGAAAGTTTATCCAAATTCTCCAATTGAACTACAAGCTACCGTCTAGAAAGCAGGAGAGTGAATAGCTCAGTGGTCAGAGCACTCGCTTTCTGTTTCCCAAGCTGAAGTTTTAAGCAGTGTCCAGAGTGGTTGGTTACCTTGGGTATGAGTGATCGACCATTCGTGAGCCTTGGCTTTAAGCACAATCCCCCAGTTCACCCATCATGTTTGTCCGTTGTGTTCGACAATGACCTCCCAAACAGCAGAGAAGGCAGCTGCTGTTTTGGAAATTGGGCAGAAATTTGATTATAGTGGAGATGCCTTGCCCACAGTACATCCCCACCCTCTCGGCCAAGTGGGCATAATGACAGTCAGCATTGGAGATGTTCTCCAAAGGCCAACTAACCCCCAGGGCTGCAGCACATAAGGACTGTGCAAGTCAAGCCTCCTAGTCAGAGAGTCATAGTCGATCACTAAAGACTAAGCTGTAAAGTGGAATTTCATGAGTGGCAAAGCCATTAGTCATACAGCCTCTCACTTTGCTGTTGCCCCCAGCGTCATAAGTTTAATCAAGAACTGAGATAAAGCCCAGGCGCTGAAGTTCACCCAGCTGCAAAATAAATTAATGGTTACCTGCCCTCTTTAGGGACCAGGAAATGTAAAGCAGCGAGGAAGAGGAGATGGGCGCCACCCTCATTAATATACTGGTCCCTTTGGAGAAGCTGAGGTCTCTGATGCCTCGTTCCTCTACGACCACACAAGTTATGGGAAGAACACCTCTACCTAAGTTATTAGAAACAGCACAACGATGTTCTGAAATGCGCTTTGCAGCAATACCAGTGAAATCTTGGCGCATGCAGCAGACTGACAATAGTACAAAAGAGGAAACTCCCAAAGCTATTTTACATGGATTTGTGGAAATGGGATATTGTGAAAATAAACCACCGAATATTTTGCCTAAAGTATACAACAAAAGAAAGAACGTGGTTTTTTGTTGGGTTTTTTGTTTGTTGAAAACTACAATCTTTTGATTTCTGGTTCCTAATTTCCCAACTCTGTTGAATGAACACCATAGCTATTGTTGAGGTTTAGTTTTTGATTTTTGTTGTTGCTGGTGATTTTTTTTTATTACGGCGATATATAATTTTCCATTTTGTCGTTCAGCTACCTAACATTTCACTACCACCTCTGTCACTCTTGTCTGCTTGTTTGTCTGTCTGTCTATCTGTCTCTGTCTTCTTTGTCCAATCTCCCCTCATGATCCACAATACACAACTCACACACACCTCACGACACAACCCCTCACACACACACCATCACGTACACAAACACACACACATCACACACACACACACACACACACACACACACACACACACACACACACACACAACACACACACACACACACACACACACACACACACACAACACACCACTCACTCACTCACTCATGAACGAACCAACACATACTCCTTGACTGACAAACAAATCACTTAAGATACTCGAGTAGAAACCCATCCTGACCCCCCCCCCCCTCCCAACCCCCCCCCCCCCCCCCCCCCCCCACCAATACAAAAAGCCACACTACACTACACTAACTAACTCACTATTCTTTCTCACTTCCTATATTCCTTTCCATCCAGGGCTATCGATGACCGGAGCACATGCTGAAGGGCTGCACTGGGGACAATAGCCCAGGCGGCAGGAACACACTTCCTGTCTGCAGTGCCCTGGTGGCAGTGGGTGCTTACTTCTTCTTGTTCTTTTCTTGTTCTTCTTCTTGTTCTTCTTGTTTTTCTTCTTGTTCTTGTTGTTCTTGTTGTTCTTCTTGTTCTTCTTCTTGTTCATTTTTCTTTTCTTCTTCCAATTCTTCTTCTTCGCATTCTTCATCTCTCCTCCTCCTTCTGTTCTTTTCTTCTTCTTTGTCTCGTCTTCTTCTTCTTCTTCTTCTTCTTCTTCTTCTCTTCTTCTTCTTCTTCTTCTCCTCCTCCTCCTCTCCTCTCCTCCTCCTCCTTCTTCTTCTTCTTTCTTTCTTCTTCTTCTTCTTCTTCTTCTTTCTTCTTCTTCTTCTTTCTTCTTCTTCTTCTTCTTCTTAACTTTCTTCTCTCTCCCTCCTCCTTCTTCTTCTCTTCTTCTTCTTTTCTTCTTTTCTTCTTTCTTTCCTTCTTCTTCTTCTTCTTATTATTTCTTCGTCTCCTCCTCCTCCCTTCTCCTCTCCTTCTTCTTCTTCTTCATTCTTCCTCTTCTTCTTCTCTCTTCTTCTTCTTCTTCTTTCTTCTTCTTCCTCGTCAAACGCTCAGACAGCAACTAATGTTGTCTGTCATCTGAGCGAAAACAATGTGTTGCGCTGCCAGTTAAGCTGCCTGAGACAAGTCAGGAGGGCCAGCACATCCGACTTCAGCGTGGGAAAGAATTGTTATTTTTTTATGTCTTTCTGGGGCAACCCCGCCCCCCCACAAAAAACAACAAAAACAACAAAAAACCCGCAGGAGAATGGACCAAAAAGGTAGAAAGCAAACAAGCCCAGCTACCGTGAACTAGAAGTCTGATCGGGTGCCGATTATCCAGAGGTAACGCACGCATCCATAGGGGGACGGGATAGCTCAATGGTCGGAGCACTCGCTTTCCCCCCAGCCAAGTTAAGCAGCGTCGAGCGTGGTTACCACTTGGATGGGTGACCCGTTTGCGCGCCTTGGCTTCAGTACAGTTCCCCTCAGTTCACCCAGCTGTAAATGGGTACCTGCCCTCTTAGGGTCAGGGAAGGTAAAGCAGCGCGGGAGAGGAGGAGATGGGCGCCGCCCTCAATATGCTGGCCCCTAGAGAAGTGAGGTCTCTGACGCCTCACTCCCCTACGACCTTATAGGTTATGAGACTTTTTTTACCTCCTACCTCCTTTACCTAACGCCCGCATGCAAAGCACCCGTCTAGAAAGTGAAAAGTGTGGATTCGATTTCCCGTTGGAAGCTCAAAAATCCCCCCCCCCTCCCCCCCCCCCTTTCCACAAAACCTTGAGTGGTGGTCTGGGCGGGGTGCTAGCTTAGTCTTTCAGGGTGAGAGAGGAAAAACCTGAGGTCGCGTGTACGTGGAGTTACCCGTATTCATTTTGCACGTTAAAGAATCCACGGCAGCAGCAAGAGAGTTTGTATAGACATTGCCTTTAAGAGAAATTGTCAATTATTTCATTATATATACACGTGTTGATGCTGTTATTATAAATATCCTATTCAGTCATTTTTCCCTCCCCTTGTTTTTATTCTTTTGGGTTATTGTAGGGATCATTAGCCGCCATGTGAATGTTGATGTTATACTTGAGCATAATCATAACAACGCTACTTGCTTGTTGTTGCTATGCTTATTATGCTCATTAATGTTATGTTTGTTCCACGCTTATTGAATGAATAAACCTTACTTCAACCAACACGAGAGTTGTCCTTGGCAACATTCTCTCTCTTTAAAAAAAAAGCCATTCTCGTACTAAACAAAATTAATACATAGGCAGAGAGAAAAATTCTAAAAACAAAGCAAAAAGAAATGGGTGGCACTGCTCTTTAGGCGACGCGACACGACACGAAGCGCTCTTTCCCAGAGAGAGCATCCCGAAATTTCACACAGATAAATCTGCTTTGTCTGAGGGTGCTATACAATGCAATACAATACAATACAACACAATATACAGTACAATACAATACACTCCCGCAATTTTTTTTCCCCGCTGCAAGCAGTCAAATCCTAAGAACATCCTGGAGAAGAAACACACTGATACTTTACGATCAGATGACTGTAGTCATAACAAGGACTCAGCGCAATCCGATTTTATCCTTTTGTCCTTCAGATGAGACTATAAACCGAGGCCCCGTGTTCGAACGCATGCAGAACATCTTGCGCACACGTTAAATCCTGTTCCACTTTAAGAAAGAGTAGGCCATTGTGTGCCGGTGGGAACAGATGACAAAATTTACAAAACCGCATACACACGGGGACTGGATGTAAAAAAAGCACATGAGTGCTTATTCCATTGTCCTCGATATAATAAAAAAAAAAGAAAAGTCATCTGAGCGCTTTGATTTGTTGCTTTACAAGATTCAGCGCCTTATAAATTCCATACATTATTATCATTATTATTATCATTATTATTATTATTACTATTATAATTATCCCAAAATGTATCCCCGAAGTCGAAATGCGGCTACCTTAATGGTTGGGGGAGGGGGAGATGAGGGAGGGGAGGACAGTCCATACGCAAAATATCTCACTATTGGTGGAAATCGGAGCTCTAGCCCTTGAACGAAAACCAAAAAAAATCCTCCAAATTTGGCTTCTCAGACCTAGTCATGACATTATGTAGCTTGTGAAAAATAATCGTGTAATTTTTTTTTATCTATCCCATTTTATCCTAAAGCATGCCTTCTCAAAACTGCTCTTGATATTGTGTGGTTATATGGAAAAGTAAAACGGTAAAGGGTGTCCCATAACCTATTAAAGTCGTAAGGGAGCGAGGCGTCAGAGACCTCAACTTCTCTAGGGGCCAGCATATTGAGGGCGGCGCCCATCTCCTCTCCCTCGCTGCTTTACCTTCCCTGACCCTAAAGAGGCAGGCACCGCTGGGTGAACTGGGGGACTGTGCTGAAGACAAGGCGCGCAGATAGTCACCCATCCAAGTAGTAACCACGCTCAACGCTGCTTAAACTTGGCTGGGGGAAAACGAGTACTCCCACCACTGAGCTATCCCGTTTGTAAAAACAAACACAACAAACATTTATAGCTTTGATCCGTTTCTTGTGTGATTATACAAAAATATCACCGTTTCAAGGAAAACAGGAATTAAAACAAAACAGTTTCAGATAGCAGGCAAGTTGTTTGTTGTCGAACACCAAGACAGCAACCATTGTTGTCTGTCATAGGAGCGAAAATGCGTGGGGCTTGCGCATTTAAAATCACGCCTGACAAGTCAGGTCTAGTGTGCGTTGGGACAGATGATTGTTATTCTTAAATTGTTCTGGGGCGGGAGTGAAGGGGGGAGTAGGAGGGCGAAGGCAGGAGAATTGACCAAGAAGTCAGAAAATAGACAAGAAGGAGGTGACAGAAAGAAAAAAAGAGGAAGAATCAAAAACAAAGAGAGGGATAGAAAAGAGGAAATTCCTAGCACATAGTTTCCAGAAGGTGAGGATGCTGTTTATACTGACAGACTCCGCGGGGAGCAAGGCAAAATATGAAAGAAAAGTGCCAACCAGGCACATTGTCAACGATGGCAAAATATGGAAAAGTGCCAACCATGTAAATTCTGAACGATGGCCAGTATGGAAAAGTGCCAACCATGTAAATTCTGAACGATGGCCAGTATGGAAAAGTGCCAACCATGTAAATTCTCAATGATTGCAAATATGGAAAATGTGCCAAACCATGCAAATTCTGAACGATGGCAAAATACGGAAAAGTGCCAACCATGTATATTCTTAACGATGGTAAATACGGAAAAGTGCCAACCATGTAAATTCTAAACGATGGCAAATACAGAAAAGTGCCAACCATGCAAATTCTGAACGATGGCAAATACGGAAAAGTGCCTATCATGGAAATTCTCAACAATGGCAAATTTAGAACATGTGCCAACCATGCAAGTTCTGAACGATGGCCAGTATGGAAAAAGTGCCAACCATGTAAATTCTAAACGATGGCAAATACAGAAAAGTGCCAACCCATGCAAACTATGAACGACGGCAAAATATGGAAGAAAAAGTGCCAACCAACCACGGAAAATTCTAAACGATGGCCAGTATGGAAGAAAGTGCCAACCAACCATACACATTCTGACACGATGGCACACAAACAAATACGAGACCAAAAATGGCCAAGACCATAGAAATTATGACTAGAAGACTTGACAAGGAAGAGGACAGGACAGACCTTCATATCAGAAGATTAGACAGACCTTCATATCAGAAGATTAGACAGACCTTCATATCAGAAGATTAGACAGACCTTCATATCAGAAGATTAGACAGACCCTCGTATCAGAGATCTCTACGGGCATTCCAGCCACCTGACCAATATCTCCTCCAGGTCTTCTGGCCCTCCTCACAGCGAGTGACTCACTTAACCAAGCTGCCTGCTATCCTGACCACTTGACCACGACTTAGCTAGACCTCTGCTCACTCACTCACTCACTCACTCACTTCAGTTTACTTCAGGGCAGCTGACTATGCACTAGGCCCAGCAGGAGGTGCCAACAACAGCTACAGCCCTTTTTGCCTTTATCAAAACTGGCCACCATCTTTCCTAGAAGTACTGCTGATAAGAAATGATGATTCCAAGTGGTACGGCAGTCCGGCTATTGGCCAGGTGTACCGTTAGTGGATTTTCAGGTGTTATTACGTTCAGGATAATGGGTTGGCGCTGCTCTTGCGGCGACGCACTCCATCCCTTCCCCCTCCCCCAGTGAAAGAGCAACCCCGAATTTCACGCAAAAGAAATCTGCCGTGACTTAAAGTGATACGCTATACAATACAAGAACTGGTCCTGTTCCCCTCTTTTCTTTTCGTTTTATTTTTAAAAGCAAGGAATCACTGGTGTGTATTATTATCATCGTTATCGTATTATTATGATTATTTTGTGCCTTAATTTCCTTCGTGTATACAGACATGACAAGTAAAGTAGGTAAAGGTGTCCCATAACCTATGTGGTCGTAGGGGGAGCGAGGCGTCAGAGACCTCAGCTACTCTTAGGGGCCAGCATATTGAGGGCGGTGCCCATCTCCTCTCTCTCGCTGCTTTACCTTCCCTGACCCCTAAAGAGGGGCAGGTACCCATTTACAGCTGGCTGAATTGGGGGACTATACTGAAACTAAGGCACGCAAACGGGTCACCCATCCACTTGGTAAAAACCACGCTCGATGCTACTTAACATTGACTTGGGGGAAAGCGAGCACTCTGACCACTGAGCTATCCCGGCCCCTATTCAAATAAGATCAAAATATACACGCTAAAGATCCCGTAATTCACGTCGCGTTGTGTGTGTGTGTGTATGTGTGTGTGTGTGGGGGGGGGGGGGGGGTGTATTGAAACACGACCACACCCAGCATACATCCCTGAAAGTTGGAATAGGGTACTTGTCTTCAAGGTAGGGGGGAAAAACAACGGTCGCATACGCAAAAATCTCACATGTACGTGAACCTCGAAGCTCTTACGGAAGAAGAAGAGAGAAAAGAAAATCTTGCACACTGAAAATCTCATCATTATCTTTAGAAGTTTTCTTCTACCCCATTATTTACTCAGAATGACCACCACCTTTCTTCCTATCCGTGTAGTGAAAGATCAGAATGAAGGATTGATACAAGAAGAAGAAGAAGAAGAAAAGAAGAAGAAGAAGAAGAAGAAGAAGAAGAAGAAGAAAAAGAAGAAGAAGAAGAAGAAGAACAACAACAACAACAACAACAAGAACAAGAAAATAATAAATATAAAAAAGGGGGTGGGGGTAGGTGCAGAGAGAGAGAGAGAGAGAGAGAGAAGAGAGAGAGAGAGAGAGAGAGAGAGAGAGAGAGAGAGAGAGAGAGAGAGAGAGAGAGAGAAGAAGAAGAAGAAGAAGAACGGACAGAGAGAGAGAGAGAGAGAGAGAGAGAGAGAGAGAGAGAGAGAGAGCGAGAGAGACAGAGAAGAGAGAGAGAGAGAAGAGTTAGTGAGAGAGACAGAGAGACAGACAGATAGATAGACACAGAAACAGAGAGACAGAGGCAGAGAGACAGACACACAAAGAGAGACAGATAGATAGATAGTACAGACAGACAGATAGACAGACAGATAGACAGACAGACAGACAGATAGATAGAGAGACACATAGACACAGAGACACAGAGACTACAGACAGACAGAAAAAGAGGAGAGAATTTGGTGGCTCCTCCTCCTCTTCCACCACCACACCACCCCCACCACCCACCCCCCTAACCAGTGCACCCCCTCTCTCTCTCTCTCCCACTCCCCCCCCCTGCCCCCCCCCACCCACCCCCCCACCCCACCCCACCTCCCACCCCTACCCCCCACCTTCGCCTTCCCGCCGCACACCTGCGCCTCTCTGGCGAATCTCCTCCAGACATAATGAATCCACATAAACCGTTTTTTTCCCCTCGTTCAGAGCCAGACAAGTACCCTAAATGTCGTGCACCTGTGTGTGTATGCTGAACCAACCCCCCCCCCCCCCCCCCCAAAAAAAAAAAAAAAAAAAAAGAGAAAAAAAAGAAGAAAAGAAAAAAAGAAGAAGAAAGAAATAGAAAGAGAAAAAGAAAAAAACCCAAACCACCTCTCTCCCCTCACCCTCTCCCCCCCCCTTCCACCCTTTCCACCCTCTACCCCCCCCCCCCCCCTCCCTCCTTCCCAGACTCAAAAGAAAAAAATAAGAATGAAAGAATGAAAGAAGAAATCGCTCTTCTTTACATGTCTCTCCTCTCCTCTCCTACACATTCTACCCGCCTACTCCCCCACCCCCCACCCCACTCCAAAAAAAAGAAGAAGAAAGAATGAAAGAATGAAATCTCTCTTCTTTACATGTCTCCTTTCCTCTCCTACACCTTCTAACCCCCCCCCCCCCCCCCCCCCAAATTCCTTTTTCAACGAGTTTTAAAATTAAACAAATAAAAAGTTCAAGTCTGGCTAAAGATATGCCGATGAGCACTCTCTCTCTCTCTTTCTCACTCCCTCTCTGTTCCGCTTTTCGTAAGAGTAGGCTATTGTGTGCCGGTGGGAACAGATGACAGACTTGACAAAACCGCATACACACGGGGATTGGATGTAAAAGAAAAAGCACATAAGTGCTTATTCCATTATCCTCGATATTTAAAAAATCTCTCTCTCTTTCTCGCACACACACACACACATAAACACACAAAATTTGTTCCTCCCCCTCTTTCTCTCTCTGTCTCTGTTTGTCTGTCTGTCTGTGTCTCTCACTCTGTTGGTCTGTCTTTGCCTCTTTGTCCCTTCCTGTCTCTCTCCATCTCTCTCTGTCTCTGTCCCTCTCTCTCTCTCTTTCTCTCTCTCCTTCTTTCTCCTTCTGTCTGTCTGTCTGTCTCACTCTGTCTGTGTCTGTCTGTCTGTCTCTCCTTCCCTTCCTCTCTCTCTCACACACGCACGCACACACACACACACACCCCACACACACACACACACACACACACACAACACAGGCATGCGCACAGATAGGAAGGCACTGAGAGTGAATAGACGTTAAATCGAAGAGAACAACGACAGTCTAGTCTGAGAGTACACACACACACACAAAACACACACACACACACACACACACACACACACACACACACACACACACACACACACACACACACACATACACTTACAAACACACACACGCACGCACGCACTTACAATAACACACACACACACACACGTTCGGGGACATTTTGAAAGATTCCAACCGTTATTCAAACCAGCCATTATTTTTTTGCCAGCAGCAGCATGTGTGTGTGTGTGTGGGGTGTATGTGTGTGTGTGTGTGTGTGTGTGTGTGTGTGTGTGTGTGTGTGTGTGTGTGTGTGTGTGAGTGTGAAAGAAAGAAAGGCAGAAAGAGAGAGAGAGAGTCAGAGACAGACACAGAGACAGACAAAGACACACAGAGAGAGAGAGAGAGAGAGAGAGAGAGAGAGAGAGAGAGAGAGAGGGAGAGAGAGAGAGTTACAGGGAGGTAGAGGGGGAGAAAGAAACATAATTTATAAAATAAAAAAAACCCAACAAGAAACACAGAGTGATAGAAAAGAGGGACATGTCTTATACAGAAGGTAACAAAAAGATGCTATTTTAATTTATACTTGAAGAACCGCAGGCATGCATCCCTAAAAGGCATTTAAATCAATGAAACAAACAGGGATCAAGCCTGCATTTTCTCGTTGTCTAAGACAGGTACCAGGTGCGTTGTCTTTCGACCACACAATTTCAATATAATAAGTATGCACTATTTTTTTATTTTTAAAGTCGCCTCACACTCAGCACACAGTAAAAGAACCCACAGCAACAAGACCACGGGGTTTGCCTTTTTTTGGAGGGGAGGGGGTGAGAAGGAGGGGGAGAAGGGGGGGGGGGGGTTAAAATTGTGTAGAAAAAGCCACTGTCAAAAAGGAAAACGAAACAGACCTGAAAGATTGATAGTTTCTTTTTAAATGAATGGGTGGCGCTGATCCCGTGGCGACGCACTCTCCCATGGGAGGAGGGGACCCGAATTTGACATAAAAAGATCAGCTGTGGCTTGAATAACGCACAATACAATGCATTACAACACAAAGCAATGCAATAACATAACATAATAGACTACAATACAAAGCAATACAATGCAGCACAATAACAGACACAATACAATATACAATACAGTACAATACAATGCAATACAGCACAATACACTACTACTTCTTCTTCTTCGAACGCTCAGATAGCAGCTATTGTTGTCTGTAATATTGAGCGGGCTACATGTGAAAGACTAGGATGAATGAAAGCGCTTTGATTTTGTTTTTTTCCAAGATATAGCGCTGTATAAATTCCATGTATTTATTATTATTATTATTATTATTATTATTATGAGCGAAAATGCGTCACGCTGCCGTTAAGCGCCTGACGAAGTCAGGCCCAGTGCATCCTACTTCTGCCATAAGAGAGAATTGTTATTTTTAAGCCTCTCCGGGGGGGGGGGGGGGGGGGGGGGGGGGGGGGGGGGGGGGGGGGGGGAATAAAAGTCAGGTGAATGACCAAGAAGGCAGAAAATAGACAAGGAGGAGGTGACAGGAAGAAAAGGGAACAAGGCAGAAACAAAGAGAGGGATAGAAAAGAGGACATTTCTAGCACAGAATTTCCAGAATGTAGGGATGCTGTTTATACTGATAGGCCCCCAGGCATACAATACAAGACACACTATGCAACAGCACAATCAATACAGCTAAACGTACCTTAGCTTACGTCATGTTGCGTAGCATCAATAGCCTTTGGTGGTTTGGTGTGGAGGGAGGGGGGGGGGGGTGGGGGGGGGGGGGAGGCGGTGAGATAGTAGTGTTTACAGGCGTGGCACTCACGATTTGACAGTGTAGTTCGATTCCAGGTTTGGACCATCATAGTCGCCGTTCAATGAGGATTTTCCCTCTGAGTTAACAAATCATGCCCACTCACACTCTCAACCGAAAGTCCTATCGGATGAGACTATAAACTGTCTTTGCTAACATACAGAAAAACTTACCAACTCAAAAAAACAAAACCCAACCTGATCCACCTTTCGGAAGAATAGCGTTAATTTGAGCCGATAGGAAATTGAGTAATAGCACTTGAAGAGCATTGAAAAACAAGTCACTATTTGGGAGTGTTGATGAGAATTAAATGCGCCAAAACTTGAACAGTCGTTTTGGGTATGTAGCCACAATACGTTGCGTCTTCTAATTTCCTCCCCTTTTACGCAACGCGTTATTCTCTCCCATTGAGCCTACAACTACTTGCCGTCTCTAATTCTCTCCCCTTTTAAGCAACACGTTATTCTCTCCCATTGAGCAATACTACTTTACCCTCTCTAATTCTCTCCCCTTTTACGCAACGCGTTATTCTCTCCCATATAACTGTTTCTTGATAATGTGTTGTTTTCTTCGTCTCCGTTTAAAAAATAAATAAATTCCTTTTTGGAGAAAAAAAGAAAAATGTTGAATATAGGGTGTTTTTTCCGATTTGTTATACAGTTATAGTTATTTATCTGTTTAGCTTGATGAAATATAACACTCAAAACACACTTATTTTCTACCTGAGACTTTCCCCTCATATCTGAGAGAGAGACAGACAGAGACAGACAGACAGACTATAGATAGATAGACAGGCAGACAGACAGACAGACAGACTATAGATAGATAGACAGGCAGACAGACAGACAGACATAGAGATAGATAAACAAACAGACAGACAGACATGCAAACCGAATGACAGATAAATGTATAAATATGCATAGACAGACAGATAGATTCCCAGGCTTACTTTCGCTTTCTTTCTGAATTATTCTACTGCTCATTTTGCGAAACAAAATATAGCTTTGCCACCCCCCCCCCCCCCCCCCCCCCCCCCCCCCCCCCCCATCAACACCCCACCCACCAAAACATTTCCACTCCCCTAACCTAACTAATCCCCCCTCACCTTAACCTACTTTTCCTCATCTGGAGAAAAAAAGAAGCAGAAATGACACGAAAAGAGAATCAACATTGCAGAGTTTCCTTTCCTTTCTTTCTTTATGTAAAGTAGTCTTTGAATTAACGTCTATGCACATTATGTGATTTAGACGAACCCCCCTACATCAAATCAAGTACATACAATTAACTACCCATTAACAAGCAAGATTAACAGAATTTAAAGGAATCTACTAAACACTGGATAAAATAAACATAACGATATCTCAAGTATTAATCAGCATTTTTTTGGGAAGAATATACAACACTGTCTTTTCTTTAAAAGTCTAGTGTCATAACCTTTTTTCTTGCAGTCTCCTCCTCTTTCAGTGTCATTTACGGACAATTGCACCGCTAAAGACAGGCGACAAAGACAAGGAGCAATTGAAACCACAAGCTCGCGGTTTTCAAGCCCGTAAATCTTGCAGAAAGCTTAAGCAAGCGCTTTGTATCGGATAGTGTAGTGGAGCGTTGTTTACGTCAAGACTATACAACTTGAGTGAGTT
This sequence comes from Rapana venosa, assembly GCA_028751875.1. NCBI lineage: Eukaryota > Metazoa > Mollusca > Gastropoda > Neogastropoda > Muricidae > Rapana > Rapana venosa. Next base: position 46,904,807 of record CM054138.1, read on the forward strand.
AGTTGGGCCAGCCGGGCCGATCCTGATACTATGTCAGTTAAGATTTCGCGTTGTGGGGATCCAGGTGATGTTTTAAATGAAGCTGTCGCTGCTATGGTGGACGTGTGCGCTTTCTCACGTCGACTACCCACGATGAAACTTGAAACCGGTGATTCCTCGAGGCTCCTGTGCAACCCGCCAAGCAAGCGTGTACACACACACACACACAGGCGCGCATGCATATGCATACACACACACACGCACCCATATGCACGCACACACACCCATATGCACACACACACGGACGCATATGCACGCACACACATACACACAAACACACTCGTACGCACATGCGCGCGCGCGGGCACACACACACACACACACATACATACACACACACGGGATAGCCTAGCGGTTAGAACATTGCGCTCGCAATCTGACGACCCGGGTTCGATTCCCGTTCAAGGGGATATTTTCCCCCGGAGTTAACATCAGTGCAGACTCCACTTTCTCCAAAAGTCCTTCGGATGAGACTATAAACCGAGGCCCCGTGTGCGAACGTACGCAGAACATCTTGCGCACACGTTAAAATCCTGTTCCGCTTTTCGAAAGAGTAGGCCCAGTGTGTGCCGGTGGGAACAGATGACAGAATTTACAAAACAGCATGCACACGGGGCTGGATGTAAAAAATCACATAAGTGCTTATTCCATTATCCTCGATATAAAAGAATAAAAAACAAAATGTACAGTTTAAAATAGCCTGGCTTGTGATTCCACGGCATTCTCCATGGAATTGGCACAAGCAAATTCGTGGGAGAATACTGAACATTGGTGTGTCTGTACCATTTTCTTCTTGGCTTCCCAGTGACCCAGTGACCATGAAGCAAAGCGGTCACCACAGACAGGAGCACAATACTTAAGAAACAGACCCAGGCTATTTAACTGTCGAGGGACCCAACAGCTCAGTGGTCAGAGCACTCGCTTTCCCTCAAGCTAAGGTTAAGCAGCATCGAGCGTGGTTACCAAGTGGATGGGTGGCCGTTTGCGTGCCTTGGCTTCAGTACAGTTCCCCACCAGTTCACCCAGCTGTAAATGGGTACTACCTGCCCTCTTTAGGGTCAGGGAAGGTAAAGCAGTGAAGGAGAGGAGATTGGCACCGCCCTCAGCATGTTGGCCCCTGGAGAAGCTGAAGTCTCTGACACCTTACTCCCCAAAGACTCCATAGGATTTGGGACATCTTTACCTTTATATATATAATTATATATATATATATATATATATATATATATATATATATATATATATTATATATTATATATGGATGGGTAAGAGACACTTCGTATTTTGTATACCACTTTAAGACACAGCAGATTCCTCTGCGTGACAATCAGATAGCTCTCCTCAGGGAAGAGCACGTCACCACAAGAGCAGCGCCACTCAATCTTTCAATTTTTTTGCTCTTTTCTTGTCTGCATGTGTATTTGTTTCCCCATCAGAACAGCTTATACTTTTTCCAACAGAATTTTGCCTGGGACACTTCTCTTTGTTGCCCTATGTTCTTTTACATTTGCTGAATGAGGATAAACCTCGGTTTATTGTCTCATCCGAAAGATTAGCACACACACACACACACACACACACACACACACACACACACACACACACACACACACACACCGATGACGTTCAGTGGATGGGGGGAGGGTGGGGAGGGAAGTAGGAGGGGGAGGGACTCAAACGAGGATCGAACCCGCGCCTCTTGCTTTCTAGGCAGGTGTGATACTTGTATACCACTGAGCCACTACAGGTGAGGACAAAATGAAAGAAAAAAGGAAAAATAAAAAGATTATTTATCGACTTACATATATTATATATTATATATATATAATATATAGAGAGAGAGAGAGAGAGAGAGAGAGAGGAGAGAGAGATAGAGAGAGAAAGAGAGAGAGAGAGAGAGATGAGAGAGAGAGTGAGAGAGAGAAGAGAGAAAAGACATACAGACAGACACAGACACTAGAGAGACAGAGACAGAACCAGAGATTTATATATGAAAAAAAAAATCAATTTTCAACAGAACTATTTGCAAATCCAACAAAGAAATTTCAAACATGAAAATGATTTTTTGGGGTTAAAAAAAAGCCTTTTATCACACCTGCAAAAACAAAACAAAACCAACAACAAAAAACCCCAACTCTCAACCCTGTCCAAATAATGGGCTTTAAGACCTCATGAAAAGAAACGAACTCGAAACGATGAATATTTAATTTTTTGTGGTAAAAAAAAGACGAAAAAAAGAAAAAAGAAAAGAAAAGAGTAAGCTTGTTCTGGAGTTCGTGCCTTTTTTTTCAATAATAGACAAACACCTGCAAAATCTAAGAAGAAAAGTGCCATCGGCAAGTTTCGCCCCTTATAAGCTCCCCACCCCCCCCACCCCACCCTACCTCCCCCCCCCCACCCACCCCCCCACCCAAACTCTGTGTGTGTGTGTGTGTGTGTGTGTGTGTGTGTGTTGTACAAAAAAAAGAAATCTAAGCTGAGGTTTTTCGTTTTACTTCTTGTCTTCTGAATTTCTTTCCTAAGGCCAACCA
>CM054138.1:46909876-46912376 GCA_028751875.1 Rapana venosa
TTTCCACAAACCTTTGGAGGGAATCATTTTTGTTTGTTTGCAGATTTGACGGTAATGCTTTGCAAACTTTACTGGGCAAATCCATTAATCAATACAGAGGGATGGATGGGGGGGGGGGGGGGGGGGGGGGGCGTAGGGATAATAATAACAATAATAATAATAATAATAATAATAAATGGAACTTATATAGCGCTGTATCTTGCACAGACAAATCAAAGCGCTTGCACTCAACTCATTCTTACACAGTCATGCAACCAATAGCAAGTAATAGTTCTAACAAGTCCAAATGCACACAGGATAACCTGGTGATTAGAGCATTGCACTCTGATTTGACGGCCTGGGATCGATCCCAGGTTTGAGCTACCATTGAGACGCCCGTTCAAGGGGAGTTTTTCCCCTTTAGTTAACATCAACGCCGACTCAATTCCCCCGAAAGTCCTTAGGATGAAACTGTAAACCAGAAAGAAGAAGAAAAGGAAGGAGGAGGAGGAAGAAGAAGAATTTGATTTGAAGAATTTCTAGAATTTGAAGAAGAATTTTATGAACAAGAATTTGAAGAAGAAGAAGAAGAAGAGAAGAAGAAGAAAAAGAAGAAGGAGGAGGAGGAGGAGGAGGAGGAGGAGGAAGAGGAGGAGGAAGATGATGATGAAGAAGAAAAAGAAGAAGAAGGAAGAAGAATTTGATTTGAAAAAGAATTTGAAGAATTTGAAGAAGAAGAAGAAGAAGAAGAAGAGAAGAAGAAGAAGAAGAAGAAGAAGAAGAAGAAGAAGAAGAAGAAGAAGAAGAAGAAGAAGAAGAAGAAGAGGAGGAGGAATAAGAATTTGAAGAAGAAAATATTGAAGAAGACTTTGAAAAAGAAGAGGAATTTGAAGAAGAAGAAGAAGAAGAAGAAGAAGAGAAGAAGAAGAAGAAGAAGAAGAAGAAGAGAAGAGAAGAAGAAGAAGAAGAAGAAGAATTTGAATTTGAAGAAGAAGAATTTGAAGAAGAAGAATTTAAAGAAGAATTTGAATAAAAGAAGGAGAAGAATTTGAAGAAGAATTTGAAGAAGAAGATCTTGAAGAAAAAGAATAATTTGAAGAAGAAGAAGAAGAAGAAGAAGAAGAAGAAGAAGAAGAAGAAGAAGAAGAAGAAGAAGAAGAAGAAGAAGAAGAAGAAGAAGATTGGACTGGGTTCATCCTCAGCATGAAAGAACAAGAGCTCCCTCCCACCTTGGTCGAGTGAGGTGTGCGGCATGGCATGATCCTCTCCAGCCTTTCGGTCTGTTGAGTCTGCAAATTAAAGCTGACAGTCATGCAGACTGTCTTGTACTGTCTCCTTTTTTCGTGGAACTCAAGCGCACTGGAATGTCCTTCAAGAGGGTGAGAGAGAGAGGGAGAGAGAGAGAGAGAGAGAGGAGAGAGAGAAGAGAGAGAGAGAGAGAGAGAGAGAGAGAGAGAGAGAGAGAGAGAAGAGAGAGAGAGGACAGAGACACAGAGATAAGAGAGAGACAGAGAGACAGAAGAAGACAGAGAAACAGAGAGACAGAGAGAGACAGAGACACAGAGAAGAGAGACAGAGACACGGAGAAGAGAGAGACAGAGAGACAGAAGAAGACAGAGAAACAGAGAGACAGAGAGAGCAGAGAGACAGAGAGAGAGAGAGACAGAGACACATAGGAAGACAGAGACAGACACAGAGAGAAGAGAGACAGAGGAAGACAGAGAGAAACAGAGAGAGAGAGATGAGAGAGAGAGTTACAGACAGACAGACAGAGACAGAGAGAGAGAGTCACACTGACAGACAGAGACAGAGAGACAGACAGAGAGAGACAGAGAGACAGGCAGAGTCACAGGGACAGAGACAGACAGACAGACAGAGACAGTGAGAGAGTACATGTAACATGCACACTGTCCCAGCTTGGCGGAGACGTACACACACCTGGTCAAGGGGTCAGCCTGTCCACGCCCATTTCTTTTCTCCTCAACCTACATGCACAAGCCATGGATTACTGGGGTGTCCCTTTTTCTTTAGGGGGGGCCGGGATGGCTCAGTGGTCAGAGCGCTCACTGGCTTTCCCCCAAGCTAAGGTTAAGCAGCAGCATTGAGCGCGTGGTTTACCAAGGGGATGGGTGACCGTCTACGCGCCTTCGCCTGGGCTTTATCACAGTTCTTGATTAAACCATTGACGCTGGGGGCAACAGCAAAGTGAGAGGCTGTATGACCAGTGGCTTTCTTTCCCACTCAAGGACTTCCACTTTACAGCTGAGTCTTTAGTGATCGACTATGACTCTCTGACTAGGAGGCTTGACTCGCACAGTCCTTTATGTGCTGCAGCCCTGGGGGCTGGTTGGCCTTTGGAGAACATCTCCAACGCTGACTGTCCTTATGCCCACTTGGCCGAGAGAGTGGGGATGTACTTGTGAGCAAGGCATCTCCACTATAATCAAATTTCTGCCCAGTTTCCAAAAACAGCAGCTGCCTCCTCTGCTGTTTTGGAGGTCATCGTCGGACACGACGGACA
>CM054138.1:46917376-46919876 GCA_028751875.1 Rapana venosa
TGTGTTGTTGTCTTTAAGTCACATAGATCATGTGGATAATGTGGTTTGATGTGGCATGGTGGTCCATGACTGTGTTGTCGTAAAGCCACAGGGATCATGTGGATGATGTGGTTTGGTGGCCCATGTGTTGTTGTCTTTAAGTCACATAGATCATGTGGATAATGTGGTTTGATGTGGGTTGGTGGCCCATGTGTTGTCGTAAAGCCACAGGGATGATGTGGTTTGATGTGGTATGGTGGCCCATGTGGTGTTGTCTAAGTCACAGGGATCATGTGGATAATGTGGTTTGATGTGGTTTGGTGGCCCATGTAGTGTGTCGTAAAGTCACAGAGATCATGTTGATAATGTGGTTTGATGTGGTATGGTGGCCCATGTGTTGTTGTCTTTAAGTTACAGGGATCATGAGGATAATGTGGTTTGATGTGGGTTGGTGGCCCATGTGTTGTCGTAAAGTCACAGAGATCATGTGGATAATGTGGTGGATGTGGTATGGTGGCCCATGTAGTGTGTCGAAGAGTCACAGGGATCATGTTGATAATGTGGTTTGATGTGGTATGGTGCTCCAAGTGTTGTTGTCTAAGTCACAGGGATCATGTGGATAATGTGGTTTGATGTGGTATGGTGGTCCATGTGGTGTTGTCTTTAAGTTACAGGGATCATGAGGATAATGTGGTTTGATGTGGGTTGGTGGCCCATGTGTTGTCGTAAAGCCACAGGGATCATGTGGATGATGTGGGTATGGTGGCCCATGTGGTGTTGTCTAAGTCACAGGGATCATGTGGATGATGTGGTATGATGTGGTATGGTGGCCCATGACTGTGTTGTCGTAGAGTCACAGGGATCATGTGGATAATGTGGTTGTTGATGTGGTATGGTGGCCCATGCGGTATGGCGTATACTGGCTATTGTCACACGATGCACAGTTGTAACAAGAGACTAAAAAAAAAAATTAAAAAAAAAAACAAAACCCGTCTGCACCAATCTAGACACTTCCTCTGGTGTGTGTGTGTGTGTGTGTGTGTGTGTGTGTGTGTGTGTGTGTGTGTGTGTGTTTATTCATTTATTTATATATTTATTTATTTATTCTTTTATATATTCTTTTATATCGAGGATAATGTGTGTGTGTGTGTGTGCGTGTGTGTATGTGTGTGTGTGCGTGTGTGTGTGTGTGTGCGTGTGTGTGTGTGCGCGTGCGTGCGTGTGTGTGTGTGTGTGTGCGTTTGTGTGTATGTGTGTGTATTCGCGCGCGTTTGTGTGTGCGTGTGTGTGTGTGTGTGCGCGTGTGTGTGTGTGTGCGTGTGTGTGTGTGTGTGCGCGTGTGTGTGTGCGTGTGTGTGCGTGCGTGTGTGTGTGTGTATGTGTGTGTGCGTGTGTGTGTGTGTGTGTGTGTGTGATCACTGCCTTACTTTTGTGTGTTTTTGCGCCCGTTTATTTCTCTCTTATTTTCATTTTTGTGGGGTTTTGTGTTGGTACACACGTGTGTTTCCTAGCCAATGCGCGCGTGCGTGCCTCCAAAGGATTCTCTGTGTGAGTGAGTGTGTGTGTGTCTCTCTCTCTCTCTCTCACAAACACAAAAACAGATGCCCACGTACGAGAGTTGTCCCTGGCAAAATTCTTAGAAAAAAGCCACTCTGATAGGGAAAGAAATACAGTTGCAGACAAAAAAAAAAAAAAAAAAAAAAAAAAGAAGGGTGGCGCTGCTCTTGTGGCGACGTGCTCTCCCCGGGTAGAGCAGCCCAAATTTCACGCAGAGAAATCTCGTGACTTAAAGTGGTATAAATAAATAAATAAATAAATAAATAAATAAACACACACAAAATCTCACACACTCACACACACATACTCACACACATATAAACACAAAACACAACACAACACAACACACATACAGGAGCACGTGCGCGCGCCGCACACATCACACGCACACACGCACATACACACACGCACACATACACACGCGCGACCACACATACTACGGACAAAGCACACCCACCTACATACCCAATTACACCGCACACACACACACTCGACACACACAACACAACACACACAACACTAAACCATAAACAGAAAGACAATATACAACACTACACACGCAGCACGTGCGTGCGTGCGCGTACACACCCACGCACACCCACATACATACATCACCAATATATGAATTCAATATTTAAAGACTACTGACAAAAAGACAAGACTATTACACACACACACACACACACACACTCAAACACACACATACACACAACACAGCACACACAACTCACACACAACATACACACACACACACCACACACCACAACACAACACACACACAACCAACACAACAACACACACACACACACAACACACACACAACACACACAACACAGCACTCAACACACACACAACACCACACACACCACACACACCACACACAACACACCACACACACACACACACCACACACACACACACACACACACACACAACACAAACACACACACCAACACACACACAC
>CM054138.1:46922376-46927376 GCA_028751875.1 Rapana venosa
TTTCTGTCTACAACTGCATTTGTTTCCCTATCAGAGTGGCTTTTTTCTAAGAATTTTGCCAGGGACAACCCTCTTGTGACCGTGGGGTTTTTTACGTGCGCTAAATAATTTTTGTGTAACACACGGGACCTCGGTTTATCGTCTCATCCGAAAGACTAGCGCCCAGACCACCACTCAAGGTCTAATGGATGGGGGAAAAATTTCCGGTCCAAACGGGGTACGAACCGCCGCACACTTCAGACCCGGACTTTTCGCTTTCTAGACAGGCGCGTTACCTCTAGACCACCGATGTGTGTGTGTTGTTGTTGTTATTGTTGACTTCAATTTTACATCTGTTCACTTCTAGTGATATTAGACGAAGAAAAACCCCCACCAAAAACCCCCAAAAAACCGGGAGAGGTGGATGTGTTGTTGCTGTGTGTGTGTATGTATGTGCGTATGTGTGTCTGTGTGCCAATGTGTCTGCGTCTCTCTGTGTGTGAATGTATGTGTGCATACGTATGTAATAAGTAAGCGCCTAGGAGCGGCAGTGCCAGAGCTATTGTGTGATGGTAAGTGCACCACTAACACTGGAGGACTGCACTGTCACTCGCTGGCTGGGTTGGGTGGGTGTCGTGGCGCTCGTTTCTTCGCGCGTAAATCTCCGCGCTCTGTCAACTCGATACATGTATATCACCGGCAGCTGCCTCGGTTGCTGCAGCAGCAGCAGCATCAGTAGCAGCAGCAGCAGCATCAGTAGCAGCATCAGTAGCAGCAGCAGAAGCCAACTCTTTGAGGATGGAGAGCAGAAAGTGAAGGGTAGAGGTGAAGTAGAGGCTGGGCTGTAATTATAGGGCTACACACCACATTTAGACTTGTGGCAGGTTTCTTCTGTTTTTGTTATTCATGTTTTTGTTTATTTTTTATTTATACCACTTTAAGTCACGGCAGATTTCTCTGCATGAAATTTGATCTGCTCTCTCCCGGGGAGAGCGCCACAAGAGCAGCGCCACCTTTTTGGGGGGTTTGTTTTGTTTGTCTGCAACTGTATTTGTTTCCTTAAAAAAGTGGCTTTTTTTTCTAAGAATTTTGCCAGGGACAACTCCCTTGTTGCCGTGAGTTCTTCACGTGCGCTGAATAATTTTGCGTAATAACACACAAGACCTCGGTTTATCGTCTCATCCGAAAGACTAGCGCCCAGACCATCACTCATGGTCTAGTGGATGAGGGAACAGTTTTCGGGCCCAAACGGGATTCGAACCACCGCACACTTCTGACCCGGACTTTTACGCTTTCTAGACAGGCGCGTTACCTCTAGACCACCGATCCACAGAGGAATGTGATCTGTGATTATATCACTCTTCCTCCATTTACACGCAAAAACTTCTCATTCAGTATGCAATTTCAATCTCACGGTGATTCCCAGGTAGGGTTAGTTGAGTCAGAGTGCACAATTCTGGGTGACCTCTAGAGTGTTAAGCTGGGGAACCGTACACAACAACAACAGCAGCAGCAGCAACAACAACAAAAAGAACAACATAGCGCATCTATTAAAGCATCCACAGAAGAAAAACAACAACAACACATTTTTTTGTGAAAGACTAGCCTCTGACTCAAATCTCATGTCATTTTGCACAAATTTGGTAGGTTTGAATCTTTGCGTTTAAAAAAACAACCACCCAGAAATTCAGCAAGCACTGTACCCCCTCAGTCTTTTGTTGTCTGCTAACAACTTTTAACTACAGAATGCTTGCATGGGGATCAACACTTGTAGGAACTAACAGCTATCCTCATTTTGATGGTTATTTCCAACTTTTTCATGACTACCTGGTACCGCTCTATGTCCTCAATACCCCAAAACAAGAACCCAGTGCATTTTTTCATACTTCCAAAAAAAAATCTGTGAAAATCAGCTGCTTTGTTTTCTCTCTGACTAGCAGTCTATAAGAAGAAGATACTACTTGACCCGGAAGCTAAAAGCTGGAGTGTAGCCATACGCAACCTCTCTTCCTGTCGGAAAGGCCAAACACTCGTGTAGAAACAGGACTTTAATATTGTTGTTGTTGTTGTTGTTGTTATTATTATCATTATCATTATAATAATAATAATAATAATTATTATTATTATTATTATTTATTATATATTACTACTACTACTACTACTACTATAATCATCATTATTATTATTATTATTATTATTACTATTATTATTATTAGTTTGTGTGTGCTAGCCATACCAACAGGATTTTGTTACTATCACACAAAGGTATGATCAGTTTTGTATCGCAGCCTGTGTTCATTTTATGTAACTCCGGTGGGTTCTGGTTTCTATGAAGAGATGACACCATATCCTTTTTGTAAGAGTGTGTATGTGTGCGCGCTTGTGTGTGTGCGTGTGCGCTTGCTTGTGAGTGTACATGCGTGTGTGTGAGTGTGTGTGTGTGTGCGTGCGAGGGGGGAGGGCGGAGGTAGGTAGGTAAATAGATACACAGATAGAGAGATAGAGATGGACAAGCAAACAGGCAAATACAGAGATAAAGCAGCTAGCTAACTAGCTAGCTAGCTAGATAAATAGATAGACAGATAGATAGATAGATGAAGGAATAGATAGAGAGAGACATAAATATATAGACGGATAAGATTAGATTAGCTAGCTAGATAGATAGAGGGACAGATATACATACATACAGACGGACAGATAGATAGACAGACCGTTAGACAGACAATAGATAGATCGATAGATAGACAGCTAGATAGGGAAACAGCTACAGTGGCAGACAGAAAATAAAACAATAAATAATGGGTGACTCTGTACCTGTGGCGACACCCCCCCCCCCTCCCCTGTGAAAAGAGCAGCCCGAAGTTCCTGCAGAAAAATCTGCCGTGACTTAGCGAGAGAGGTATACAATACAATACAATACAATACAATACAATACAATACAATACAATACAATATACAATGACAATCTCCTTCACTCTGGCAGAACATTCGTAACAGATCAGCCAACATCCTCACGCTCTCTGTCATTGCTGCGTTACGCACCCTCGCTCTCTCCTATCTGGTTGTATCGTCAGACCACAATCAGCTAAAGCTAAAGCCCCCACCCCACACACCAGGTGTGTTTAAACACCAGACCGATCAGAGACGTTGAAGACCACAGATCTAACCGCTTTACCACTTCTAAGTCACGGCACATGTCTCTGCGTGAAAGTTCGGGCTGCTCTCAGCTCCCCGCGTCGCCACAAGAGCAGCGCCACCCCATTTAGTATTATAGACTACTCATTCTTCGTCAAACTCAGGAAAAAAAATATGGCTATCTTAATTTTATGGCGGGCAAAAACTCATAATGTACGTAGTACACATCGTCTACCATCAGGGTTGACCTCTCTCTCTGTCTCTGCTGAGGGAGGGAGGGAGGGAGGGATGGAGTGAGAGAGAGAGAGAGAGAGAGAGAGGGGAGAGAGAGAGAGAGAGAGAGAGAGAGAGAGGGAGAGAGAGAGAGAGATATAACGAAAACGATAGCGATAACGAGATAACGATAACGAAGATAACGAAGATTCATTCCACAAGGCCATAGTCCCGTTGGAAGGGGGGTAATTACAGATCATCATGTGCAACATAATAATTCATTACACCCACACAATCACACAGCATGATTATAATCAAACATAATGTGTGTGTGTAAAGAGAGAGAGAGAGAGAGAGAGAGAAGAGAGAGAGAGAGAGAGAGAGAGAGAGAGGGTGGAGGGAAGAGAAAACAGAGAAGGGGAAGAGAGAAAAAATAAGTAAGAGAAAGACAGATACAGAGAGAAAGAGAAAGGGGAAAAAGGAGACAGAGAGAAAAAGAGAGACTCAGACAGAGAGAGAAAGAGAATCAGGCAGAGAGAGAAGAGAGAGAGAGAGAGAGAGAGAGAGAGAGAGAGAGAGAGAGGAGAGAGAGAGAGAGAGAGGAGAGAGAGAGAGAGAGAGAGAGAGAGAGAGAAGACGGGGAAAGAGAGAAAATAAGAGGAGAAAGACAAGAGAGAAAGGGAAAGAGAAAAAAAGAGACAGAGGGAAAGAGAGAGACACAGACAGACAGAGAGAGATAGAGACTCAGACAGACAGAGAGAGATAGAGACTCAGGCAGACAGAGAGAGACAGAGAGTGAGAGAGAGAGAGGGAAAGAAGAAAGAGAGAGACTCAGACAGACAGACAGACAGAGAGAGAGACTCAGACAGAGAGAGAAAGAGAGAGACTCAGGCAGACAGAGAGAGACAGAGTGAGAGAGAGAGAGGGAAAGAGAGAAAGAGAGAGAGACTCGAGACAGACAGACAGACAGACAGAGAGAGACTCAGGCAGAGAGAGACAGAGAGTGAGAGAGGAAAGAGAGAGAGACTCAGACACAAAGACATAGAGAGACAGAGACAGAGAGAGAGACTCAGAGACAGAACATACAGATACACAGACACACACAAATAGACACACACACACACACAAACACACACACACACAAAACACACACACACACACACAAAACACACACACAACACACACACAAAAACACACACACACACGCACACACACACACACAAAACACGCTTTAGAACAGAGCAAGCCTACATGCAGCGCAGTACACAACAAGCCCCGTAATAGGGCCAGAGTCAGAACTGTCAAAAAACCCACCAAAAACAGAAAACAAACAACCCCCCCCCCCCCCACACACACACACACACACCAAAAACCCAAAACAAAAAAACCAACCAAAAAAAAACAAGCACAACCCCCCCCCCCTCCCCCCCCCCCCGAAAAAAACCAAAACGGCGCGCACTGGAAATAGCCAATCTTAGAAAACTCTTCCCACCAAACTTCACAAGCACGCCGATGTCATAACAAACCGCCTCACACCTCCTCCTGCCTCGCCTTTTTCAAGCCTTGCCAATTCCCCGCGCGCTGACAGAAATGCTGCGAAAATAGGAAGCAGCTCTGACAAAAAACCAACAAAAAACACAAAAAACAACAAATTACACACACACACACACACA
>CM054138.1:46942376-46947376 GCA_028751875.1 Rapana venosa
AAAGCGGAACGGGATTTTAACGTGTGCGCAAAATGTTCTGCGTGGTTCGACACGGAACCTCGGTTTTGAGTCTCAAACCCAAGGACTTTTGGGGAGAGTGGAGTCCCGCACTGATGTTAATCCAGGAGAAAATATCCCCTTAAACGGGAATCGAACCCGGTTGTCAGATTGCGAGCGCAATGTTCTAATCACTAGGCTATCCGTCCCCCATGTAATTTTATGTTTTTGTAAGTGTGTGTGTGTGTGTGTGTGTTGTGTGTGTGTGTTGTGTGTGTGTGTTTGTGTGTGTGTGTGTAAGTGTGTTTGTGTAAGGTGTGTGTGTGTGTGCGTGCTGCGGTGTAAGTTTTGAGTATGTGTAAGTGTGTGTATGTGTGTGATTGTGTGTGTAAGTGTGTGTGTGTGTGTGTGAAATTTTTTCATCCGTTTTTACTGGCACACAGAGGCGTACTCTTTCAAAAGGCAGAACAGGTTTGAACGTGTGTGAACAAGGTGTTGTGTGTGCGTTTTGAACACGGGGCCTCGGTCTACAGTCTCATAGGGAGGACAAAAACATACATGATTTCCGGGGTTTTAAAAACATTTTTATCATCGAGCTTTGTAATCTGTTCTTTTCTCTTTTATATCCTCCCTGCGCACGCACGCCCCGCCCAAGCACGCGCGCACACACACACACACCCACACACACACACACACACACACACACACACACACACACACACACACACACACACACACACAAACACTTGTGTGTCGGTGCGAACGGATGACAAAAATTTTATAAAACCGCTTGCACGCAGGGACTGAATGGGGAACAAGTACATTTGAGTGCTTTTTCATTATCTTCGAAATAAACAGAATTGAAATAGCAACACACACACACACCACCACGTACACACACACACACACACACACACACACACACACACACACACACACACACACACACACACACACACACACACACACACACTCAACACACACTCAACACACACACATATTCAAACTGACATACTCAGTAGAACAAAACAAAACAAAAAGCAACCAGTCTTTATCACAGGCAAAGAACTCTATCTTTTTTGGTTGATTTTTTTCAAAAGCGGGATTCTATTCACTTTCTGCCAAGAAATTCTGCCAGAGATGCCAACATCCTTCAGAGGCACCTATCATTCTGAAGATGAAGGTCCTGACTGTATGATGAATCCTTTCGCTGAAAGATTGCTCCCCTTTTTATTTTCGAATGGAGGGAAAGGGGGGAGGAGGGGAGGGTTGGATTTTTAAAAAATGTTTGTTTTGTTTTGTTTGTTTGCTTTTTTTATTTGTTTGACCTCCTCATCTTCTGTGAAACACGGAATAAGAGACATTTTTTTTTCTTTTATGACATCAAGATTGCTTCAATGACGATGAAGATGATTGCAACAATGCTGCTAATACTATACTAGGCAAGTGCATTAAGTTTACTTTTTGAGACTACGTGATACGGCTCTGTTTGTGTCATCTACGCTTCCTATCCATAACATAATAATTATGCCAGCGTCAACCGGGCCTGAGAGATACAGACACCTGCAGTGTTGGTCAGATCATTTTGAAAAAGAAAAACACTCTCAAAGTCGTGTCCGTAAAGTGGATGAAGCTCGACTGTGTGGTCCCAGTTTTACCAAAGAGCCCACAGCATACTCACTTTGGGTAGAAACCGGTCGGAGTCCGAACATATTCCCTAGGACTCTTTGTGGGATTCGAACCCGCGACCTTCTAGTCCGTAACCCAAGCGGCTAACCACTGCGCCATGGTAGATGGTAGATCCCTCAGCATCTTGTTCACACTCCAATCTCTTCTACAAACACCCGTTTTCTAGAAATTCTGAATGGTTGTTTAGAATGCACTTTTTAAGTGTTCTTGCCAAAATTGTGTCGCTTTCTTAAGTTTACATACTCTATTTTGGGTCTTTTGGGAAGAGACACATAAGCGTGAGTGCGCGCGCGCGCGCACACACACACACACACTCTCTCTCTCTCTCTCATCTCTCTCCCTCTCTCTCTCTCTATCTCTCTCTCTTTATCACTTACCTTTTTAAAAAAAAAAACAACCAACACTTTGACTTTTACTTTTATACCATTTTTCAAATCAAGGCAGATTTCTCTGCGTGGCTGCTCTTCCCGGGAAGAGCGCGTCGCCACAAAAGCAGCGCCACCCATTTTTCCCCTTTAACTTCTCTCTCTCTCTCGCTCTCTGGCACGCTCGCTCAAAACACCACTAAACGTATGGAGGTAAGGAGGGGGGAGAGAGAGAGAGAGCCAAACAGACGACTGCCTAGACAAGACAAGACAAGACCAGACAAGACAAGACAAGACAGGACAAGACCAGACAACGCCTGTTTTGATTTGTCAACACTTGACGCCTACATCTCTAACCTTCTCATTATAACTTTTCTCGCCTTGTCGTCAACTCCTTGTTAACAGGTTTTCCATTATTTTATTGTCAAGACACTGGGGGATGTGCAGGTCTCTTTTTTAAAAATTTTCAACAAAAAAAAAAATCTTTTTATGTAAAGTCTTACAATTTTTAGATTGAAATTGTGTTTAAACTTTTTTTTCAAAAAACACCAACCACACACACACAGTCTTGTTAACTTTTTAAAAGAAAAATTAGTAAAATCTTGTTCAGGATTTTTTTGGGTCTGATTTTTTTCTCTCTCCCGCCATACATTATTATCCCTCCCTTTCCTCCACTCTATGCTTTATTCCTCCTATAAGATGAAAGCTTGAGAGAGAGGGAGGAGAGAGAGAGAGAGAGAGAGAGAGAGAGAGAGAAGAGAGAGAGAGAGAGAGAGAGAGAGAGAAAAGAGAGAGAGAGACAGACAGACAGACAGACAGACAGACAGACAGACAGATTTAGTAAAGACAATAATAACAAAGTATGGTGTTTATATAATAGCGCTGAATCTTGTAAAGCAAACAGATCAAAGCATTTGCACTGAAATCATTTTACACACGGGCAACCATCCACAAATTATAGCATTAACAGATATGAAAAATTTACACTTACACACACTCACTCACACTCACGCAAATCACACTTAGGCAGGGTGATAGGGATGGAGGGGGGATGTGGAAGAGTATGGACAGATAATTATTATTCATTTTATTTATGTATGTATTGGTTTAAATAGATTTTTATTTATTTGAACCAATACATACATAAATAATGTATCATTTATGTATTTATTCATTCTTTTATATCGAGGATAATGGAATAACCACTCATGCTTTTTTTCTTGCTTTTTTTAACATCCAGTCCCCATGTGTGTGCATATTATGAGGGAGGGAAAATCTTGAGTATGAAATGAAAGTGTTTTAAGGCTGGATTCGAAAGTATCAACTGCAGACATTTTGCACAATGCATGTAAAATTTAAGTGATCATAATGATGACATACTGAATCCAGAATGCTACTCAAACAACGAAAACAAAACTTAAGACACCCCCCTCCCCCAAAAAAACCCTAACAGCAACAACAACAACAAAATCAACCAACCAACCAAAAAACAAGAAACAAAACTTTCAGACGTAGAAACAGCAATGCCAAAGATTGTACAGTGAAGACTCCGGGAAAGATGTTAACAGACGACAGACAAGGTGCCACGGATGAACTTGATTCTATCTTTTCCAGGCTACTCCATACAACACACACACACACACACACACACGTACACACACGCACACGTACACACACACACGTACACACACACACACATACACACACACACGTACACACTCACACACACACTACACACACCACACACACACACACACACACACACACACACACACACACACACACACACACACACACACACACACACACACACCACACATCCAAACGGATAAACTCAGTAGAACAACAAGAAAAGCAGCCAGTCTTCATCCGTGGTACTAATAATTAAGATTTTGCAACCAGCTTCCTCCACTTCTCCGAGGTCCTCGACTTTCCGTAGCATGCAGGGATAGCTTAGTGATTACAGCGTAGGGATAGCTTAGTGATTACAGCGTATTTCAAGATGGTTATCTCCAGTGGGGATGCTGGGTTGGGGGGGGGGGGGGGGGGGGGGGGGGGGGGGGGGGGGGGGGTAGGTGTCAGTATAAGGGATGACAGAATCTACAAAACTGCATACACACGGGGACTGGATGGAAACAAAAAAAGCACATGAGTGCTTATTCCATTATCCTCCTCAAAATTAAAAATAAAGAACGAAAGAAAAGAAAGGAAGGAAGAAGGACAGAAAGAACATCTCCACCTACTGGAAATTCTGTGCTACGAATTTCCTTCTTTTCTATCCCTCTCTTTCTTTCCGCCTCGTTCCTTTCCTTCTTGTCACCTCCTTCTTGTCTTATTGTCTGCTTTTTTTGGTCTATTATCCTGCATTTTATCCACAAAGATTTATAAAACAACAATTCTCTCCCACGCCCAAGTCGGATATATGCGCTGGGTCTGATTTGCCAGACGGCTGAACTGGCAGTGTAACGCATTTTCGCTCGTGTGACAGATTGGTGTAGTTGCTGTCTGAGCCTTCGAAAAAGAAGGAGGAGGAGGAGGAAGAGGAAGGAGGAGGAGGAGGAAGACGAAGAAGAAGGAGGGAGGAGGGGGAGAAGAAGAAGAAGAAGAAGAAGAAGAAGAAGAAGAAGAAGAAGAAGAAGAAGAAGAAGAAGAAGAAGAAGAAGAAGAAGAAGAAGAAGAGAAAAAAGAAGAAGAAGAAGAGGAGGAGGAAGAAGAAGAGGAAGGAGGAGGAGGAGGAGGAAGATAAAGAAAAAAAGAAGAAGAAGAGGAGGAGGAGAAGGAGGAGGAGGAGGAGGAGGAGAAGAAGAAGAAGAAGAAGAAGAAAAGAAGAAGAAGAAGAAGAAGAAAGAAGAAGAAGAAGAAGAAGAATCAAGAAGAAGAAGAAGAAGAAGAAGAAGAAGAAAAGAAGAACAAGAACAAGAAGAACAAGAACAAGAACAAAAACAAGAA
>CM054138.1:46952376-46962376 GCA_028751875.1 Rapana venosa
AAAAGGCTTGGAGAATGGACCAAGAAGGCAGAAACTAAACAAGAAGGAGGTGACAGAAAGAAAAGGAAAGGAACAAGGCATGGAGACAAAGAGCGTGATAGAAAAGAGGAAATTTCTCGCTCAGAAATTCCAGAAGGTAGGGATGCTATTTATACTGAAAGCCCCCCCCCCCCCCCTCCCGTCCACCCCTCATCTCCCGGCATCCCCACCTACGTGTGTGTGTGTGTGTGTGTGTGTGTGTGTGTGTGTGTGTTTTGTGTGTGTGTATGTATGTGTGTGTGTGTGTGTGCACGTGCGTTTGTGTGTATTTGAATTTGTTAAACTGTTAATCAATGTTGGTTGCATTTGTGGGAGTGGAATGGATGCAAGCGCTTTGATTTTTTTTTAACAAGATATAGTGCTATATAAATTCCATTTATTAGTAGTAGTAGTAGTATTACTTCTACTACTACTACTACTACTACTACACCTACACCTACTACTACTACTACTACTACTACTACTACTACAACTACTACTACTACTACTACTACTACACCTACTACTACTACTACTACTACTACTACTACTACCACTACTACTACTACCACCACCACCACCCAAGCCATTATCGATTCCAAAATGATTCTTTCAGGTGTAACACATCCTCCATCCAAGCTCCACGCAATGACGATGCTGTTACGCTAGCTGTGAAGCCGTCTAATTCTGTTAGGGAGTGCGGGGTCCATATAATTATACAGTAGTATAGCATATCACAGCATAGCATAGCACAGCAGGACCCTATCAATCAATCAGACTTGAAGAGTTATGCAGTAATTTTAAAGCGAAGGGGAAGAGGGAGTTTGCCGGCCACCTGCGAAAAGTACTCTCTCTCTCTCTCTCGGGCAAGAGTCATGCGGCGAACATCGATCATAATCATTTTATTAAGAATATGGAAGGGAGATTAACCAGCCCCCCACCCCACCACCACCACCACCCCCACCACCACCACCCTCACCACCCACTCCCTACTGGTAAACGGCGACTTTCCCTAATCCTTCCTTAACACCGCCCCAAGGCAAACAGCAGGTCCGATAATCCCTTCCCTCGACGATTAGCTCAAGTCCCGCAACTCCCACGACTGTAAAGCAAAAAGTTGTCGGCTGCTTTGCGAAGCCAAGGATTATAGAAAGTCAGCAGAGGGATTTTTTTTTGGGGGGTGGTGGGGGGGGGGGGGGGGGGTGGTGGTGGTGGTGGTGGTGGAGGGAAATGTGTAGGTGTGTAGTGTAGTGTAGTGTAGTGTTGGTAATGTAGTGTAGTATAGTGTAGTGTAGTGTAATGTAGTGTAGTGCAGTGTAGTGTAGTGTAGTGTAGTGTAGTATAGTATAGTGTAGTGTACTGTAGTGTACTGTAGTGTAGTGTAGTGTAGTGTAGTGTAGTGTAGTGTAGTATAGTATAGGCATCTCCACTATAATCAAATTTCATCCCAGTTTCCAAAACAGCAGCTGCCTCCTCTTCTGTTTTGGAGGTCATCGTCAGACACGACGGACATACATACATACATACATACATATAGTATAGTATAGTGTAGTGTAGTATAGTGTAGTGTAGTATAGTATAGCATAGTATAGTATAGAATAGTATAGCATAGCATAGCATAGCATAGCATAGTATAGTATAGTATAGTATAGTATAGTATAGTATAGTATAGTATAGTATAGTATAGTATAGTATAGTATAGTATAGTATAGCATAGTACAGTACAGTACAGTACAGTACGGGTCTGGTTGTAAGGACTATTTTCTGCCTTCTTGGTCCATTCTCCTGCTTTTTCTACCCCCTCCCCTAGAAAGACTTAATGATAACAGATAACGCTTCTCTCCTATACCGAAGTCGGATGCGATGCGCTGGGCAGGGCTGGGCCTGACTTGCCAGGTGCTCAATAAATAAACGGCAGCGCAACGCATTTTCACTCATAATAATTATGACAGACAATAATAGTTGCTGTCTGAGCGTTCGACGGCGACGACGACGACCAAGAAAAAGAAGAAGAATGAACAGACATAAGGTTGGGGGGAGGGGGAGGCCTTTACCAAGATATGAGATTGACTGGGGGGACGGGATAGCCTAGTGGTTAGAACACTGCGTTCGCAATCTGACGACAGGGTTCGATTCCTGTTCGAGGGGGGATATTTTTCCCTGGAGTTCACATCAGTGCAGACTCCACTCTCCCCCAAAAGTCCTTCGGATGAGACTATAAACCGAGGCCCCGTGTGCGAACGCACGCGGAACATCTTGTGCACATGGTTAAATCCTGTTCCGCTTTTGGTAAGAGTAGGTCATTGTGTGCCGGTGGGAACAGATGACAGATTTTACAAAACCGCATATACATGTGGACTGATTGTAAAAAAAGCATATAAGTGCTTATTCAATTATCCTCGATATATAAAATAAAATAAAATAAATATCAGGGCTGAGACACGAAGTAGATGACCCAGTCTGAGCTCAGCAGAGCTAGTGACACTACAGGGACCGGGGTAGCCTGGTGGTTAGAGCGTTGCGCTCGCGGTCTGGTGGCCTGGGTTCGAGCCATCGGTTCAACGGGGATTTTCCCTCCCTTGGAGCTAACATCAGCGCTGACTCTAGTTCCCCTGAACGTCCTTCAGATGAGCCTCACCTCACCTCACCTCACATCACCTCACCTCACCTTACCTATCCCGTAGTCCCTTGGACCATGGGAGAACTAATGAAGATTTTGCAACCAGCCTCCTCCAAGGTCCTCTGCTTTCCGTAGGAAATTGTTCCACTCAAGGCCAGTCCTCCACTCTCTGATGTTGTTCTTCCCATCGTTTTTCTCTGTCTGCCTCTTCTTCGTCTCCCTCCTTGTACAGTTCCCTGTAGGACAGTCTTCGGATGAGACTATGGGCCAAATGAGATGAGACTATGGGACCTCGTCCCATGTGTAAGCTGCTCGCAGAACATCTTGCACACACCTGTTCCAACTTTCGGGAGAGTAGGCCATTGTGTGCCGGTTTGAAGAGATGGCTAATTTTTTACAAAATTGCATGTACATACAACACTAAACAGGGAAATCAAACAACCGACATGATATGAACGGGGAAATCTGGTCAATTGCTCTTCAGGGAGGCTATATAACGATTCCCCAAGGAGTGTCTTGTACAACGGACAAGACTGACACTACATCATCGATGAAGTGATGAGTAGTTCAAGAAGGAAGGTGGCAGGATGGTTAAGGTGTTTGCCTGCCAACAAGTAAACCGTGAGGTTCTGGGTTCGATTCCCAGCCTCACCCTTTTCTTCCCGGCTCGATGAACGAACAAAATTAGTAGTTGAAATATTACGATATATATAGAGAGAATGTGATATCCATAATATTTTGGATTCATCACAACAACAACATCAGTATCAATCATGATCGATGGCGAATACTTTGAACTTAACTTCAAGGCGGGGGGGGGGGGGGGGGGGGGGGGGGGGGGGGGGGACGGGATAGCGCTCGTGATCTGCTGACCCGGGTTTGAATCTCGTTCAGAGACTTTTTCCTCTGGAGTTAACATCAGTGCCGAATCCACTTCCCATAAAAGTCCTTCGGATGAGACTATAAACCGAGGTCCCTATGTGCAAACGCACGCAGAACATCTTGCTCACAAGTTAAAACTCGTTCCGCTTTTCGGAAGAGTAGGCCACTGTGTGCCGGTGGGGGAACGGATGACAAACTTTTGCAAAACGGCATACAAACCGAGGTCATTCGCTATCATGCGTCCATGAATAGCACATCGAGTGCTTATTCCATTATCCTCGAAATAAAAGAAGAAAGAAAAAAGAAAAAAGAAGAAAAAGAGTAATGTGTTCTTACTACCCTATCTATGAATCTCGTCTTCTTTCTTCCTGTGTTTGGTTACATACAAAATCTGTTGTCATCCATGAAAAAAAAACAACAACTGCTTCCCACATGCACAACCTCAACTGTTCATGTTGACTATGAACGAGATAAACGCTTCTCAAGGACGATCATTGCAAAAAATTTAATCCTACAGTGGAAAGATTAATCACCTTATTAATTTACGTGAAGCTTATGCTCTGTGTGTGTGTGTGTGTGTGTGTGTGTGTGTGTGTGTGTGTGTGTGTGTGTGTGTGTGTGTGTGTGTGTGTGTGTTGTGTGTGAGTGTGTGTGAGTGTGTGTAAGTGTTGTGTGTGAGTGGGTTGTTTTGTAAGTGTGTGTGTGTGTTTGTGTGTGTTTGTGTCTGTGTGTATAGTGTGTGTGTGTGTGAGTGTTGTGGGTGTAAGTGTGTGTGTGTAATGTGTGTTTTTGTGTGTGTGTGTTTGTGTGTGTGTGTGTGTTAGTGCGTGCTGTCGTGCGTGTGCGTGTTTGTGGTGTTTGTGTGTGTGTACGCGCGTGAGAGAGAGTGTGTGTGTGTGTTTGTGTGTGTGTGTGTTTGTGTGTGTTTGTGCGTGCGTACGTGCATGTGTGTGTGTGTGTGTGTTTTCGCGTATGTGTGTAAGTCATGTGTGCGTGTTTGTGCGTGTGTGCTTGTGTGTGTGTTTGCACGTATGTGTGTAAGTACATGTGTGCGGTGTTTGTGTGTGTGCGTGTGTGTGTGTTTGCGCGTTGCGTGTGTGTGTATTGCGCGCGTGCGTGCGTGTGTGAGAGTGTGTGTGTGTGTTTTTGGTGGAAGGAAGCCAAGAGAGCGAAGAAGAAGAAGATTGCAGGCAACGCAGACTGATAAGACGAGCGATGCCCAAGCATGCACCCATGATAGCGAAGTGAAAGAACTTTCTCTCTCTCCCTCCCTCCTCTCTCTCTCCCCTCTCTCCCTTCTCTCTCTCTCTCTCTCTCTCTCTCTCTCTCTCTCTCTCCACACACACACACAGACACAACACTCAGACACACCCAGACACACACACAGTCACTCACACACACACTCAGAACACAGACACAGACTCACACAGACACATAGACACAGACTCGCACCCGACACACAGAGATTGTACACAGACACACCCAGACAAACAGTCACTCACACGCACAGACACAGACTAACACAGACACTCAGAGGAACACATAGACACACACTCACACAGACACACACACACAAGTACACACACACACACACACACACACACACACACACACACACACACACACACACACACACACACACACACACACACACAAACATATGTAAACGATAGTCCCAACGAACGGGTACAAACAGATCTCTCTCTCTCTCTCTCTCTCTCTCTCTCTCTCTCTCTCTCTCTCTCTCTCTCTCTCTCTCTCTCTCTCTCTCTAGTGGTTAGATCATTGCGCTCGTAATCTGAAGACCCGGGTTCGATTCCCGTTCAAGGGGATATTTCCCCCTGGATTTCACATCAGTGCAGACTCCACTCTCCCCCAAAAGTCCTTCGGATGAGACTATAAGCCGAGGCCCCGTGTGCGAACGCACGCAGAACATCTTGCGCACACGGTAAATCCTGTTCCGCTTTTCGTAAGAGTAGGCCATTGTGTGCCGGAGGGAACAGATGACAGAATTTATAAAACCGCATACACATGGGGACTGGATGAAAAAAAATCCACATAAGTGCTCATTCCATTATCCTCGATATAAACGAATAAAAAAAGTTTTTAAAATATTTATATATACACATCTCTCTCTCTCTCTCTCTCTCTCTCTCTCTCTCTCTCTCTCTCTCTTATATATATATATATTATATATATATATATATTATATATATATTGTATATATACATATATACATATATCATATGTACGGACTAGGTGACATAATTCGTTTTTAAGCAATTCACAGAACATTGACACGAATTGCAGGATCTTTCGATGTACGTCAAATCTGATCTACCGCTGCATACTGTACTTATGCCAGTCACAGGGTTTAAGGCATGAGCATGTCTGCACAGAGTCGGACCTGGAATATCGGGGAAAAAAATAAAGCTTTGTATCCATCCCTCGCTCCTGGAGCTAGATTCGACCGACATTCGAACCCATAACCCACAGTGATAGACAAGAGTGGTCTAGCGGTAACGCACCCGTCTACAAAGCGAGAAGAGTGGGTTCGAACCCTGTTTGAGCCTGAAACTTTTACTCCGGCCTATCCGCTAGACCTTGAGCGGTAATCTGGATGCTAGTCTTGTTTCGGATGAAACTGAAAGTCGAGGTCGCGTGTGCAACACGCATTCAGCGCACGTTAGTGAACCCTCGGCAACAAGAAAACGTTAGTAGCAGGAAGCCATGCTGACAAGAAAAAACAAAATTACAGGTCCATGCACCAAAGAGGAAAAAGGACGGGTGGGGGGGGGGGGGGGTAAAGGGGTGAGAAATAGTGGGTGGCGCTGCTCTTGTGGCGAAATACTATCACACGCGGGGAAAATGCAGCCCGAATTTCACGCAGAAAAAAAATCTGCTGTAATTGAAAGTGGTATATAATACAAAACAATACAATACAATAACATTAAAATGCGCGCACACACGCACGCACGCCCGTACACACAAATAGGGACCCATGTGAGCAGAGAGAGAGAGAGAGAGAGAGAGAGAGAGAGAGAGAGAGAGAGAGAGAGAGAAGAGAGAGAGAGAGAGAGAGTATTCAGACAGACAGACAGAGGAACAGAGACAGAGAGACAGACAGCGAGACAGAGAGAGAGACAGAGACAGAGCGACAGAGAGAAAGAGATACAGAGAAACAGACAGAGAGACAGACAAACAGACAGACATGGCAGACAGACAGAGAGGTACAGAGAGAGACAGAGAGAAGGACAGACAGGCAGTTACTATTTTTAAAAGCCCATACGAGAGAGAGAGAAAGGGAGACAGACAGACAGACAGAGAGACAGGCAGACAGACAAGACCGAAATAGAGGCAGAGAGAGACAGAGAGAGAGAGAGAGAGAGAGAGAGAGAGAGAGAGAGAGAGAGAGAGAGAGAGAGAGAGAGGAGAGAGAGAGAGAGAGAGAGAGTGAGGGACAGGCAGACAGACAGTTATTTTTTTTTAAAAGCCCATAAGAAAGAGATAGACAGACAGCCAGACACACAGACAGAGAGACATACAGGACAGGCAGACAGACACACGACAGACACAAGGTCAGATATAAGAAACACACACACACACACACACACACAACACACACACACACACACACACACAAGAAACACAGACAAACAAAATACCACCACAAAAAAAAGCAGACAGAAAATCTAGATAGATAGGGGGGGGGTGGGAGATAGGAACAGAGGAGAGGGAGCGGGAGGGGTGGGGGGGGGGTGGGAGAGAGAAAGAGGCAGGCAGTAAGGAAGACTGCTATGTCATAAAGGAAGGAAGGAAGGAAGGAAAGGGGTGAGGGAGGTGGGTGGAGAGAGAGAGAAGAGAGCGAGACGGGGAGGGAGGGAGGGGAGGGAGGGTGGGGAGTGGGTTGGGGAAAAAAAGGAAAAAAAGAAAGCGTGGACGGTTGGCAGGTGTGAATTGACAGGGACGCTCGAAACTTCTTCGGCACAGGTGCGCGTGCGAGTGTGAGTGTGTGTGTGTGTGTGTGTGTGTGTGTGTGTGTGTGTGTGTGTGTGTGTGTGTGTGAGTGTGTGTGAGGGTGTGTGAGTGTGTGTGTGTATGTGTGTGTGTGTGAGTATGTGAGTGAGTGAGGGAGGGAGTAAGTAGAGAGAGAGAGAGAGAGAGAGAGAGAGAGAGAGAGAGAGAGAGAGAGAGAGAGAGAGAGAGGAGAGAGAGAGAGAGAGAGAGAGAGAGAGAGCAAGAGCAGAGAGAGAGAGAGAGCAAGAGAGAGAGAGAGAGAGAGAGAGAGAGAGAGAGTGTGTGTGTGTGTGAGGGAGTAAGTAAGAGGGAGGGAGAGGAGAGAGAGAGAGAGAGAGAGAGAGAGAGATGTGTGTGTGTGTGTGTGTGCGTGTGTGTGTGTGTGTGTGGGTGTGTGTGTGTGCAGGCAAACGTCAAAAGGTTGTAGTAGTAGTTAGACGCTCTTGTTAGGGGGGGGGGGGGGGGGGGGCGGGGACGCTGCTGTCACACACCCTTACCCCCACCCCCTACACACACACACACACACACACACACCATCCCACCCACCCCTATACACCACCATCACCACTACAGCCCCCTAACCCCCATCTCCACCCCACTTTCTGATAAGACTTGCACACACTGAAGGAACAGAAATTGTGGATAAAAAGGTTATTCTCGACTTTCCCCCTCTCCTTCCTCCCTTCCCCATCTTTCCTACTCCCCCTTTCTCCCCCCTCCTCCTCCCCCCCCCTGTCCGTTTCCTCACCCCACCCACCCCCTCCCCACACCTCCCAAATCCTCATCGCACTATTCTCTCGCCCTCACTCACTCACTACTTTTAGCTCTTGTCTTGCACCTGGGCCTGAGATTTGCCCCCACCCCACCCCCCACCTCTGCACCCCACCCCACTCCCCACCACAGACTGACCCTACCCCCCCCCCCACTCCAAACACACACACACACACAGAAACACACACATGCGCGCGCGCACGCATACACACACAAGCCACAATCACCACCTACCATTTCACCACCAGACCTACCTACATCCTTTTACTAGTATGAAGTTTTGAGTTTCTAATAATAAAAAATCTTTTAAAAAAATAATAAATCTCGTCATATAGCACAACTGACTGAGCTATTAATGTTGGGGAGGTTTGTTTGTTTTGTTTTGTCTCTGTAGCAGTCAGGGGTGTGTGTGTGTGTGTGTGTGTGTGTGTGTGTGTGTGTGTGTGTGTGTGTGTGTGTGTTTGTTTGTTTGTTTGTTTGTTATAGGTTCTTTTTGGGTTTTTTTTCTCTCTTCGGCTAGAAGAGTATAGGGGGGACGGGATAGCCTAGTGGTTAGAACATTGCGCTCGCAATCTGACGACCCGGGTTCAATTCCCGTTCAAGGGGGATAGTTTCCCCTGGAGTTAACATCAGTGCAGACTCCACTCTCCCCAAAAGTCCTTCAGGCTGCTCTTCCCTCGAAAGAGCGCGCCGCCACAAGAACAGCGCCACCCATTCCCCCCAAAAAATCCTGTCTGCATACATGGCACTTGTTTCTCTATCCCAGTGGCTTTTTTTTTTTTTTTACAGCGCATTCGTCTTCGGCATGGGAGATAATTGTTATCTTTTTAAGTCTTTCTGGGGTGGGGGGGGGGGGGGGGGGGCGGAGGCGGGAGAATTGGACCCAAGAAGGCAGAGAAAATAGTCAAGGAGGAGGTGACAAGAAGAAAAAGGAACAAGGCAGAAACCAAGAGAGGGATAGAAAAGAAGGAAATTGCTCGCACAGAATTTTCCACCCTTCTATTATTTTATTTCTGTTATTTTATTATTATTTTTTTTATTTCGAGGATTATGGAATAAGCACTCATGTTCTTGTTTTTTTGGTCATCTATTTATTTATTTATTCTTTTATATCGAGGATAATGGAATAATCACTTATGTGCTTTTTTACATCTAGTCCCCGTGTGTATGCGGATGTGAATTCTGTCATCTGTTCCCACCGGCACACAATGGCCTACTCTTACGAAAAGCGGAACAGGATTTAACGTGTGCGCAAGATGCTCTGCGTGCGTTCGCACACGGGACCTCGGTTTATAGTCTCATCCGAAGGACTTTGGGGGAGAGTGGAGTCTGCACTGATGTTAACTCCAGAGGAAAATTTCCCCTTGAACGGGAATCGAACCCGTGTCGTCAGATTGCCAGCGCAATGCTCCGACCACTAGGCTATCCCGTCCCCCAGTCCCCGTGTGTATGATGGCATGCAGCATGCCACATGAGTTTCACCAGGTTATTAGTTATAACGTGACAAGGTATAATGCTTTCAAAGAACAATTCGCTGCAGTACACAACATGGATGCGGTCTTCCATCGAGAGTTGAGGAGAAAAGGGAAGTAAGCAGACACACAACTTGGACCTTCTACCTCCCCCCCCCCCCCCCCCCCCTCCCTCCCCACTCACCCCCACCCCCCCAGCTCTCTGCCAGTCTGTATTTTG
>CM054138.1:46967376-46969876 GCA_028751875.1 Rapana venosa
ACACACACACACACACACACACACACACACACACACACACATACACACACACAGGGACAGAAAGAGACACATAGAGAGGGCAAAACCCCAATTCTTTGAGTTTTGTTTTGCCTTATGAGGGAAAAGAATACGAGCGAGCTTTTGCATACAATGCACCAAAACTGGTTTATTATTTGGAACTCTCTCTATCCTCCCCTCCCTCCCTCCCTCTCCCCCCCCCCCTCCTTCTCTCTCTCCCCCCTCCCATTCCCCACCCCCCTCTCTCTCTCTCTGTGAGCTACAATGCTTGCATGTCAGTCCTCTAGAGGAACACAAGTTTCAGGAAAAGTTGAGACCAGTACACACACATCAGTCAGTGCTTAGTTGCCCAAGTGCTTGATAATCAATATGAATCCCACGAATTATATCTAGTACTGGATGGAATACTCCTGCAATTCCGACACTGATGATGGTAGTTGGGTGTACTGGTGGTGGCACATAAACCGAGAAGACAAGACACACCACGTTACTGCTGGAGGAAGGCGCGAAACACCCAGGCTAAAAAAAAAAAAATAATGATAAGAAAAGCACCATCCTGAGCACACCTTGTATTGTATGTTAGTCCGTCGTTTTCGACGATGACCTCCAAAACAGCAGAGGAGGCAGCTGCTGTTTCGGAAATTGGGCAGAAATTTGATTCTAGTGGAGATGCCTTACCCACAGACCTTACTCTCTCGGCCAAGTGGGCATAAGGACAGTCAGTGTTGGAGATGTTCTCCAAAGGCCAACCAGCCCTCAGGGCTGCAGCAGATAAGGACTGTGCACACCACACTACACGGAGAATCCAGGAACATGATGAACGGAGAACTGCGACTTCTACACGGGCTGGTTGGATTCTGTCTGGGCTAACTGCAGAAACTGGGACACGGGAATGGATGTTCGTGCCACCTAAGGTAAAAGTAAAGGTAAAGGTGTTCCCATAACCTAGTATGAGGTCGTAGGGGAGCGAGGCGTCAGAGACCTCAGCTTCTCTAGGGCCAGCATATTGAAGGCGGCACTCATCTCCTCTCCCTCGCTGCTTTACCTTCCCTGACCCTATAAAGAGGGCAGGTAGGTACCCATTTACAACTGGGTGAAATGGGGGACTGTACTGAAGCCAAGGAGCGCGCAAACGGGTCATCCATCTCCTTGGTAACCCACGCTGCTTAATATTGGCTGGGGGGAAAGCGAGTGCTCTGACCAATGAGCAAGCTATCCCCTTCCCGAAGATGGTGACAACTGATACAGTCAAATATGAACAATAACAAACAACTCATGTGATTGAATATTTCGAAAAGTACTGACTGTGATTTGCGTGTCGATGCACTTGCGTCACCGTTTGATATCTCTATCATTGCGTCACTTTGCTAATGGGCATAGGCAGCTTATAGCAAATAACTTCATTCGTTGATTTCTTCTTCTTCTTCTTCTTCCCTCCTCCCTTCCTCTCTCTCTCTCTCTCTCCTCTCTCTCTCTCTCTCTCTCTCTCTCTCTCTCTCTCTCTCTTTCCCATTTTTTATCTTTTCTTTTTTTTCTTGGAGGAAGATGGGTGGGTGGGTTTAACTGTATGTGAACAGGTGTAAAATCGGAAACTACTACTACTGCTACTACTACTACCACCACACACACAGATTAAGATAAGGTAGACACAGACAGTGCTGGTGAATCTTGTATACGACTGCTTGAATTGTTTCTTTGTCAGATACTTATGCGTGCGTAGAGGAGGAAGAGGAGGAGGAGGAGGAGGTGGGAGGGTATTGTGTGCAGGCATGCGTACCAAGGAAGAATGTGGGCGGGAAAGTGGCCGACAAGTTGTTTGTTATGCGTTCCCCAGCTTAACACACTGGGGATCACCCAGAATGTGCACCCTCATTCACTCACTCACTCACTCACTCATATCACTGTGAGGTTGAAAGTACACACTGGATGAGGAATTTGGTTGCACGACTCTTTTCAATTCCCTCGCCGCATAGGTAGCCATACTCTGCCTTTTTAAAAAAAAAGTTTCTCCTTTAAAAAAAAAAGAGTGCAAGGTTATTACGTTGAAAGTTGTTATGGCTGAAGACAATCTCAACGTAACATTATACGACATAACAAACATTTTGATGTAGGTCTCGGCACTTAACTGACACAGTGAAGAGAACAGAGCTTTTGGTCTGGGGAAAAAGGCAGACACATGAGATGTAGGGAGAGAGCTATCTGTGTGTGTGTGTATGTGTGTGTGTGTGTGTGTGTGTGTGTGTGTGTTATGTGTGGTGTTTTGTGTTGTGTGGTGTGTTGTGGTGTGGTGTGGTGGCGTGTGTGTGTGTGGTGTTGTGTGTGTGTGTGTTGTGTGTGTGTGTGGGGGGGGGGGGGGGGGGGGGGGTGTTTTGTGTGTGGTGTTTCGTGTTGTGTTGTGTGTGTGTTGTGTGTTGTGTTGTTGTGTTGTTTGTGTGTGTTGTGTGTGGTGTGGTGTAGGGTGTTGTGGTGTGGTGTGTTGTGT
>CM054138.1:46982376-46984876 GCA_028751875.1 Rapana venosa
CCTGGTTCACACTGTATGTCAAGGTCCGCTATGTCACAGCTCAACAGGCACACACACACCCTCTGAGCCTAGCTGAGCATAGCTGAGCTGAGCAAAGCTGAGCCCAGTTAGCTGAGTCATAAACCTTGTCCTTGCTAATAATTCAACATCACAAGCATCATCTCCCAAAAAAATTTTTTTAAGAGGCCGTGTTCTGGGCCTGGTTTACACTCTATGTCAAGGTCCGCTATGACACAACTCAACAGACACACACACAAACCCTCTGAGCCTAGCTGAGCCTAGCTGAGCAAAGCTGAGCCCAGTTAGCTGAGTCATAAACCTAGTCCTTGCTAATAATTCATCATCACAAGCACCATGTCCCCCCAAAAAATTTTATTAAAAAAAAAAGGAGGCCGTGTGACATACAGTTCAGAATGTAAGGATGTCCCCGAAGTCGGAATGCGGCTACCTACATGGTGAGTAGGTAGGTAGGTAGGTAGGTAGGGTGGGTAGGTGGGATGGGTAGGTTGGAGTGGGGTGGGGGTGGGGACGGGTTGGATACGCTAAATTCTCACTCTTGGTGAACCTCGGAGAGTTTTAGCCAAGTTTAAGAGAGAAGGGAGGGGGGGGGGGGGGGGGGTGGGGGGGGGGGGGGGGGGGGGGGGGGGGGGGGAAGATCACACAATCAAAATGAGTAACAAGTTCAAGCCATCATCAACCAATCAACCAATCACAAGATGAGTGGAAGGAGAGGGTGGTGGTGGTGGTGGAGGGTGGTGATGGTGGAGGGGGTGGTTGGCGAGGGGGGGGGGAGATCACACAATCAAAATGAGTAATAAGTTCAAGCCATCATCATCAACATCATCATCATCAACCAATCAACCAACCATCAACCAACCACAAGATGAGAGGAAGGAGAGCGGGTGTGGAGGGTGAGGGGGTGGCGACCACACGATAAAAAAAACCCACAATAATAACACGTGTCCTTACCTTGCCATCAATCTGTGACAGTTTGACTCCTCTCCCTCCTCCTCCTCCTCCTCCGCCTCCTCCTCCTCCTCCACTGGCGCTAGGACCCCCACCCACCCACCACCCCACCCACCCCACCACCACCCCCACCACCACGACCTCCCCCTGCCGGAGGCGCCACAGCAGCAGCAGCAGCAGCAGCAGCTAGGCTAGGATCCACGCTTGCGGCAGCCGACACTGTAGTAGTAGTAGTAGAAGAAGTAGAAGTGGTAAAAGGTCCCGTTATGCCCACCAGCGTCAACAAGGACAACCACATCAGCCGGGACATCAGCCCGGACATGCCAGCAGGGCAGATGACGACACTTCGGGTAGCAGCAGAGGCAGCAGAGGAGGGAACGCGGGCCTTGCGGGCCATTTTTGTAGTCTCTACCCTGGCACATCCCCTAACCCACCACCCCAACCCAACCCAACCCAACCCACCCCAACCCAACCCCCCCCACGCGCACGTACGCACACTACTCACAGCCTCCACCCCCCTCCCTCCTCTCTCTCCTCCTCACCCTCCCTGCCACACCCCTCCCCCTCCCTCCCTCCCTCCCTCCACTCGCTGGGCCGGGGCCGGTTCTCGACGTGCAGACACGCTCACCAACACACTGACGATGATGATTATGATGATGTCTGGGTACTAATAGTCACTGACCTCTTGAAGTTTAAAAAAAAAAATTTAATGCCTGGGGTTTGGTTAAATTAATTAAGGATCCAGAGACATGGTCGCTTGGTTAAGATAATAATAATAATAATGTATGGAATTTATATAGCGCTGAATCTTGTAAAGCAACAAATCAAAGCGCTCAGATTTTACTTTAAGTCACGGCAGATTTCTCTCCGTGAAATTCGGGCTGCTCTCCCCGGGGAGAGCGGGAGAACGCTAAGATAATAACACTATGAATTAAAAGCACTCACTATCCACCACCAAACCAAAACAAAATCACACACACATTTAAAAAAACAACAACTTCCAAAAAGCTCAAAAGAGTGAAAACCAGTAGTTGAACTTGTTCCGCCAGCCACACACCGTGATAGATTATCCTCTTATACAGTCGTCGTGGTCGTTAGCATTACAGCCCATACATAATAACAACACCGCCGTTCCACTCTATCACACAGACATTAGGTTCCCACTCCAAGAACGATGCATTCACCACGACGACAACGTCGACGATGATACCCCGCCCGAGCAAATCCTCTCAAATCCACAGTTGTCAAGTCGTTGACGTTTAGAATCATCCCATGCTTTTTTCTTCTTTTTTTCTCTCAGACGAGACACACACACACGCACGTACACACGCGCGCGCTGTCTATCTATCTATCTATCTCTCTCTCCTGATCCACCTCCACAACACTTCAAATGCCGATAATGACACACACACACAAGGACAGTGAACGGCACACTCTCTCTCCACCTCACTCACGTGCCGGTGTTGTAAGTCTAAGCAGGAGAAAGAGGAGAGGAGAGGAGATCTTGGGTGGGGGGTCGGGAGCCTAGCGAGCT
>CM054138.1:46989876-46992376 GCA_028751875.1 Rapana venosa
CGCCCCACCCTCCACCCCCTCTCCGTCGCTCTGTCTCTCTCTGTCTCTGTCTCTGTCTGTCTGTCTGTCTGTCTGTCTGTCTGTCTCTCTCTCTCTCTCTCTCTCTCTTCTCTCTCTCTCTCTCGCTCGCTCGCTCTCTCGCTCTCTCTCTCTTTCGCTCTTTCGCTCTCAGTATACTACCGGTTGTTGAGTGACGAAGTGAGTGAGAGAGAGCAGTGTGGAGTGTCGCTTGCTCAAAGCTAACTGTCGGTTTCAGTGTCACTGGTGGGCGTCGTCTCGCTAGACGATGATTTTTGGCGGTTGCACAATTAAAGGGGACCGCCAGACTTAATCATCTCTGCCTGAAAAGAAAATGAGCAGTTTGGGATTATGGCAGAAAATTACAAGGTTTTGGGGTTTGGTTGTGTAGGCTGTGTGGTCTCTCGCTTGTTCGTTCGTTCTCTTTCTTTTTTCTTTTTCTTTTCTTTTGTTTTCTTTTCTTATCTTTTCTTTCTTGTCTGTCTGCCTGTCTTTCTTTTCTTCACTTTTTTTCTTTTCTATTCTTTTTTTTCTTTCTTTTCTTTCTTTCTTTTCTTTTCTTTCCTTTTCTTTCTTTCTTTTCTTTCTTTCTTTTCTTGTCTTGTCTTTCCTTTCTTCCCTTTCTTTTTGTCTTTCTTTACTTTCTTTCTTTCTGTTCTTTTCTGTCTTTCTTTTCTTTCTGTCCGTCTGTCTGTTTGTCTGTCTGTCTGCCTGTCTATCTTTCCTTTCCTTTCTTTCTGTTTTTCTTTCTTTCTTTCTTCTCCTTTCTTTTCTTTCTTTATTTTCTTCTCAATTTTTCTTTCATTTCTCTCTCTCTCTCTCTCTCTCTCTCTCTCTCTTTCTTTTCTATTCTTTTCTTTTTTCTTTTCTTTCTTCTTTCTGTTTTTCTTTTGTTCTTCCTTTTCTTTTCCGCCTGTCTTTCTCTCATTCTTTCTGCCTTTCTCTCTTTCGTCTTTCGCGAACACTTTTCTGACTGAAAGAAAAGGAAAAGAAAATGGTGAATAGTTCAGAGAGAAAGGGGTTTGCTCTTTTTTTGGGGGGTGTGCGTGGTTTGTTTGTTTGCTTTGCTTTGCTTTCTTTGTTTTACAGTCACATATGTGAGTTTCCAGTCAGCCTCTGCACTGAGGTTGTAGGTGGACATTAATACTTTCTCTGAACATACGAACTGACAAACATGCACACACACACACACACACACACACATACACACACACACGCACACGCGCGCAGAGACACACACATACATACACACACACGCTCTCTTTCTCACATTCACGCACACTCTCTCTCTCTCTCATTCACACACACACTCACACACAGACACACACTCTCTCTCTCACACATTCACACACTTTCCCTCTCTCTTTCTCTCCCCCCCCCCCCCCCCCCCTCCTCTCTCTCTTTCACAAACACATACTCTCTCTCTCTCTCTGTTTCTTTCTCTCTCTCTCTCGGTTTGGCGTGAAAGGACGAGAACTGAAAGGGCGTGCTGTTAGTAAGCTGCTGCAAATTTTTGCATTTAAGCTTCAAAATGTCAGTTACTGGCCTTCCAGCAACTGTGATGACAACCTTAAACGCCCTGCTGATCGACATGTCCTATCGAGTTGGAAAGTCGCGGGGGAGAGTGGCAGCATTGTCTTCGTCTTGCGACTGAAGCCAGCTGACAAGTCAGTGTCAACAGAAATGGTGGACCCGATGCTGAACCATAACTTGGGAGTTCAGTACTATCACAGAAAGCCACCTTACCAAATCCGTTGTGACCTCCAAAGAACCAGACAACATCAAGAAAGACAGGCAAATCGTCAGTGTGACAATGACAGTGTCTTGGAAGAGCCCGTCTTGTGTGACAGTGACTCCCTGCATCCAGACAGAGTGGAGGAGAATCAAAACAAACCAGCCTGTACACAGAGCTGTGTGTCGACAGTGCAGTGAATGCCTCAGCTACACCAGATTCATTTGATCTGCCCTGTGAACCAGCAACAGACAGCTAGATGATGTGTCTTCTGAAGTGTCTGATGTGCACAGTTGAGGGTTTTCATACTGGTATTGTGAAAGAGTATGTGTCCACTCTGACAGACAAACGTGTGCAGCATGGATTACGGGACAGCAAAAGAAACACACAGTTTCGAAAGGTTGTAGTTCAAGATTCAGGCAATCAAAACTTTGTGATGTGTGAATCGGATGACATTGCCCTGGAGTACTCTTGTAATGGAGATACTGGCAAGGAATCTAAGTGTGTGTTCTGGTACATCAAGCAAGAAGACTAAAACATGTTGCCAGAAGAAACTTTGAAAAGGCAAATGGCATCCTAACACACAACATGCAGAGACAATGGCACGTGCTGAACGGGAATTACATCTTCTTCGGGACCTGATCCTGTTTTACATGGGCTGACTTCGCTGGCTGCAGACTGGAAAAGGAAAGGCTGTTTTGAAAATTGAGACACGGACAATAATGAATCAAATCTAGATGTACATACCAT
>CM054138.1:47004876-47014876 GCA_028751875.1 Rapana venosa
TTAGAGCTTGGTGGACAGTGTCGTGGTCATGAACATGTTGTGTGGACCAGAACTGGATTTAATAAAATCCTCAGGACTGATCTAGGAGTGCGGGGCCTCTTCTAAAGTGTGTAGCCTTTCGACACCCCAACACTACTTTTGTGGATTGCTGGTTCTGTAATAATTATAGGACAAAATGCAAGATCATTGCGTATGTGTGTAAGGAGAGATGAGATTGAGGAAGATGGCGATGTGACAGAAAATAAGATAGCAAAAAACCAGCAAGAAATAATTATCACCTGTCACCTGTCTCCATCAGAGACGGGATAGCTCAGTGGTCGGAGCACTCGCTTTCCCCCAGCCAAGGTTAAGCAGCATCGAGCGTGGTTACCAAGTTGGCGGTTGACCGTTTGCACGCCTTGGCTGCAGTACAGTCCCCCAAGTTCACCCAGCTGTAAATGGGTACCTGCCTCTTTAGGGTCAGGGAAGGTAAAGCAGCGAGGGAGAGGAGATGGGCGCCGCCCTCAATATGCTGGTCCCTGGAGAAGCTGAGGTCTCTGACGCTTCGCTCCTCAACGACCACAAAGGTTATGGGACACCTTTACCTTTTACCTGTCTCCATCGCCGCTATGGACGGTAATAATAAGAATAATAAATGGACTTTATATAGCGCTGTATCTTGCACAGACAAATCAAAGCGCTTGCACTCAACTCATTCTTACACAGTCACACAACCAATAGCAAGTAATAGTTCTAACAAGTCCAAATGACACACAGAGAGAGAGAGAGAGAGAGAGAGGAGAGAGAGAGAGAGAGAGAGAGAAGAGAGAGAGAGAGAGAGAGGAGAGAGAGAGAGAGAGAGAGAGAGAGGTTATACACTTTGGCAGGGTGATGGAGTTTTTGGCTGTTGAAAAGCAGGGAGAGCTATGAAATGAAACAGGAGAGGAAAATCTTAGGTTTGAAACAAATATGTCTTGAGGCCGGATTTTAAAGTGTCACAAGAAGGCCTTTGGCGAAGAGAGATAGGGAGGCCATTCCAAATCGATGGACCAGAAACAGAGAAAGAGCGACGCCCACGGTGGACTGGCTGAATCTAGGTATTCGAAAGTACAATGTATCTGCAGCAGAGCGAAGAGAACGAGAAGGAGTGAGTGTACAGGTGAAGACATTCACAGAGGTAGGAGGGTGCTGTTTTGTGGAGACATTTGTAACAGAGGGTACAGATCTTATAGTTTATTTTTTGTGGCACAGGCAGCCAGTGGAGAGATCGCAAGAGAGGAGTAATGTGCTCAGTAAGAGCTTAATGCAACGCCACCAGGGTTCGCCGTCTTTCTCTGTTTCTGCTGAGTTCTACAATCTTCTCCTGTAGCTGTTTAAAGTCTCACTCGAAGAACATGGGGATGTGGAGTCAGTACTGGGATTAACTCCTGGAGGAAAATCCCCTTGAAAAGGTCGTCTCGGCGATGGCTCGAACCCAGGCCGTCAAATCCCAAGCACACCGCTCTAACCACTAAGCTAGATCTCCCCTCCACCTCTCCACCCCCTCTCCCCCCTCGTCATAATACTAATATATTTTTTCGTTTTTTCTACTGACATGCAAAATGCACTATCTCTGACTGTAACGAAACTAGCGAAATAAAACTCCACACTAAAACCGTGTTCAATCAAAATATGATATAAACGCTGCAGGATAGTAATTTTGCTTTTATAATCAAATATTTGGTTTCTTGATGATATATTTTCCCCCAGAAAAAGTGATTTTGTTAAATAAAAATTCATATCTGAGGTATCTATTATGGATGGAAATAAAATTTTATATTCAATTTGCAACACTTTATTTTTAAAGATTGAAGACATTTGATAGCAAGCAAGTTTGCAGGAAAGAATTAGGCAATATGCCTATTGCAGGTGTGTATACTTTCACACACAAAATTTTTTTCTCCGTTGGCACCAATTCATATCAATCATCAATCTTTTATTACATTGCAATGTTGCATGCCAACTCAACACCCCCCCCTCCCCTCCACAACCTCTCCCCCCCACCCTCCCCCCGACGAACAGACACATTTTAAAGCTTAAAATGTATGTGTTTTTGAGTGCATGTATGTGCACGCCAGCGCGCGAGTGTGTGTGTGGTGTGTGTGGATGTGTTGTGGTGTGTGTGTGTGTGTGTGTGTGAGTGTGGTGTGTGTGCGTGTGATGAGGGTAGTGAGGGAGTGTGGGTGTGGGGTAAAGTGTGAGAGACGAGGGAGAGAGAGATAGAGAGAGAGAGAATGAAAAAAAGAAAGAGAAAAAACTCTGTGTGTGAGAGACAGACAGACAGAAAGAGACTCTGTGTGTGTATCTGTGTGTGTGTCTCTGTGTGTGTGCGTGCGTGCATGTGTGCGTGAATGAATGTATATGTGTGTGTGTGTGCGTGCATGCTTGCTTGTGCATGTTGGCGCGCGTGTGTGTAGTGTAAGTATGATTATATATACATATGTATGTACATACGTGCATACACGTGTGTATGTATATGTGTACATGTGTGCGTGTATGTGCGCGCGCATGCGCGCCCACGTGTGTGTGTGTGTGAATGCTGTATGTGTGTCTGTCTAGCATAAAGAAGATTAATTTTAAGCTGCCCCCCGAAATAGTGTGTCTCTGTCTCTCTGTGCCTGTCTCTGTCTGTCTCTGTCTCTCTGTCTGTGTGTCTCTATGTATGTATGTATGTATGTATGTATGTATGTATGTATGTATGTATGTTTATACATATATCCGTCTATTAACCAGGCGCCTGGAAGACGCAAAACCAAACACTTGACGACCCTTGGTTTCGACAGAAAAGAAGAAAAAATAAAGTTCAACCGTTTTATCCATTTCATCAGTGCACCCTGCGATAAAGTTAGTTTGATTTATGGTTTAAGAAAACAACATTGGGCGACTGGCACAGGTTTTCAATATGAAATCGTATTTCCCACTTTCCAGAAATGTTGAAATGAGAAATATCCTCTTTTCTATCCTTTTGTTTCAGCACTTTGTTCATTCTTCCTTTTTATTCTATCTGTTGCATCTCTTAATTGCGTTCACCCCCTAGCTTCTATTCCTTTCTTCCTGTCACCCCTTTCACTCGTTCACCCCTTTTCTTCCCATCACCCCTTTCATTCTTTCACCTTTCACTCGTTCACCCCTTTTCTTCCTGTCACCCCTTTCACTCTTTCACCCCTTTTTCTTCCCATCATCCCTTTCATTCTTTCACCTTTCACTCGTTCACCCTTTTCTTCCTGTCACCCTTTCACTCTTTCACCCTTTTCTTCCATCACCCCTTTCATTCTTTCACCCTTTCACTCGTTCACCCTTTTTCTCTCCGTCACCCTTTCACTCTTTCACCCCTTTTCTTCCTGTCACCCTTTCATTCTTTCACCCTTTTCTTCCTGTCACCCCTTTCACTCTTTCACCCCTTTTCTTCCTGTCACCCCTTTCACTCTTTCACCCCTTTTCTTCCCATCACCCTTTTCATTCTTTCACCTTTCACTCTTTCACCCCTTTTCTTCCTGTCACCCCTTTCACTCTTTCACCCCTTTTCTTCCTGTCACCCCTTTCATTCTTTCACCTCTTTCATCGTTCACCCCTTTTCTTCCCATCGTCCCTTTCACTCTTTCACCCATTTCTTCCTGTCACCCCTTTCACTCTTTCATCCATTTCTTCCTTTCATTCGTACCCCTTTCACCATTTTCATTCTTTCACCCTTTCTTCCTATAACACCTTTCACCATTTCACTCCTGTCTTCCTGTCACCCCTTTCACTCTCTCACCCGCTTTCTTTCTGTCACACTTTCAATTCCTTTCTGTCTTCATTTCATCACTTTTTGAAAAATTCATCCTACCCCCTCTCTCTCTCTTTACCTATTCTTCCTTTCACCCCTTCCTTCCTTCCTTTTGCTCCCCTTTCCTCACCCCCGTTCAACCCCCCCCCCCCCCCTGCCCCACCCCCTCTTTTCTTCCTGTTCCCCTGTTGTTGCTTTCATCCCATTTCTTTCTTTCACCAGCTCTCTTCTTGTTAGGCCTTTGCTGCTTACACTCCTCAGCCCCCAATTCTTTATTCTGACCTCATTTACTTTCTTTCACCCCCATTTCCTCCGTTCACCCCTTTGGTCACCCCTTTGTTCACTCCTTTCTTCCTTTCACCCGTTCCTTCTCGTCATCTCTTTCTTCACCCTGTTTTCATCCCTTGGTTCAGCCTGTTTTCACCCCTTTCTTCACCCTGCTTTCATCTCTACTTTCACCCTGTTTCATCCCTTTGTTCACCCTGCTTTCATTCCTTTCTTCACCCTGTTTCATCCCTTCTCTGCCCTGTTTCATCCCTTTCTTCACCCTGTTTCCTTCCCTTTCTTCACCCTGTTTTCATTCCTTGGTTCATCCTGTTTTCATCCCTTGGTTCACCCTGTTTCATCATTGGTTCACCCTGTTTTCTTTCCTTTGTTCACCCTGTTTCATCCCTGGGTTCGCCCTGTTTCATCCCTTTGTTTACCTTGTTTCATCCCTTTGTTCACCCTGTTTCATCCCTTGGTTCGCCCTGTTTCATCCCTTTGTTCACCTGTTTCGTCCATTTTTTCGCCCTGTTTCATCCCTTTGTTCACCCTGTTTCATCCCTTTGTTCACCCCGTTTCATTTTTTCTTTGTCCTTTTCTTCACCCATTTTTTCCTTTTCTCTTTCTTCGTTTCTCGCCTTTCTTCTTTCACGTCTTTCTTCATTTGACTCCTTTCTTGCTTTCACCTATTACTTTCTTTCTTTCTTTCGTTCTTTCTTTCTTTCTTTCTTTCTTTCGTTTGATCTTTCTTTATTTCTTTCTTTCGCTCTTTCTTTCGTTCGTTCGTTCTCTCATCCCCGCTTTTTTTTTTTTTTTAACCTCTTTCACACTTTCACCCCTTTTCTTCTTTTTGCCCATTTCTTCCTTTCACCATTTCTTCCTTCGCTCCTTTTCTTTTCTTTTCATTCCTTTCTTTCACAGCTTTCTTCTATTCACCACACGCTCACACACACAAACACACACACACACACACACCACACACACACACACACACACACACATGCACACGCACGCACACACACACACATGTACACACACAAACACAAATGTCCACACACACTCACTGACACAACCATATGTGCGCGTGCGCGCGCGCACACACCCACATGTACACACACGCACACATATACACACACATGTACACACACAAACACACATGCACACTCACAGAGAGCGAGGGAGGGAGAGAGAAAGAGAGAGAGAGTAAGGATTGTAGAGAGAGAAGCCTAGGCTAGGCTAGGCAAGGCAAGGCAAGGCAAGGCAAGGCAAGGCAAGGCAAGGCAAGGCAAGGCAAGGCAAGGCAAAGCAAGGCGAGGCGAGGCGAGGCGAGGCGAGGCAAGGCGAGGCGAGGCAAAGCAAAGCAAGGTAAGGCAAGGCAAGGCAGGGCAAGACGAGATAAGGCAAGGCAAGGCAAGGCGAGGCAAGGGAAGGCAAGGCAAGGCGAGGCGAGGCGAGGCGAGGCGAGGCGAGGCGAGGCAAGGCAAGACAAGACAAGGCAAAGCAAATCAATGCAAGGCGGGACAAGAAAAGACCAGGCGAAGCGAGGCGAGGCGAGGCAAGGCGAGGCGAGGCGAGGCAAGGCAAGGCAAGGCAAGGCAAGGGAAGGCAAGGGAAGGCAAGGGAAGGGAAGGGAAGGGAAGGCAAGGCAAGGCGAGGCGAGGCGAGGCGAGGGAAGGCAAGACAAGACAAGAAAAGGCAAGGCAAGGGAAGGGAAGGCAAGGCAAGGCAAGGCAAGGCAAGGCAAGGCAAGGCAAGGCAAGGCAAGGGTAGGTGAGGCAAGGCAAGGCAAGGCAAAAAA
This sequence comes from Rapana venosa, assembly GCA_028751875.1. Classification (NCBI taxonomy): domain Eukaryota; kingdom Metazoa; phylum Mollusca; class Gastropoda; order Neogastropoda; family Muricidae; genus Rapana; species Rapana venosa. The sequence goes on from CM054138.1 coordinate 47,010,723, forward strand.
GGCAAAGCGAGGCAAGGCAAGCCAAGGCAAGTAAAAGCAAGGTGAGGCGAGGCGAGGCGAGGCAAGGCAAGGCAAGGCAAGGCAAGGCAAGGCAAGGCAAGGCAAGGCAAGGCAAGGCAAGGCAAGGCAAGGCAAGGCAAGGCAAGGCAAGGCAAGGCAAGACAAGACAGGACAAGAAGAGGCGAGGCGAGGCGAGGCGAAGCGAGGCGAGGCGAGGCGAGGCGAGGCGAGGCGAGGCGAGGCGAGGCGAGGCGAGGCGAGGCGAGGCGAGGCGAGGCAAGGCAAGGCAAGACATGGCAAGGCAAGGCAAGACAAGACAAGACGAGACGAGGCGAGACGAGACGAGAGGAGGCGAGGCGAGGCGAGGCGAGGCGAGGCAAGGCAAGGCAAGGCAAGAAAAGACAAGGCGAGGCAAGGCGAGGCAAGGCAAGGCGAGGCGAGGCGAGGCGAGGCGAGGCGAGGCGAGGCGAGGCGAGGCGAGGCGAGGCGAGGCGAGGCGAGGCGAGGCAAGGCAAGGCAAGGCAAGGCGAGGCAAGGCAAGACGAGGCGCGGCAAGGCGAGGCGAGATGAGGGCAGCGAGAAGAGGCGAGACGAGGCGAGGCGAAGCGAGGCAATGCAAGGCAAGGCAAAGCAAAGGCAAAGGCAAAGGCAAGGCAAGGCAAGGCAAGGCAAGGCAAGGCAAGGCAAGGCAAGGCAAGGCAAGGCAAGGCAAGGCAAGGCAAGGGCGAGATAAGGCAAGGCAAGGCTAGGCAAGACGAGGCAATGCGAGGAAAATCAAGGCAAGGCAAGGAAAGGCAAGCGAGGCGAGGCGAGGCGAGGCGAGGTAAGAGAAGGCGAGGCAAGGCAAGGAAAGACAAGACAAGAAAAGGCAAGGCAAGCAAAGACCAGGGGAGGCGAGGCGAGGCAAGGCAAGGCGAGGCGAGGCAAAGTAAGGTAAGGGAAGGCAAGGGAAGGCAAGGGAAGGCAAGGGAAGGCAAGGCTAGGCAAGACAAGACGAGGCGCGGCAAGGCAAGGCAAGGCAAGGCAAGGCAAGCCAAGGCTAGGCAAGACAAGACGAGGCGAGGCAAGGCAAAGCAAGACAAGGGAAGGTGAGGCAAGGGAAGGTGAGGCAAGGGAAGGTGAGGCAAGGCAAAAAAGGCAAGGCGAGACAAGGCAAAAAAGGCAAGGCGAGACAAGATGAGGCGAGGCAGGGCGAGATAAGACAAGGCAAGATGAGGCGAGGCAAAGCAAGGCAAGGCAAGGCAAGGAAAGGCAAGGCGAGGCGGGGCGAGGCGAGGCAAGGCAAGGCAAGGCAAGGCAAGGAAAGGCAAGACAAGAAAAGGCAAGGCAAGGCGAGGCGAGGCGAGGCGAGGCGAGGCGAGCTGAGGCGAGGCGAGGTGAGGCGAGGTAAGAAGAGGCAAGGCAAGGCAAGGAAAGGCAAGACAGGCAAGGTGAGGCAAGGCAAAAAAGGCAAGGCGAGACAAGATGAGGCGAGGCAGGGCGAGATAAGGCAAGGCAAGACGAGGCGAGGCGAGGCAAGGCAAGCAAGGCGAGGCAAGGCAAGGCAAGGCAAGGCAAGGCAAGGCAAGGCAAGGCAAGGCAAGGCAAGGCAAGGCAAGGCAAGGCAAGGCAAGGCATGGCAAGGCAAGGCAAGGCAAGACAAGACGAGTCGAGAAAAAGCAAGGCGAAGCAGGTAAGTCAAGGCAAGGCAAGGCAAGAAAAGACAACAAAAAGCAAGGCAAGGCAAGGCAAGGCAAGGCAAGGCAAGGCAAGGCAAGGCAAGGCAAGGCAAGGCAAGGCAAGACAAGACGAGGTGAAGCGAGGCGAGGCGAGGCGAGGCGAGGCGAGGCGAGGCGAGGCAAGGCGAGGCGAGGCGAAACATGGCATGGCAAGGCAAGGCAAGGCAAGGCAAGGCAAGGCAAGGCAAGGCAAGGCAAGGCGAGGCGATGCGAAACAAGGCAAGGCAAGGCAAGGCAAGGCAATACGATGCGAAACAAGGCGAGGTGCAGCGAGGTGAGGCGAGACGAGGCGAGGCGAGACGAGACGAGGCGAGGCGAGGCAAGGCGAGGCGAGATGAGACGAGGCAAGGCGAGACGAGACCAGGTGAGGTGAGGCAAGGCGAGGCGAGGCAAGGCAAGGCAAAGGCAAAGGCAAGGCATAGGCAAGGCCAAGGCAAAGGCAAAGGCAAAGGCAAAGGCAAGGGCCAAGGCAAGGCAAGGCAAGAGAAGACGAGGCGAGGCAAGACAAGACGAGAGGAGACGAGACGAGGTGAGTCGAGGCGAGGCGAGGCGAGGCGAGGCGAGGCGAGGCGAGGCGAGGCGAGGCGAGGCGATGCGAGGCAAGGAAAGGCAAGGCAAGGCAAGGCAAGGCGATGCGAAACAAGGCAAGGCAAGGCAAGGCAAGGCAAGGCAAGGCAAGGCAAGGCAAGGCAAGGCAAGGCAAGGCAAGGCAAGGCAAGGCAAGGCAATACGATGCGAAACAAGGCGAGGTGCAGCGAGGTGAGGCGAGACGAGGCGAGGAGAAACGAGGCGAGGCGAGGCGAGGCGAGGCAGGGCGAGGCGAGACGAGACGAGGCAAGGCGAGACGAGACCAGGTGAGGTGAGGAAAGGCGAGGCGAGGCAAGGCAAGGAAAAGGCAAAGTCAAAGGCAAGGCAAGGCAAGGCAAGAGAAGACGAGGCGAGGCAAGACAAGACGAGAGGAGACGAGACGAGGTGAGTCGAGGCAAGGCGAGGCGAGGCGAGGCAAGGCAAGGCAAGGCGATACGAGGCAAGGCAAAGCAAGGCAAGGCGATGCAAGGCAAGGCAAGGCAAGGCAAGGCAAAGCAAAGCAAGGCAAGGAAAGGCAAGACGATGCGAAAAAAGGCGAGGTGCAACGAGGTGAGGCGAGACGAGGCAAGGCGAGACGAGGCGAGGCGAGGCGAGGCAAGGCGAGGCGAGACGAGACGAGGCAAGGCGAGACGAGACCAGGTGAGGTGAGGCAAGGCGAGGCGAGGCAAGGCATAGGCATAGGCAAGGCCAAGGCCAAGGCAAAGGCAAGGGCAAAGGCAAGGGCAAAGGCAAAGGCAAGGCAAGGCAAGAGAAGACGAGGCGAGGCAAGACAAGACGAGAGGAGACGAGACGAGGTGAGTCGAGGCGAGGCGAGGCGAGACGAGGCAAAGCAAGGCAAGGCGATGCAAGGCAAGGCGATGCAAGGCAAGGCGATGCAAGGCAAGGCAAGGCAAGGCAAGGCAAGGCAAGGCACGGCAAGGCAAGGCAAGGCAAGGCAAGGCAAGGCAAGGCAAGGCAAAGCAAGGCAAGGCAAGGCAAGACGATGCGAAACAAGGCGAGGTGCAGCGAGGAGAGGGAAGAGGAGGCGAGGCAAGGCAAGACGAGGAGAGGCGAGGCGAGGCGAGGCGAGGCGAGGCGAGGCAAGGCGACTCATTGCGTGACGAGACGAGGCGAGACGAGGCGAGGAGAGACGAGGCGAGGCGAGGCAAGGCGAGGCAAGGCGAGCCGAGGCGAGGCAAGGCGAGGCAAGGCGAGGCGAGGTGAGGCGAGAAAAGGCAAAGTAAAGCAAGGCAAGGCAAGACAAGACGAGAGGCGAGGCAAGGCGAGGCGAGGCGAGGCGAGGCGAGACGAAACAAGGCGAGGCGAGGCGAGGCAAGGCGAGACATGGCAAGGTGAGACAAGACGAGTCGAGGCGAGGCAAGGCGAGGCGAGTCGAGTCGAGGCGAGGCGAGGCGAGGCGAGACGAGGCGAGGCGGGGCGGGGAAAAGCAAGGCAAAGCAAGGCAAGGCGAGACGAGACGAGATGAAGCGAGACGAGGCGAGGCGAGGGGAGGCGAGGCCAGGCCAGGCCAGGCAAGGCAAGGCAAGGCAAGGCAAGGCAAGGCAAGGCAAGGCAAGGCGAGGCGATGCGATGCGATGCGATGCAATGCGAGGCAAGGCAAGGCAAGGCAAGGCAAGGCAAGGCAAGGCGAGGCGAGGCGAGGCGAGGCGAGGCGAGGCGAGGCGAGGCGAGGTTAGGCAAGGCGACACGAGACGAGGGAAGGAGAGACGAGACGAGACTAGGCGAGGCGAGACGAGGCGAGACGAGACGAGACGAGGCAAGGCGAGGGAAGGCAAGGCGAGACTAGGCGAGGCGAGGCGAGGCAAGGCGAGGTGAGGCGAGGCGAGACGAGACGAGACGAGACGAGGC
>CM054138.1:47022376-47037376 GCA_028751875.1 Rapana venosa
GGGAGGGGGGGGGGGGCTGAGGGATGGGGGGGGGGTGGGGGGCTGAGGGGATGGGGGGGGGGGGGGGCGACAGAGGAACACCTATCAGTTTCTAACCAAACTTTTGCCACGTGTGAAAATTTAAAAAAAACACCCTTCACTAACATTGCCGCACGTGCGCTGGGTAGTAGAGGGCAGATTTGCAGAACCCCCCACCCCCAAGCAACCCCCCACCCCTACCCTCCACCCACCACACCCCAAGAACGTACAAGTATGACAGGGGGCCCCCCTGTGGACTATTAATAACCTTTTAACGGTGCGAGGAAATTGCCTCAGTGTCGGGGGAGGGGGGGCGGGGGGGGGGGGGGGGGGGGGGGGGGGGGGGGGTCAGGTGGGGGGGGGGGGGGGGGGAAGCGCAAGGGGGGTGGGGGGGGGGAGAGTTTCTGTTCACAGATGGCTCTAGCTCTGCTGATAATCATCCTTCGCGCCTTCTCTCCGTAGGGGCGCTAAAGACTTGAGTTAGAGATAGCCCTGGCCACTTGCCAGAAATGGGTAGGCCTGGACTCAAGCGCGTAAAGACTTCTCTACAGGCAGGTCAGGGATGACATGATATAAAGAAAGAAAGAAAAGAAAAGAGAAAAGAGCGAAGAATAAGATTAAGTAGTAAGCAGTATTAATAAAAGAGATTTCCTAGGATGTGTAATTAAACGCACGCGTAACGCTGCTTTTTTTCTTCGTTGAAGTCTGTTCCTAAGAAGTCGCTATTTAATCAGAAAGATGGCTCGATTTTGGTTTAAAAACAAACCATTATTAGTTCAGAATCAATAATAGCACTGATGCATTAACAAAAAATGAGTACTACAAGCAATGTTTATTATTATGAGTACTCTAGAGGGCTTGATTTGACTTGGAAGTTCTTATCAACTGTTTGAGAAGTCATTTTGGGGCATTTCACTTCTTGATGTGTGTTTGTTTGGGGTGGGGTTTGTTATTGGTTTTTCGTTTCTTGGATAGAGCTCCCAGGTTCACTAATGCTGAGATGTGTTGCGTATGCGACCATTTTACCCCCATCATTAAAATAACTGTCGCATTCCGACTTCAGGAATAAAAAGGAAAGGTAAAGGTGTCCCATAACCTATGTGGTCGTAGGGGAACGAGGCATCAGAGACCTCAACTTCTCTAGGGGCCAGCATATTGAGGGCGGCGCCCATCTCCTCTCCCTTGCTGCTTTTACCTTCCCTGATCCTAAAGAGGACAGGTACCCATTTACAGCTGGGTGAACTGCGGGGACTGTACTGAAGCCAAAGCGCGCAAACGGTCACCCATCCACTTGGTTAACCACGCTCAATGCTGCTTAACCTTAAGCTTGGGGATAGCAAGTGCTCTGACCACTGAGCTATCCCGTTCTCTCAAAAGGGATAATATTATCTAAACACGATACCAGTGTGCATGCGTTGCTAGATAATTATGTTCATGCCATCTGTTTTGACCGGCTCGAATGACCTACTCATCCCAAAGGCAGAACGGATACTACCTGTGTTTTTTACAGAAGTAATAGTGTTCATCTGTTGTTACTTTCTCTATGGAGAACATCTTGACAGAAAAACGTCCCCCCCCCCCTTCCCCTTTCTGTGTGTACCTGTGTTTGTTTACAAGTGATAATGCACATATGTTGTTGCTACTATCTTTAGGGAGAACATCTTGACAGAACAGCAATCCCCACCCACCTCGTTTTTCTTTCTTTTTTTGGTAAACCTGTGTTTGTTTACAGGTGATAGTGCATATCTGTTGTTGCTACTTTCTTGAGGAAGAACATCTTGACAGAACAGCGCCCCCGTTTTTCCTTGCGTACCTGTGTTTGTTTACAAGTGATAGTGCATGCCGTATGCCGTATGCCGTATGCCGCATACGGCATGGAGGTCAGTACAGAGAAATCAAAGATCATGGTCAACAGCGCAAGTAATGACAGCACGGAAATAAAGATGAATGGAGAAATACTGGAAGAGGTGAGCCAATTCAAATACTTAGGCTCCATCCTAACAAAAGATGGCACATCAAACAATGAAGTGAAAGCTCGCATTGCAACAGAAACATCTGCTTTAGCCAGACTCGAGAGGATCATCAGAAGCAACATCAGCTTCTGCACCAAATACCACCTCTACAAATCCCTCGTGATATCTATCCTCCTATATGGCTGTGAATCATGGACTCTGTCAGCAAAGCTACAGAGGAGAATCCAAGCATTCGAGAACAAGTGCCACAGAAGATTCCTCAAAATATCATACAAAGAACACATGACCAACAACTATGTGAAAGAAGAAATCAAAAAGCGTGTGGGCCCCCAAGAACCTTTGCTCTCCACCATAAAGAGGAGAAAACTGATGTGGTTTGGTCACACCACAAGACACAACACCTTAGCAAAAACCATCCTGCAGGGAACGGTCGAAGGCAAGAGAAGAAGAGACCGCCCGAAAAAAATCATGGGTTGACAGCATCAAAGACTGGACCGCCCAACCCCTGCAACACCTTCTACTAGCCACACAGGATCGTGAAGCATGGAAAAAAGATCTCTGTTGCGTCTTCTCTCATATCCCCCTTACGTCGTTTGGGACATGGGACTGAATGAAAGAATGAATGATAGTGCATAATTATTTATCTGTTGTTGCTACTTTTTTTTTATAAAGAAGAACATCTCGACAGAACAGCGCCCCTTTTTTTAAAATTCATTTTCCATGTGTACCTGTGTTTGTTTGCAAGTGCTAGTGCACATCTGGCGTTGCTATTTTCTTGAGGAAGAACATCTTGACAGAACAGCGCCCCCCCCCCCCTCCCCCCCACTTCCTTTTTTTAAAAACGAAACTTTCCCTTGAGTACCAGTGCTTGTTTACAAGTGCTAGTGCATACCTGGCGTTGGTACTTTCGTGAGGAAGAACATCTTGACAGAACAGCGCCCCCTCCCTAGTTTTAAAATTAAAAATTCCCTTGTGTACCAGTGTTTGTTTACAAGTGAAAGTGCAAACTTCTTGTTGTGGCAGAGCAATCTGACCCTGCAGCTTCAGCTCTTTTCCAACATGTTGTGTTCTGCTGCTGAAGAAGAAACGCACTGTTGTGGCTTTCAACAGCAGCTAGCACTGGGTCAGACAACATTATTATTATGATGATGATGGAGGTTTTGCTATACAGTTTTGACTCTTATTGCCTGAGCTGTTTTTAAGTGCCTCCTACACATGCTGTGTACAATTATTATCACGTCCGAAATTACACAGAACTTGTATTGCCTGAGCTGTTTTTAAGGGCTTTCTACATATGCTGCGTACAATTACTATCACATCCGAAATTACACAGGACTTGTATTTCCTTCGGATGAGACTATAAACCGAGGCCCTGTGTGCGAACGCATCCAGAACATCTTGCGCACACGTTAAATCCTGTTCCGCTTTTCGAAAGAGTAGGCCATTGTGCGCCGGTGGGAACAGATGACAAAATTTACAAAACCGCATACATCCGGGGACTAATTGTAAAAAAGCACATGAGTGCTTATTCCATTATCCTCGATATAAAACAAATAAATAAATAAGTGGATTGGTGGTCTAGAGGTAACGCGCCTGCCTAGAAAGCGAAAAGTCCGGGTTCGAAGTATATGGTGGTTTGATCCCTGTTTGGGCCCGAAACTTTTCCCCCCGTCCATTAGACCATGAGTGGTGGTCTGGGTGCTAGTCTTTCGGATGAGACGATAAACCGAGGTCCCGTGTGCTTTACATATTTAGCGAACGAACAAGAACCCACGGCAGCAAGGGAGTTGTGCTTTGCAAAATTCTGTAGAAAAAGTCACTCTTACAGGGAAACAAAGACAGTTGTGGACAGAAAAAGAAACAAAAGTGGGTGGCGCTGCTCTTGTAGCGACGCGCTCTCCCTGGGAAGAGCAGCCCGAATTTCACACAGACAAATCTGCCGTGACTTAAAAGTGGTATATGTATTAGTGTCTTCAATGCATGCTGTGCATGCACAGGACTTTGGCTTATAATGATATCCGGAATTACACAGGACTTCGATTTATCATCATATTTTCTTAAAACATGGGCTCAATCCGTAACCTCAAGATCGTGTGGAATGACATGAGGGGACGGGAGAAGGAGGATGGGGGGAAGGGGGGGAGGGGTAGACCAGGTCAGAATGTGATTTGTAACATTCAACCTTTCGCTTTCGTCACGAATGTGTAACCTTCTGATTGGGGCTTGAGGTCTACATACACGGCTGTGTGACAGGGCTCAGAATAGTTGGATTGTCTGACGCCTGTACACTCCTGTCCTAACTATGCCCTGCCTCCCACAGCCCACCCCGCTCCCTGAGTACAGGGGTCCAGCTAATGCCTGCAGGTTTTCAGACCTCAGAGTAGCATCCTATCTACGAAGGGATCCATCAACAGTGCAGAGTCTCGTCTGACTGGTGTCCTTCGGCAGCCTAACATTGATGGGATTCTGTGAACTGCTGTCTCTGTAAAAGGAGCCTTGATGTGATGTGTGACTGTGCGTTTCTTCCAGACACTAAGCCACTTCCTAACAACCCTTCAATCGGATATGTCCGCTGGGATGTTAATATAATCACAAGAACATCAACACTGTGCGTTTGTTTTGATGGAGCTGAGTGGTGGTGGAAGGAGGAAAAAAAGCGGCAAGAGAAAGTTACAGAAGGTTGGAGATACAAAATCAACAGCAGCAGCAGTAACAACAACAATAACATCATCAACAACATCATTAACAACAACAACAACAAAAACCAACCAAAACAACAATGAAACAACTTCAACACAATCCCCTCCAAAAGACTCCCGGAAGATTGAGGATACAAAATCATCATCATCAGCAGCAGCAACAACAACAATAACATCATCATCAACATCATTAACAACAACAATAAAACCCCCAACCAAAACAAAAATAAAACACTTCAACATAACCAACTCCAAAAGACACCCCCCCCCCCCCCCCCCCCCCCCATTCCTTACAAATCTAAACCAACCAACCAAACAAACGAAACAGCAACCATCACAACTTCTGTCAGCGGTAGCAAAATCGACAGCAAAACCCAATGCAATCCAATCTTCTTGTTTATAGCCCCGTGGACCTATATAGAACCCATATCAGGGCTGTCACACGGGTAAAGCCCTAAATCTCAGAGAGCAAAACTATGCAACTAAACACAGATCCAAACAGGATTTAAACCCAATTCCACTGTCATTCCTGGCATTCACGCCCTTGCCAACAATCAGGGTCAACCCAGGGCGATCACCCACGCGGTATGGGAGACCCACATAAACGGCACATCTTCCTTCACTTTCACTAGTCTTCTAGACTGTCGGGGGTACCACTGAATGTTTTGCAACCAACGAGCTTCCTCCACTCCTCACGGTTCTCAGTTTTCTGCAGTATGTCGTACCTCTCAAGGCCAGTCAGTCCACTCTTTCTGATGTTGTCTTCCCATCGTTTTCTCTGTCTACCTCTTCTTCGTCTCCCTCCTTGTATTGTCCCCTTGTAGGACAGTCTTGGCCTGTCCAGATGTTCTTGTGTGACGTGCCCGTACCACTTCAGTTTGCGTTTTTTTCACTGAAGTCGGGAGCTCTTCACACGGCCTATAGTGTTTTTCGGTTTTCACTTCATCGTTAGTAATGTCATCTCTGTAGGAGATACCAAGAAGTTTGCGTGAGAAAGTATCTCATCTCCATTGCCTGTATCCTTCTTCCAATGCCTGCTGTTATGGTTCTCGTTTCACATGCATACAATTACAAACATATGGACGTGACCAGGAAAAGTTACCAAAAGGATAAAGCCAATAATTATTCGAATTTTCAAAGCCAAAAACAAACAGCAGCAATGAAAACCAGGAAAGTCAAACCAACGCTCTCCTCTTCACTCAACTAGATCTGAAACGCATTAATTTTACTGAACTCTTGTTATCCTTTTTCATTATTTATTTATTCTTTTATATCGAGGATAATGGAATAACCACTCGTGTGCTTTTTTACATCCAGTCCCCGTGTGCATGCGGTTTTGTAAATTTTGTCATCTGTTCCCAATGGCACACAATGGCCTACTCTTTTGGCCTACATTATTCATCCTACGCGCATCTGAAGTTGAGAATCGTCTGACTAATTCGGTTCTTGCATGGCAGACGATACATTTTAGTCTCCCCCCCACTCCCACACACACACACACATCCACTATCTTTTGTCTACTAAACATAAGAAAAACAACAACAACAACAACAACAACAACAAACCTCCAAAAGACTGTCTTTTTGGATCTGTTGCTCTCTTTTATGTAAAAGTTCTTCTTTTCCATTTGTAGATTGGCTAAGTTTCAAAGTACTATAATACTTATCATACTGTACTGCCTGTTGCATGCAATTGATGCACTATTTATTTCTTTATATAAAGAAAACAAAAACACGGGAAAAATATTCCATCTCAATATCCCATCGTGTTGGATCATATGTTTAGATGATTTTCTGATTGATTAAACTAACTCTCTCTTCTCTCTCTCTCTCTCTCTCTCTCTCTCTCTCCTCTCTCTCTCTCTCTCTCTCTCTCTCTCTCTCTCTCTCTCTCTCTCTCTCTTATGTATGAGGGAAAATTTGATGTGTATAGGTAGATATGTAGTTACTTAATTTGTATTGGTTGGTTGGTCCATCATATAATTGACTGATAATGTGGGTAGCTGATTGCATGTATAACTAAGTGATTAAGCTTATTGTCAGCTTCATTGCGTATAATTATGTTATACATTTCTTCATGTTTGTTTACCTGTTAGTTTCCTTTTTTTCTTTCTTCATGAGGTCCTGGTGTAAAGAAGCCACTGGCTTATCCATTCACCCTCATTAAAACATTCGAGTTCGAGTTCTCTCTCTCTCTCTCTCTCTCTCTCTCTCTCTCTCTCTCTCTCTCCTCTCTCTCTCTCTCTCTCTCTCTCTCTCTCTCTCTCTCTCTCTCTCTATCTCTCTATGTTCCAATCTCCTTGTGTCTCCTGTTTACTTTTATGTTCCTTTGCCCTCCTCTGTCTTGGTAGTTAAATCAATATTGTATATATTTTTCCCATACGTATTGACTTCAGGACAAACTAGTCGGGGTTTTTTCACCCCGTGGGGATGCCGGGGGGCCTATCAGTATAAATAGCATCCCCACCTTCTCGAAATTTTGCGCTAAAAATTTCCTCTTTTCTATCACTTTCTTTGTTTTTCTGCCGTGTCCATTTTTCTTCCTGTCACCTCCTTCTTGTCTATTTTCTGCCTTCTCGGTCTGTTCTCCAGCCTTTATCCAGAAATACTTTTAAAAAAAAAAAACACACCACACAACAACACAATTCTCTCTTATGCCCAAGTCGGATGCGCTGGGCCTGACTTGTCAGGCGCTTCACGGCAGCGTGACCGCATTTTCGTTGGTATTAACAGACAACAATAGTTACTGTCTGATCGTTCGACGTAGAAGAAGAAGAAGAAGAAAGAAGAAGAAGAAGAAGAAGAAGTAGTCTGGGTTTTTGTGTGTTTGTTTGTTTTATCATATAGAGGGTGTGTGGCTCATACCAAGGATCAGGCGTGAGCAGAATTAGATTTTGTGTGCGTCAGACAAGGTTCTCCGCCGTAACTTTGCAAACTGTTTTTCTCCCTTTATTCCTCCCCCTCCCCCCCCCCCTACCCCCCCCCCCCCCCCCCCCCCCCCCTCTTCCCCTAGGATTCCAGAAGCGTTTGGCTCTTGCCATTTCGGAGTTTACTTTCTCTTGAGTGATTACAAGAGCCCCCACCCCACCCCCACCCCCACCCCCCACCCCTAGTTCTGGACCTTCGCAGTTGGCTGGGCTTTAAATAGGTTTTGATTGATGGGTTGCATGCAGCATGGAGGAAGGACTAAAAATGGAAGCATAGCTTTAATGAATCGGATTTTCCACTTGGTGGGTGAGTGGGTGGGTTGTTTGCTTTCAAAATGAAAAACTAAACAAAACCCAAAGCTGGCTCTGTAACGCTCTGTTTTTTGTTCTGTTTTTGCTCGCTCTTTACAGAGAGAGTGCCAGCGTAACTTAGTTGGTAGAGCATCGGAAAGGTATTTTACCATTTACCTGTTCAGCTCCTAGTCGTAATAATGGTTTTGTGTGGTGTTGCGTGTGTGTGTGTGTGTGTGTGTGGGGTGTGTGTGTGTGTGTGTGTGTGTGTGTGTGGTGCGCGCGCGCACGCGTGCCTGTGTGTGTTTTTTATATTTTTATTTTTTATGATATTCTTTTATTTTATTCTTTTATTTCGAGGATAATGGACTAAGCACTCATGTTCTTGGTTCGCCCAGTCCCAGTGTGTGTGTGCGTGTGTGTGTGTGTGTGTGTGTGAGTGTGTGTGTGTGTGTGTGTGTGTGTGTGTGTGTGGTGTGTGTGTGTGTGTGTGTGTGTGTGTGTGTGTGTCCTCTTCACACAGTCATGCTTAGGCTGGGTGGTGGTTTGGTGTAAGTATAGTGTAGGTTCATGTAGTGTAGTGTGGTGTAAGTGAAGTGTAGTGTGGTGTAAGTGTAGTGTAGTGTAGCGTAGTGTAGTGTAGCGCAGTGTAGTGTAGTGCAGTGTAGTGTAGCGTAGTGTAGCGCAGTGTAGTGTAGCGCAATATAGTGTAGTGCAGTGTAGTGTAATGTAGTGTATGTAGTGTAGTGTAGTGTAGTGTAGTGTAGTGCTGTGTAGCGCAGTTTAGTGTAGTGTAGTGTAGCGTAGTGCAGTGTAGTGTAGCGCAGTGTAGTGTAGTGCAGCGCAGTGTAGTGTAGTGTAGCGTAGTGCAGTGTAGTGTAGTTTGTGCGTGTGCAGTGTAGTGTAGTTTAGTGCAGTGTGTAGCGTGTATGTAGTGTAGTTTAGTGCAGTGTAGTGTAGTGTAGTTTAGTGAGTTATGCAGTGGAGTGTATGTAGGTAGTGCGGTTTAGTAATGCAGTGTAGTGCTGTGTAGTTTAGTGTAGTGTAGCGCAGTGTAGTGTAGTGTGAGTGTAGTGTGTAGTGTAGTGTATGTGAGTGTAGCGCAGTGTAATGTAGTGTAGTGTGAGTTAGTGTAGTGTAGTGTAGTGTAGTGTAGCGCAGTGTATTGTATGTAGTGTAGTGTAGCGCAGAGTGTAGTGTAGGCGTGTATTGTAGTGTGTATAGTGTAGTGTAGCGCAGTGTATTAGTCAGTGTAGTTTAGTGCAGTGGTGAAGTGTAGTGTAGTGTAGTCGGTTTAGTATAGTGCAGTGTAGTGCTGTGTAGTGTAGTGTAGCGCAGTGTAGTGTAGCGCAATGTAGTGTAGTGTAGTGCTGTGTAGTGCAGTATAGTGTAGTGTCGTGTAGTGTGAGTGTAGTGCAGCGCTGTGTAGTATAGTGCAGTGTAGCGCAGTGTATTGTATTGCGGTTTAGTATAGTGCAGTGTAGTGCTGTGTAGTGTAGTGTAGCGCAGTGTAGTGTAGTGTAGCGCAGTGTAGTGTAGTGTAGCGCAGTGTAGTATATCGCAGTGTAGTGTAGTGTAGTGCTGTGTAGTGTAGTGTAGCGCAGTGTAGTGTGGTGTAGCGCAGTGTAGTGTGGTGTAGCGCAGTGTAGTATAGCGCAGTGTAGTGTAGTGTAGTTTAGCGCAGTATAGTGCAGTGTAGTGTAGTGTAGTGTAGCGCAGTATAGTGCTGTTTAGTGTAGTGGGAGTGTTAGATAATCCCCTTCTTCCTTGCTTTCTCTGTCTTGGATATCATGGAATGATTATCCCCTCGACAGGGTCGTAACAAGTGGGTGGTGTTTGTTAGGTCTGAATGAAATAATCTTCTGTTCATATAGCTAGCTGTCTGTGGGTCTGTCTGCTGTCTGTCTGTCTGTCTGTGTCTGTGTGTCTGTCTGTGTGTCTGTCTGTCTCTCTTTTTGACTTGACTTGACCCCCCCTCTCTCTCTCTCTCATATTTGATTTGACTTGATTTGACCTCTCTCTCGTGAGAATTTGACTTGACGTGACCTCTCTATTGTGAGTATGTGACTTGACTTGTTTTGACCTCTCTCGTGAGTATTTGACTTGACTTGACTTGACCTCTCTCGTGAGTATTTGACTTGACTTGACCTCTCTCGTGAGTATTTGACTTGACTTGACTTGACCTCTCTCGTGAGTATTTGGCTTGACTTGACTTCTCTGTTGTGAGTATTTGACTTGACTTAACTTGACTCCTCTCTCATGAGTATTTGACTTGACTTGACTTGACCTTTCTGTTGTGAGTATTTGACTTGACTTAACTTGACTTCTGTCTCTCGTGAGTATTTGACTTGACTTAACTTGACTTCTCTCTCTCAAGAGTATTTGACTTGACTTGACTTAACTTGACTTTTCTCTCGTGAGTATTTGATTTGAATTGACTTGACTTCTCTCTCATGAGTATTTGACTTGATTTGACTTAACTTGACTTCTCTCTCGTGAGTATTTGACTTGACTTGACTTCTCTCTCTCGTGAGTATTTGACTTGACTTGGCCTCCCTCTCTTGTGAGTATTTGACTTGACTTGACCTCTCTCTCATGAGTATTTGACTTGACTTCTCTCTCGTGAGTATTTAACTTGACTTGACTTCCCTCTCTCGTGAGTATTTGACTTGACTTGACTTCTCTCTCTGACTTCTCTCTCTGACTTCTCTCTCTGACTTCTCTCTCTCTCTCTCTCTCTCTCTCTCTCTCTCTCTCTCTCTCTCTCTCTCTCTCTCTCTCTCTCTCTCTCTCTCCGCGTTCCTTTACCTGGTGTAGTACGTAGTGCCTGGTCTTCTCCTGTGCTTGTCACTTTGCAGGAGGTCTGTCTTCTTGCCTCAAGTCAACACATTCCCATTCCAGAGCAGCCTATTTCATTGTACATGTTGCATACTGGGGATGTTCGTATTTCTATAACCCACCGAATGCTGACTCGAATTAAGGGATCTTTAACGTGCATATTTCAATCTTCAACATGTGTAGATTATACACGAAGGGAATTAAGGCACTTGCAGGCCTGTACTGGAAGTTGATCTGGGATATCGTAAAAACTCGCCATCTTTAATTCACTAGACGCCGCGGAAATTCGAACCCACGATTTTATGGACCTAAGGGATTAAAGTCAAACGGTCTTAACCACTCGGCTATAGCGTCCGTCATCTACCCATTGATTTATTTATCCATCCATCCATCCATCCATCCATCCATCATCCATCCATCAGTCCATTGTCGATCATCCAACATTACTTATAGAACACATAGCACATACACACCCCATGCCACATTTCGCACTAGGATTGTTTTTCTGCGCCCGATGCGTGGTACGAGAAATGAGTAATGGAACGAACGTTTATTTTTGTGATGTTTTACCTTTTGTTGTTAGGGAAAGCTTGTTGGATTTTCTTTTTGTCTTTTGTCTTCAGTCTGTTTTAAAACGCTGGAAAGACAACGTCAGAGACAGGACTGGTCTGGAGTTGGAACGAGGTGTTACGGAAAGTTGAGAACCGCGAGGAGTGGTGGTGTGAAGGAAGCTGGTTGCAAATTCTTCAGTGGTACTGGTATCCCAAACTAAACGGTTGATTAGACTACGGGATAGGTGGAGGAGAATTATGTTTAATGTAGAAGAAAAAAAAAGAAAGAAAGAAAAAAAAGAAGGAATTTCCTGCAGTGAGAATAAAAATATGAAAAATAAAAAGCAGTTCATAAATCTTCAGTCAAGTTACATACATGTTACGATAATTAATTCCGCATCATTCCTTTCTTTCTATAATTATTTTCCGGTAGTCTTCAGGGAGTTGGGGGGGGGGGGGGGCTGGAGGAGGAAGAGGGAGGTGTAGGGGGGGGATTGGCAAGGGTCGTGTCCTTCATATTTCTTTCCCCTTGTCTTCCTACCCATTATTTCAGCTACGCTGTCTGTCTATCTGTCTGCCTGCCTGCTCCTCCATCCAAACACATAACATACTGGCTGGCACGCTGCCCCCGTCCGTGTTACTGCGATGGTCTTTGCAATGTTAGGACGATTGACTGGCTGATGTAACACTGCTTTCCTCGCTCGTTCCCGCTAAACGCTCAGGAAAATAGCGCATCCCAGATGGCAGTGTTTGTCTCCATTTTCTGCTTTTCTTCCTTTCTGACTGCTCTTTTGCCATAACATCGGAATGACTCAAAGCATGGTTCCAGTGCGCAGGGAGACTGGATAATTGGTCTAGTGGTTAGAGAACGTTGAGCTCGTGATCTGACGGGCCCGGGTTCGATCCCCCAACTGAAGTTTTAAGTCGGGGCAGATTTCTCTGTGTGAAAATCTAGACCCCTCTGCCCCCGGGGGAGAGCGTGTGGCCACAAGAGCAGCGCCTTTCCTTAACCCTGAAAAGGAGGAAAGGTAAAGGTAAAGGAGTCCCATAACCTATAAGGTCGTAGGGGAGCGAGGCGTCAGAGACCTCACTTCTCTAGGGCCAGCATATTGAGGGCGGCGCCCATCTCCTCTCCCTCGCTGCTTTACCTTCCCTGACCCTAAAGAGGGCAGGTTTTACCTAACCCTGAAACAGATGACAAAATTTACAAATCCGCATACACACGGGGACTGGATGTAAAAAGCACATGAGTGCTTATTCCATTATCCTCGATATAATAGAATAAATAAATAACATAAATAAATAAATAAGACCCGTTCAAAGGGATTCTCCCGCTGAAGTTGACATCAGTACCCTCTCCCCCCCCCTCCCCCTCCCTCCCCCCACCACCCCACCCCGGAAGTCTTTCAGATGAGACGATAAACCGAGGTGAGGGTTTTTTTTATGCCAATACGCGTAGAACATCTTGTGCACATGTTAAAACTTGTTCTGCCTTTCGGAAGAGTAGGCCATTCGTCTCGGTAGAAATAGATGGCAAAATTACAACAACAAAAAAGAAGACGAAAAACTGCATGCAACTGGTGTTCTTTAGACACCATCCCCGAAATGGAAATGTTTTTATTTTATTTTTTATTTTACACCACTTTAAGCCACGACAGATTTCTCTGCGTGAAATTTGAGCTCCTCTCCTCGGGGAGAGCGCGTCGCCACAAGAGCAGCGCCACCCATTTTTTCTTTTTCTTTTGTGATCTACAAGTGTATTTGTTTTCCTTATGAGAGTGGCTTTTTTCCACAGAATTTGGCCAGGGACAGCTCTCTTGTTCCCGTAGGTTCTTTTACGTGCGCTAAATAATTTTGTGTAGCACACGAGACCTAGGTTCATCGCCTCATCCGAATGACTAGCACCCAGACCACCAACTCATGGTCTAATGGATGGGGGAAAAGTTTCGGATCCAAACGGGATTTGAAACCACCGCACACATCCGACCCGGTCTTTTCACTTTCTAGGCAGATGCGTTACCTCTAGACCATCTTCATAGTGGGTGAACGGTCATAAAGGCAAAATTGGTGAAGATCGGAGCTCTTTGCCCAAGAAGAAGAAGAAAACAACAACAAAGTTCAAATCATTTTGTGCACACCTATGGTGCGATTTGGTGGTCAGATAACCGATCTAAAAATCTTGGGGGTCATAGGTTTGATTTGAACTTTTGAACTCAAAATGTTCTCCCATCTACTAGACCTTTAGTGTGTATTTGTTTATTTATTTATTTATTTATTTTATTTTATTTTATCTTATTTATTTATTTTATTTTATTCTTTTATATCGAGGATAATGGAATAAGCACTTATGTGCTTTCTTACATCCAGTCCCCGTGTGTATGTGGTTTTGTAATTCTGTCATCTGTTCCCACCGGCACACAATGGCCTACTCTTACGAAAAGCGGAACAGGATTTAACGTGTGCGCAAGATGTGTGGTGTGTGTGTGTGTGTGTGAGGGGGAGAGGTCTAGGTGCAAGTCTATCAGACAAGGCGATAAACCAAAGATGTGCAACACATATTTAGTGCACGCAAAAGAACCCACGACAGCACAAGAGTTGTTCAGGATGAAACTCTGTAAAAACGAAAACCAAACAAAAACAACATCAACAAAAAACCCAAACAACGCAACAACAAAAAACAATCAAACCCCACTCAAATAGTCAACCTCGGAGGGAAACAAACACATATTCAGACCAGACACAAAAGTATGCGTGGCACTGTTCTTGTGGTGACACATTCTCCCCGGAGAGAGCAGTCCATATTTCCACGCAGAGAACTCTACCGTGACTGAAATTCGTATACAATACAATGCAATGCAATGCAATACGATACAAAGACAAAAGGAAGCAGTACAATACAATGCAATACAATACAACACAATACAATAGGGTACCATCAGATCCAACTGTTTTGCAGGTGTTGGGAACGAAAGATCTGTTGTTTGGTCACATTGCTGTCTCATACTGAAGCTGCAAATGTCTTTCAAATTGATAGTAGTCTATGCCACTCATAGTCTGAGACTCTTTTGTACGTATTCTGTTTTTTGATTTCTCATGTGCATTTGACACCATTCAACCCCCATCTTCTGGCCTGGAAAATGCTTTCTCTGAATGTCTGCCCTCAACTTATTCTATGGATTATGATTTTTTTTAACAGCAGAACGCAGTCTGTCCGCTTTGAAAATGCAATATCCTTTGAAAAGTCTGCTTCTACTGGTTGCTCACAAGGTACAGTTCTATTACCTATTCTGTTCCCCCTTTATACAAATGATTGCACTGGATCTGATACCGTCCTCATGATCTGATAACACTGCTCTTGAAGATCTGTCAAAATCACAGCGTGTATTTTCAGCAAGTTGATGATTCCTCTATAAGGTGTAAACAAAATTACATTCACCTGAATGTAAAAAAAGACAAAAGAACTTTTAAATGATTTCCCTATGAATCCGGTTACTGTTCCATATATTTTTTTATTCATTGAATGAAAGTAGAACGTGTGCATGATTATAAACGCCTGGGAACAATTATTGATGATGATAAAACTTAGTTTTACTGCAAACAAATCTTTTGAATAGAAATTCTAGTCCTGTATCTTTTTTTCCTCTATAAGCTTCGACATCTGCAAGTTAACACAAAAGTTCTGCAGAGTTTTTATTGCTGCTTTA
>CM054138.1:47039876-47059876 GCA_028751875.1 Rapana venosa
CATTTTGCGCACACACGTCAAAAACCCCGTTCCGCTTTCCGGAAGAGTAGGCCACTGTGTGCCGGTGGGAACGGATGATAAAATGGACAAAACTACATACACACGGGGGGGACTGGTGTAAAAAAAATAAAAAAGCACATGAGTGCTGATTCCATTATTCTCGAAATAAAAGAGTAAATAAATAAATAAATAAATAAATAAATAATCTGGATTAATAAAAATGTTTGACAACTGCGCCAACCCCGGTCGAAAATGTAACTAGAAATTACTTCTAAACTGCTTAGCTTATCAATCTTTGTCTTAAATGAAATCAACACTCATAGAAAAAAACACAACCTGATAATTGGGTAACAAAAACATTAATAAATATTTTTTTTAAAAGAGATAACATAGATATGAACTCGATCGAGTCGAGACCTGCGAACGTTAAAAAAGGAGTACTCTATACCTCTCCCTGGAAGGAAAATCTGTTGGGTTGTTTTTTTATCCCACCCAATTCGCAAGCTCGCAAGGACAATTTTGAAAAAGAAATGTCAAGATTTGGAATCGTTTGTCTTGTGTGATTTGCAGTCTGTGTGCATTGGTAGTCCGCCTGGTAAACAAAAAAACAACTGAAGAAGGGAAATTTTCACAACAGGAAGTTTTCACAACAAGAAGTTTTCACCACAGGAAGCTTTCACCACAGGAAGTTTTCACCACAGGAAGTTTTCACAACAAGAAGTTTTCACCACAGGAAGTTTTCACCACAGGAAGTTTCCAGACCCCCCCCCCCCCCCCCCCCCAAGGAGAAATTGGGCCTGTCCACTTTAGGACAACAGACCCCTTTACGACACAGTACACACACTCCTCCTTGTCTTCACAACACCCCCAGAGAGAGAGAGAGACAGACAGACAGACAGACAGACAGAGAGAAGATGGTGAGAGGGGTGGATGGATGGGTGGGTGAGCGAGGGGTGGGATGGTGGGGTGGGGGGGGGGGGGGTCAGAAAGGGGATGGGTGAGGGACAAGTTTGATGGATGAAGGAAATCAACATTCCAGAAAAAGATTTTGCCGTGATGAAGCTGACGGCTGATCATCATCAATCCACTTATCCTCCGTCTAACCATTGATCAGCTAACCAATCAATCAACCAACCAACCATCCAACCAACCAGCCAGCCAGCCATCCAACCAACCAACCAACTAACCATCCAATCAACCATCCATCCAATCAACCAACCAACCAGCCAACCAACCAATTGAAAGCGCTAAGAAAATGAATCACAATTAATGAACAACTGGCCAGTCAACCAACCAACCAACCTTGTCCAATCAATCAATCAATCAATCAACCAGCCAGCCAGCTAGCCAACCAAGTGAGCAGCCACTCTGATACGTGTGGACTATACAGAAAATCGAAACAGAATGTTGGGGAAAGATGCAGACCTGCAAAAACGGGACAGCCAGCACTAGTTGTGTCCAGTTAACAGTATAGATCTAGACAGTGACCAAGGGGTACGTTTATTTTATTTATTTTATTCTATTCTATTTTTTATCATTTCGAGGATAAGAGAATAGCCGCTCATATGTTGCTTTTTTATATCCAATCCTCGTGTGTATGCAATTTTTGTACATTTTGTTATCCGTTCCCACCGGCACACAATGGCCTACTCTTACGAAAAGCGGAACGGGTTTTAACGTGTGGTCAAGATGTTCTGCGTGCGTTTGCACACGGGACCTCGGTTTATAGTCTCATCGGAAGGACTTTTGGGGAGAGTGGAGTCTGCACTGATGTTAACTCCAGGAGAAAATATCCCCTTGAACGTAGCGAGTATCCACGTATGCAAGCGTACGTCTGAGATAGATATTTGTATTTTTATTTTATTTTAATTTTATTTTATACCACTTTAAGTCATGACAGATTTCTCTGCGTGAAACTCGGACTGCTCTCCCCAGGGAGATCGCGTCGCCACAAGAGTAGCGCCACCCATTTGTTTTCTTTCTATTTGTCTGCACGTGTGTTTGATCCCTATCATAGTGGCTTTATTTTTTTTACAGAATTTTGCCAGGAACAACTCTCTTGTTGCCGTGGGTCCCTTCACGTGCGCTAAATAAATTTGTGTTAACACACGGGATCTCGGTTGATCGTCCCATCCAAAAGACTAGCACCCAGACCACCACTCATGGTCTAATGAATGGGGGAAAAGTTTCGAATCCAAACTGGATGTGAACCACCGCACACTTCCGATCCGGACTTTTCGCTTTCTAGGCAGGCGCGTGACCTCTTTAGACCACCGATCCATATTATATCTTTGTGCACATGCCTTAATGAACACTTGGCGCCATCAAACAATAATTACTGACAGACAGACTGGTACTGGCTAATGCTTTTGTTGGTTTGGGCAGGGGGTGGGGGTGGGGGGTTGTTCCACAGCTAGAACTCCAAGGTTCACCAATGGGAAGAATTTGCTTATGTAACTGTTTAGTAAAAAACTGTTTACCTGCTTTTACTTGCCCACCATTACGGGATAGCTCAGTGGTCACAACACTTCGCTTTACCCCCAAGCCAAGGTTAAGCAGCGTCGAGCGTGGTTACCATTTAAATGGGTGACCCCTTTGCGCGCCTTGGCTTCAGTACAGTTCCCCCCAGTTCACCCAGCTGTAAATGGGTACCTGCCCTCTTTAGAGTCAGGGAAGGTATAAAGCAGCGAGGGAGAGGAGATGGGCGCCGCACTCACCCGAAGGACACGAACCATGACATCCCTAGCCCAGAGGACCCATAGTATGGCAAAGAAAAAGACACCAACCATTGATTTCAGTGCACTGAAACTGCATGAAGAGCAAAGTAGTACAGGTTGTTACCACAGCATTATGAATATCGGCTGTCTATGGTTATTTCCGAGACCGAATAATTATCTCAGTGGTCAGAGCACTCGCTTTCCCCAAGCTAAGGTTAAGCAGCATTGAGCGTGGTTACCAAGTGGATGGGTGACCGTTTTTGCGCATTGACTTCAGTACACTATTGACTTCAGTACAGTTCCCCAGCTCAGCCAGCTGTAAATTATTAGGGTCAGGGAAGGTAAAGCAGTGAGGGAGAGGAGATGGGCGCCACCTCAATATACCGGCCCCTAGACAAGCTGAGGTTTCTGACGCCTCGCTCTCCAATGACCGCATAATGCGAACATCTTTAAGCTTATTGTTATTTCAGACCAAAGGCTGGTAAAACTTTAGGAAGTGACTGTGGCTTGTCCTGGTTTGGACACTATATATCAGATGGTGGATGGGATGACAAAACTACAATTGCGTAACATACAGTAGAAACATAGATTGTCAGTATAAATAGCATCCTCACAATCTGGAAATTCTATGGCTAGAAATTTCCTCTTTTCTATCCCTCTCTTCGTTTGTACCTTTATTCCTTTTCTTCCTGTAACCTCCTCCTTTGTCTATTTTCTGCCTTCTTGCTCCATTCTCCTGCATCCGCACCTCCCCCCCCCCCCCCCCCTTTTGTTTTTTCTTCTCTCGAGAGAGAGACTAAAAAAGATAACAATTCTCTCATGCCGAAGTCAGATTGCGCTGGGATTGACCAGTCTTGTCAGGCAGGCTCTTAACGGCAGCAACCTGACGCATTTTCGCTCATAATTATAAAAGACAAGTATAGTTTTATTTTAATTTTATTATTTTTATTTTATTCTTTTATATCGAGGATAATGGAATAAGCTCTTATGTGCTTTTTTTTTTTTTACATCCAGTCCCCGTGTGTTTGCGGTTTTTTGTAAATTCTGTCATCTGTTCACACCGCGCACACAATGGCCTACTCTTCCGAAAAGCGGGACAGGATTTAACGTGTGCGCAAGATATTTTTGCGAGCGTTCGCACACGGGGCCTTCGGTTTATATAGTCTCATCCGAAGGATAAGTTGCTGTCAGAGCGTTCGTTCGTTCGACGACGACGACGACGAAGAAGAAGAAGAATGCAAAGCGCGCGCGCGCGTGCACGTGTTTGCTAAGCCCCTGCACACAAGCACACAATCTGATACTCAGGGCCTGGTATTGTGGCTGGCTGTCAGCACATTACACTACACTACACAACCGGCAACACAAGCCACCCGGGGGCGGTCATAGCTGCTCCACGCCACATTCCATTCCCCTGCTGCTTTAGCTTATTGCGTGCTTGAGGACACTTGCGCACTTTATACGTACAAGTGCAACCGAGCGACAAGATTTTTATTTAATTTTTTTTTTTTTTTTTTGGGGGGGGGTCGGGGCGGGGGTCGGCCTCACTATACGGTTACCTACCTGCCTGCTAGTCTGCTGTCAAGTGATGATGATGATGATGATGATGACTAGCTCAGAATTTTATGATTTTAATTATAACAGTCCTTTAATTAAAATTAATCAGAAAGACATCTTCGCTGAAGTGATGACGATGAAGTCTAGCTGAAAATTTAATGTGATATTAATTTTTATAGCAGTCCTTAACAATTAAAATGAATCAGATAGTAATCTCCCACTGGGACGTACACTTCTATAATCAATCGCAGCAGACCAAAAATGCCATTATTCAGTGTGATAATATTATTATGGTATGGTATTCAAAACTAATTCGAAACACTCAGCTTATTGTAAGGAGGTGCTTATTTAAACAAATGTGTGTGTAAGTGTGTGTGTGTGTGTGTGTGTGTGTGTGGGGGGGGTGACCGGGGGAGGGGGGGAGGATGTGACGGGGGCGAGGGAAGGGGGGGGGGAGGATAGTGTTGAGCTCGGGATCTGACCACCCGGGAATTTGAGCCACCCCGGGAGGCACACACCCGTTGGAGGGGATTTTTTTTTTCCTGTGGAGTTAACATCAGTACTGACTCCATTCAATTTTCCCCCAAGAGTCCTTCGAATAAGACTATGAAACGAGGACCTGTGTGCGAACGCATGGGCAGAATATCTTGCGCACGCGTTAAAACCCTGTTCCGCCTTTTAGGAAGAGTAGACCATAACGCACCGGTGGAAACCTGGATGCTAAATTAAAAAAAAAATTGGCTACATACTGGTGTCGTGTTTGGGACGATCATCATTCCCTGAAGTCGGAATGCGGCTACCTTCATAGTGGGCAAAAAGCTGTCACATACGCAAAATCTCATCATTGGAGAAGCCTGGAGTTCACCAATAAAGAAAACAGGTGACTCAATACAGTCCAAAAGGGGACGGGATAGCCTAGTGGTTACAACATTGTGCTCGCAATCTGACAACCCGGGTTCGATTCCCGTTCAAGGGGATATTTTCCCCTGGAGTTAACATCAGTGCAGGCTCCACTCTCCCCAAAAGTCCTTTGGATGTGACTATAAACCGAGGCCTCGTGTGCGAATGCACCCAGAACATCTTGCGCACACGTTAAAATCCTGTTCCACTTTTCGTAAGAGTAGGCCATTGTGTGCCGGTGGGAACAGATGACAATTTACAAAACCGCATACACACTGGGACTGGATGTAAAAAAACACATAAGTGCTTATTCCATTATCCTTGATATAAAAGAATAAACTAAATAAAAAAGAAAAGTCCCTGACCACGACACGAAAGAACAAACTCGCCGTGTCACTCGCACACACACGCGCGCGCGCGCGCGCGCGCGCACACACACACACACACACTCATACACTCACACACACAAGCACGCACACACACACACACACACACACACTCCTTCATCTGGTTTGAAGACACACCACAGAATGCCTGCCAGTGCTCATGTAATCTGCAGTCTCTACATGCTGTTAAACTCAAGTCTTATGGATGGCATAGCCTTGGTGGTTAGAGTGATATCTGGGGGACGGGATGGCCTGGTGGTTAGAGTGATGCGCGTTGCGCTCGTGATCTGCTGACCCGGGTTCGAATCTCGCTCAAGAGGATTTTTCTTCTGGAGTTATCATCAGTGCCGACTCCACTTCCCCCCAAAAGTCCTTCAGATGAAACTATAAACCGAGGTCCCGTGTGCGAACGCACGCAGAACATCTTGTTCACACGTTAAAACCCGCTCTGCTTTTCGGAAGGGTAGGCCATTGTGTGCCGGTGGGAACGGACGATGACATTTACAAAACCGCATACACACTGAGACTGGATGTAAAAAAGCGCGTGAGTGCTTTATTCCATTATCCTCGAAATAACAGAATAATAAACTACTACTACTACTACTACTACTACTACTACTACTGCTACTACTACTACTTCTACTACTACCACCACAACT
The DNA here is from genome assembly GCA_028751875.1 of Rapana venosa. Lineage (NCBI taxonomy): Eukaryota > Metazoa > Mollusca > Gastropoda > Neogastropoda > Muricidae > Rapana > Rapana venosa. The sequence goes on from CM054138.1 coordinate 47,046,093, forward strand.
ACTACTACTACTACTACAAAAAAGTTTTTCACTTGCAAACCTGTCATTTGATACCGGTAGCTTGTGTCATTCTAGTGTTATGTGGAATAGATTACTTGTTACCAAACAGCAATATTTTTTTCCTTGACTGTAAGCAGTATCTTATTTATCCTTCGGATGAGACTATAAACCGATGCCCCGTGTGCGAACGCACGCAGAATATCTTGCGCACGAGTTAAATCCTGTTCCGCTTTTCGTAAGAGTAGGCCATTGTGTGCCGGTGGGAACAGATAACAGAATTTACAAATCCGCGTACGCACGGGGACTGGATGTAAAAACCCACATAAGTGCTTATTCCATTATCCTCGATATAAAAGAAGAAAATAAATAAATAAACGATAATTCTTCTTCGTGGAACGCTCAGACAGCAACCACCCTTGTCTGTCATATGAGCGAAAATGCGTTGCACTGCCGTTAAGCGCCTGACAAATCAGGCCCAGCGCATCCGACTTCAGCATGGGAGAAAACTTTGTACTGTTAAGTCTTTCTGGGATAAAAAAAAAAAAAAAGACAAGACAGAAGAATGGTCCAAGAAGGCAGAAAATAGACAAGCAGGAGGTGACAGGAAGAAATGAAAGGAACAAGGCAAAAGACAAAAAGAGTGTTTGAAGATAGGGAATTTCTAGTACAGAATTTTCCAGAAGGTGGGGATGCTATTTATACTGCCCCAGCCCCCCCCCTTCCCGTCTTCCCGGCATCCCCACTGTGGGATTCCCCGTATGAAAGCCTTCTTTACTAATAAAAGCGCAAAACATACTGGAGTTGGGAAAAGAAACTGTAATATTGCTAATAGGTGATTTATTTTATTCTATTCTATTTTATTTATTCTTTTATATCGAGGATAATGGAATAAGCACTCATGTGCTTTTATACATCCAGTCCCCGTGTGTATGCGATTTTGTCAATTTTTTTGTCATCTGTTTCCACCGACACACAATGGCCTACTCTTCCGAAAAGCGGAACAGGATTTAACGTGTGCGCAAGATGTTCTGCGTGCGTTCGAACACGGGGCCTCGGTTTATAGTCTCATCCGAAGGTGATGAGTCTGAAACGTACTGTCATATCATTCCTTCAAGCTATTGACACTGAGTGACTGACACAACTTTGCTACTTGCGTTGATTTTAAAGAAGGAAATCAAAACTAAATTCCACACTCCAAAGACGCTTGTTTTTGGTCATGATGGAACTGTTCATATTCATATTGGGGGGAAAAGAAGGATGGAGATATGGGGGGGCGGGGGGGGGGGGGGGGTAGTGGTTAGAGCGATGTGCTCGTGGTTTAACGGCCTGGGTTCAAGCCCGGGTTCGAGCCACCACTGATACACCCATTCGAGGGAATTTTTTTTGTTACCCTGGAGAGTTAACATCAGTGCTGACTTTACTCCTAAATCGCTTAGGTCTTTCAGATAGGCCTGTAAACCGAGGTCTTATGTGCAAACGCAATTAGTTTTAGTATCTGTGACACACTTTTTTTTTTAAAGGGAATTTGTTTAGGAATAGGTTTAATGTTGAAGCTGTGCGTGTAGCACACAAAACTAAACATTCAAATCAGGAACCAAACGAAACACGAAACACGCAAACCCTCCTCTAATATTGACCTATTGGGGACGGGATAGCCTAGTGGTTAGAACATTGTGCGCGCAATCTGACGACCCGGGTTCGATTCCCGTTCAAGGGGATATTTTCCCCTGGAGTAAACATCAGTGCAGACTCCACTCTTCCCAAAAGTCCTTCGGATGAGACTATAAACCGAGGCCCCGTGTGCGAACGCACGGGGAACATCTGGCGCACACGTTAAGTCCTGTTCCGCTTTTCGTAAGAGTAGGCCATTGTGTGCTGGTGGGAACAAATGACAAAATGTACAAAACCACATACAGACTGGATGTAGAAAAGCACATAATGCTTATCCCATTATCCTCGATATAAAAGAATAAAATATAAATAAATAAATAAATAAAAACCTACCTTTCCCCAAACCCTCCCACACCCTATTCCTGTCAAAATTTCAAAGAAAGAAACAAGTCATTATCTTTGCTATACCGGGGGAAAAAAATCCCTACCAATTAACCTAACAATGCAAAACCACTTCTACATCCAACACCCTCCCCCCCCCCCTCCCCACACACACACACCTTCTCCTTTTCTTTTCAACGTAAAACCGTCTCAAATACATACCAAAAAGCCCCAAACATTATCTCTTTTGCTCTATAAATTTACATGTCCATAGTTGTTTCACCTTAGTCTATGCAACCAACCCCAAATCTTTTTTTTCAAGGGGAGGGGGCGGAATTTTTCTGCCACCGTACCCCCCCCCCCCACCCCCCACCTCCATCCCAAGTGATGTTATATTTTTTCCTTCCAACCTCCTCCTCTTTACTTTATCTAGGGCTGTCTCTAGTCTGTCTGTCTGCCTGTCTGTCTGTCTCTCTATCTTCATCTCGCCATATTCCCATCCCAGCCCCCAAAATGACATGGACTTCCTCACCCTAGCTCATTTCTCATTCTCACCTGTGGCTGACGCGACGTTCCACCTGATAAGGCGGCCACTGCCACTCAATTGCTATTAGCCTTTCCAATACGCTCCAGACGTGAGGTGGTTTCCAGCATGCCACGGGTTGGGCTGGCGCTCGAGGCTACGTCCCTGACAGAGTTGGAGAAGAAAACCGCTACGGGCGCAGGGCGCGCGCCCCCATCAGGTTTAGCAGCCTAGTACAGTTGACAAGAAATTGGATTGGACCGTGATTGGACAGGGAAGGACTTCAATGTCACCCAGGCACTCGCCCACGACCGCGCTAAGTGGAGCCAGCTGGTCCACCGTTCGTCCACCATGCAGCGCCCCTACGACCCTGGCGGGTTACGGGACCAGTAACAGTAACAGTAACAGTTGACAAAGCTTCTATGGCGCCCCAAAGAGTTCGGAATCTGAGGGATCGGTGACGGTGACGGTGACAGTTAGCAGTCAACAGTGCTGAGGAACTGATGTGAAATGTTCGCGTCTGCTGTTGAAATTCAACACTGACCGTGCAATTTAGTTCTCTCAAGCATAGGTGCTAAGTCACTCCTCCTGCGCTCGATATCTGACGACCTGGGTTCGATTCCCGTACAAGGGGATATTTTCCCCTGGAGTTAACATCAGTGCAGACTCCACTCTCCCCAAAAGTGCTTCGGATGAGACTATAAACCGAGGCCCCGTGTGCGAACGCACGCAGAACATCTTGCGCACACGTTAAATCCTGTTCCGCTTTTCGTAAGAGTAGGCCATTGTGTGCCGGTGGGAACAGATGACAGAATTGACAAAACCGCATACACACGGGGACTAGATGTAAAAAAGCACACGAGTGCTTATTCCATTATCCTCGATATAAAAGAATAAAATAAAATAAATAAATACATACATAAATAAATCCTCTTCCATTGTTGTTTTGCTCCTTTTTCCGTTTCTAATATTATTCACCAGCATGGTCTGTGTGTGTCCCCAGAGCTCCATTTTGGCTTAGAGAATGCTCTGCTGCTGCATCTCCCAAGATTGGAGTTAGGTGTCTATACAGTCAAGAAGGAAAGCTAGCTGTACCTGCTGGGAATTGTGTTTGTAAGTGTGTGTGTGTTTGTGTGTGTTTGTGTGTGTGTGTGTCAAGTCAAGTCAAGTCAAACTTTTATTTTCAGATGGTACATTGAATAAGCAGTGCATTTGCTTTTTTTCATCAAGCCATCATGTGTGTGTGTGTGTGTGTGTGTGTGTGTGTGTGTGTGTGTGTGTGTGTGTGTGTGTGTGTGTGTGTGTGTGTGTGTGTGTCTTCAAGTCTTCAATTTTAACGTCTTTCCACTTTAAGTGATACCAGTGTGTGTGTGTGTGTGTGTGTATGTGTGTGTGTGTGTGTGTGTGTGTGTGTGTGTGTGTGTATGTTTGTATGTATGTGTGTATGTGTGTGTATGTGTGTGCTTGCTGTTGTTTTTGTTGTTGCTTATTTTTGTTGCTGTAGTTTTGTGTGTTTTGTGTTTGACTCCATGGTTAGAGTTTCGAAGTTCACCAATGTTGAGATTTTTTTTTGCGTACGCGACAGTGTCTGCCCACCATTAAAGTAGCCGCATTCCGACTTCGTGATTGATGTCTAAACTCACTCGCGCCCGGCCCCAGGTCAATTCAAACCACTACCGAGATGCCCGTTCAAGAGGATCTTTTTCCCCTGGAGTTAACATTAGTACCGACTTCACTCTCCCCCTCCCCCCCAAAAGTCTTTTGGATGAGACTATAAACCGAGGCTCCATGTGCGAACACATGCAGAAAATCTTGAGCATATTATGTTAAAATCTGTTTCATCTTTCGGAAGAGTAGGCCATTGTCTGCCAGTGCGAACGGATGATATAATTTGCAAAGTCACATGAACACAAGGACTGGTTTAAGAAAGCACGCGAGTGCTTATTCCATTATAAATAAATGAAAAATGACACCAGTGCCCATGCATTTGGTTTTAAAAAAATCTTTTGTCAAAGTTCTTACCAGTACGAATGGCCTACTCGTCCCAAAGGCAGAACGGGTTTTGAAGTGCGCCAAAGATGTTTTGCCTATGTTCGTACACGGTACGGGGCCTCGGTTTATAGTCTCTTCCGAAGGGCTCTCCAGGAAGTGGAAACAATACTGATAAAGATTAGCTCCAGGGGGGAAAAAATCCCCTTGAACCGGTTTCTTGGGAGTGGATCGAACCTGGACTCTATACACCGGACAGTCAAATCGCGACCACAACGCTCTAACCACTAGGCAATCCCTCCCCTCTCCCCCCCCCCCCCCCCCCCCCCCCCATCCCGCAGTTGCTATGCTGCTAGACATTTCTGGACAGGTTGATCCCACGGAACATGATAAGAAACATTCTTGTGTAAAAACACAATTGTCGCTTGTTGGACTTCAACATATTAAACTTAGACAGACTTTTGGCCTGTCAAAAAATAAAGCATGTTACCGAAACAATTTGATTTTCTTTTCTTTTTTCGTTCCTCCGCTAGAGCTTCCATATTCACCAATGGTGAGATTGTTGCGTATGCGACCTTTTTTTCCCTCCCATCATTTAGGTAACAGCACTCTGATTTCGGGGATGGTGTCAAAGACTGGACCGCCCAACCCCTGCAACACCTTCTACTAGCCACACAGGATCGTGAAGCATGGAAAAAGATCTCTGTTGCGTCTTCTCTCATGTCCCCCCTACGTCCTTTGGGACATGGGACTGAGTGAGTGAGTCTATACACGACACCTGTGTGCATGCATGCTTTTCATGCTTTCCTACCGGTACACATTGGTCTACTCTTTTAAAAGGCGGAACGGATTTTCGACATGTGCGCAAGATGTTCTGCGCGCATTTGTTACACGGTTCCACGGTTTACAGTCTCATTCCAATGATTTTGACATTCGGTTCGATCTTTATGGGGGGTCAAACTGGGAAGAAAGAACGAGGCTGGAAATCGAACCCAGAACATCACGGTTTACCTCTCGGCAGACGAACGTCTTATTAACCATCCTGCCACCAACCTTTTTAATTAAATGAAAATAACTCTGAGGGACAACAGTCTTGGTTTTTTTTCCACATGTCTGTGGTGAAAGCTTGTGGGGAGAAAATAAACACCAGCCTCCTGCTATAATTCTGTGCTATGTCCTGCGGACCTTGTTTCACCTTGCTGACCATAGGATGACAGTAACTTGCCATCAAGACTGTGGACAGTGGAGTCCTAGACTAAACAGTGGCTGCCCCTGTGTTGTGCTCTCCTTCTAAACATGCCTCTTTGTATTCTTTGCCTTCACACACACATACAAACATGCGCGCGCGTGCGTGCACACATACACGCACCATGCGGTATAGTCACTGTTTGTAATCTTAAAGATCTTTTATTTTAAACACACACACACATTGTCGTATAGTCACTGTTTGTAATCTTAAAGATCTTTTATTTTAAACACACACACACATTGCCGTATAGTAACTGTTCGTAATCTTAAAGATCTTTTATTGTAAACACACATACACATTGCCGTATAGTAACTGTTTGTAATCTTAAAGATCTTTTATTTTAAACACACACATACACACACATTGCCGTACAGTAACTGTTTGTAATCTTAAAGATCTTTTATTTTAAACACACACACAGACACACACACAGACACACACACACACACACACACACACACACACACACACAACACATGCACACACCCTCACACATACACACACATTGCCATATAGTCACTGTTTGTATTCTTAAAGTTTTTTTTTTAATTTTAAAACACACACATATACATACATACATACATAACACACACACACACACACACACAAACACACACACACACACACACACATACATACAAGCACAAACACACACACACGCAACTGTGTAGTCACTTTTTGTATACTTTTATGTGCTTTCATTTTTTTTTTAAAAACCACACTTTTAAGGACCTTGTTTCAAAAGTTCTGGTGCATGCATGGCTTAGATGCAGCCGACCCCTTTCAAGACATTTTAAAGAGAGCTGTAAAAGTTGATGTGCGTTGCGCTTAACTGTTATTTTCTTTTTTCATCTTGCATTTTGTTGATGAATGACTTTAGAAGAAGAAAATGTTCCTCGTAAAAATTAATGCCCCCCCCCCCCCCTCTCTCTCTCTCTCTCTCTCTCTCTCTCTCTCTCTCTCTCTCTCTCTCTCTCTCTCTCTCTCTCTCTCTCTCTCTCTCTCCTCTCTCTCTCTCTCTCTCTCTCTCTCTCTCTCTCTCTTCGGACAGAATTCTGCAGACATTAAACTGAAAAAAACAGTTGTAATCTGAAGGGAATTTATAAATTACACACTTTTGAAAAGATATTATATCGTCATGTAAATTTGAACACACACACACTCATATACGCGCGTGTGCGCGCACACACACACACGCACGCACGCACGCACACACATGATTATGCTACCAAAAAATACAGACTGGAACCATATTTAATAAACTATGAAAACAAAACCCATAAGAAGACGTATTGTAAATTTCGCACAAGCTGTCACAATTCAATGATAGAGAAAGGGAGGCACCAAAATATATCCAGAGAGGACAGAAAATGAAGATACTGTAACAAAATAGAAGATGAATTTCATTTACTCGATATGTATTTTATTTGATGAACTCAGAAATAATTTGTTATTAAAAATCAAAATGAAAGACAAAGGACGCAAAACTGTGTACATAAATTAAGTGACATAATCACAGTTGATATATATCAAGCAGATATCATCAGATATGTGTATGAGTGTTTTGAAAAAAGAGAAAAGGAGAAGTAGAATGCAACATGTTTTTTGTGTACATCACTTTTAGCCAAAATAGATAATAATCATAATTGATGTTTTTGTTGTGTCAAATAAGTCTACATGACTTAAATGGCAATAAAATATTCTGAATTTGAATCTGAATCTGAATCACATACACACAGACAGACAGACACACACACACACACACACACACACACACACACACACACACACACACACACACACACACACACACGCAAGGATTACAACAACAGCAACAACAAGTTTATAACATGTCTCTTCTAGTCTATGGTCTTTCTCAGCAGACATTCCAGGAGCCGATCAGAATAAACTGCATCTCCACCTTCTGGAAATTGAGTGTTAGGAATTCCCTCTTTTCTATCCCTCTCTTTTGTTTTTTGCCTTGTTCCTTTTCTTTCCTGCAATCTCATCCTTGCCTATTTCTGCCATCCTGGTCCATTCTCCTGCCTTTTCTCCCCAGAAAGACTTTAAAAGATAACTCTCCTCCCACGCTGGAGACGGATGCGCTGGGCCTGACTTGTCAGGCGCTTGACGGCAGCGCAACGCATTTCTGCTCATATGACAGACAACAGTAGTTGACTGAGCATTCGAGGAAGAAGTCTGTAGTCTGTACTTAAATGTGTGCCTACCTTGGTGTGTGTGTGTGTGTGTGTGTGTGTGTGTTTAATTGTGTGTGTGTGCGTGTTTGTGTGTGCGTGTGTGTGCGCGTGTGTGTGTTTGTGTGTGTATATGTGTGTGTGTGCATGTGTGTGCGAGTGTGTGTGTGTGTGTGTGTGAGTGTTCATTTATTTATTCATTTGAAATCGTTCATTTCGAGGATTATGGAATAAGCACTCGTGTGTTCTTTTTTGTTTTGTTTTTGTTGTTGCAGAGGGGGGGGGGGGGGGGGGGGGGGTTGGGTTTTTTTTTTACATCCATTCCCCGCGTGCATGCTGCTTCGTAAATTTTGCCATTATGATTATTCATACCAGCACACAAAGACCTACAATTCAGAAAGGCAGAATGGCTTTTTAACCTGAGGGAAAGATTTCGTGCATGCGCTTTGCACACAGGGCGAGTGTGTGTGTGTGTGTTGTGTGTGTGTGTGTGTGTGTGGTGTGTGTGTGTGTGTGTGGTTGTGTGTATGTGTGTGTGTGTGTCTGTCTGTCTATCTGTCTGTCTGTGTCTGTGTGTCTACACGCACGTGTTTGCATGAATGTATGTGTCTATTTGCGTGTGTATATAATATAATCTGTGTGCGCGCGCGCTCGCGTACTTGTGCATGTTCTCGAGTGTGTGTGTGTGTGTGTGTGTGTGTGTGTGCGTGTGAGCCTATACACACGTATGCGAACGAAGGGCGTACGCACTCATGTACGCCCCCCAAAAGTCAAGCCTCATGATTATATAGTGTACAGGTCAACTGGCTCTGCACTTCAGCACCTGGCCTTTATCACAGTTCTTGATTAAACCATTGACGCTGGGGGCAACAGCAAAGTGAGAGGCCGTACGATCAGTGGCTTTCCCACTCATGGAATTCCAACTTTACAGCTTAGTCTTTAGTGATGGACTATGCCTCTCTAACCAGGAAGCTTGACTTGAACAGTCCTTATGTTCTGCAGCCCTGGGGGCTGGTTGGCCTTTGGAGAACATCTCCAACGCTGACTATCCTTACGCCCACTTGGCCGAGAGAGTGGGGATGTACTGTGGGCAAGGCATCTCCGCTATAATCAAATTTCTGCCCAGTTTCCAAAACAGCAGCTGCTTCCTCTGCTGTTTTGGAGGTCATTGACGGACACAACGGACAAACATACATAGGTTGAATGCATGCGCTTTGATTTGTCTTTGCAAGATATAGCGCTATATAAGTTCCATTAATTTTATTATTATTATTATTAAAAGAATATTCTACTCTGCCAGGGATTTAGCAGCGGAACACAAGAACCAACAGAACCCCTGGCATAGCCAGTCTCTTAAGGTGGCTGCCTTGATACGTACACGGGTAGCCAGCCTAGCTCATACACGCGGTGTAGCAGGCTAGACCTATACTATCTCTGCAAAACGACACGCTTTTGCAAGCTCAGGTTGAAGCGAAAACGGATCGGCCCACGCACGCACACCTGCGACAATACTGACACCTTCCACTCCAATCCCTCTCCTCCCCCCCCCTCCCCCCTACTCCCCACTGCCTGGCTTCCCCCCCCTACTCACCACCCCCTTTATGCTGGTCTCGTCTCACCTGTTAGATGAATACCCTTTTATTTAATTTCTTTTTAAAAAGCCATACCATACCCCCACCCGTCTTCTTGTTCCAGTAGTAGGTCTGACAGTCATTCTTCTCTCTCTTTCTCTGTCTGTGTCTCTGTGTGTCTGTGTGTCTGTCTCTCAATAAAATTTTGTTATTTGTCTGTTGTTTGGTTGAAGTGGCTTTTTTCCCCGTTGTTGTTGTTGTTTTGTTGTTGTTGTTGTGTGTGTGTGTGTGTGTGTGTGTGTGTGTGTGTGTGTGTGTGTGTGTGTGTGTGTGTGTGTTCTTTTTCCCCCAGAGGACTGGTTGTAAAAAAAAAGCATGTTTGCTTATGCCATAACCCTCTTAAAATAAAATTCATTAAATTCAATTCAATCTCTCTCTCACTCTCTCTCTCTCTCTCTCTCTCTCTCTCTCTCTCTCTCTCTCTCTCTCTCTCTCTCTGTGTGTCCCCGTTTTCTTTCTTTCTTTCTTTCTTCTGCTTCTTTCTTTTTCTTTTTTTCTTTTTTCTTCTTCTAAGTCCTTGTAGGACGCGCACATGTGTGTGTGCAGGTCTGTTGCTTTTCAATCTGGTTGGGGGCTCAGATGTCCCGCGTATGTGTATGCGTGCGTGCGTGTATGTGCGTGCGTGCGTGCGTGTGTGTGTGTGTGTATGGTTTACCTGTAGTGTGGTGTAGTGTAGTGTGGTGTGGCGTATTTTTTATTTTTTTAATTAGTTTTTATTTTATTCTTTTATATCGAGGATAATGGAATAAGCACTTATGTGCTGGGTTTTTTACGTCCAGTCCCCCCGTGTGTATGCGGTTTTGTAAATTGTCATCTGCTCTCACCGGCACACAATGGCCTACTCTTACGAAAAGCGGAACAGGACTTTAATGTGTGAGCAAGATGTTCTGAGTGCCTTCGCACACGGGGGCTCGGTTTATAGTCTCATCGAAAGGACTTTTTGAGAAGAGTGGAGTCGGCACTGATGTTAACTCCAGGAGAAAATATCCCCTTGAACGGGAATCGAACCCAGGTTGTCAGACTGCGAGCGCAATGTTCTAGTACTACACTAGTAGCGTAGCGTAGCGTAGTGGAGTGGAGTGGAGTGAAGCGGCGCCCCCCCCCCCCCCCCCCACCCCACCCCCACCCCCACTCAATGAGACTGTGACTGCCTTTCTCTAAAACCTCGAACCCCACCCGACCCACACCTGTGTGATCAGCTGGGAGGGAAGGAGGGAGGGAGGGAGGGAGGCTTGTTGCGTCAATAGAGTGTGTGTGGGGGGAGGGGAGGGGGAAGGGAGGTCGAGGGTGGAGTAGTGGCGGAGGTGGAGAGTTGTGTCTCTCTCTGGGGTGTCTGTGGTGGTAGTGGTGAGTGAGGGGAGGGCAGTAGACGTGGAGAGGGGGGGGGGGGGGGGGGGATTGGAGGTTGTGTGTGAGTGTGCATGTGTGTGTGCGTATGTGTGTGTGTGTGTGTGTGTGTGAGTGTAAGTGTGTGTGTATTTATTCATTTATCAATTTTATTCTTTTATATCGAGGATAATGGAATAAGCACTTATGTGTTTTGTTTTTTTACATCTAGTCCCCGTGTGTATGCGGTTTCGTTTAATTCTGTCATCTGTTCCCACCCGCACACAATGGCCTACTCTTACGAAAAGCGGAACAGGATTTAACGTGTGCGCCATATGTTCTGCGTGCGCTCGCACACGGGACCTCGGCTTATAGTCTCACCCGAAAGACCTTTGGGGAGAGTAGAGTCAGCACTGATGTCAACTCCATGGGAAAATATCCCCCTTGAATGGGAATGGAACCCAGGTCATCAGATTGCGAGCGCAATGTTCTAGCCACTAGGCTATCCCGTCCCTGTCCCCCGCTCCCCCCACCCCCCTCCCCACTCCTCCCTAACCAGACCTTTAGGATGATGTATAAACACATACGCTGTATACAGAAGCTATTGTATGTTTGTCCGTCTTTTCCGACGATGACCTCCAAAACAGCAGAGGAGGCAGCTGCTGTTTTGGAAACTGGACAGAAATTTCATTATAGTGGAGATGCCTTGCCCACAGCACATCCCCACTCTCTCGGCCAAGTGGGCATCATAAGGACAGTCATCGTTGGAGATGCTCTCCAAGGCCAACTAGCCCCCAGGGCTGCAGCACATAAAGTAAGCGAGTATGAGAGGGAGATTGCAGTGGAAGCTTAAAGGGGTGGGTGGGTTCGTAGGAAAGGGAGGGAGTTGTATGTGGGGGAGGGGTAACTAGGAGTCCTGTATAAGTTACTCCCTGGGGGGTAGGGTTCATTGTTTCCCACACTGGTCATGTCGGAATTTAATCATCCAACCATCCTATTACCCACCTAACAAACCAGCCAACTACCTAGTCTACCAGACACCCACCAACCAGTCAACCAAACATCTACCATACTAAAAACTAACCAGCCAGCAAACGGACAAACATAGCAGCAACCTACCAACCACTTGACCAATCACCAACCAAAACCAAGCAATCAGCCAACCAACTAACCAGCTAACCAATCAACTAGCTTAACAGCCAACCAAGCAGTCAACCAACCACCAAGCAGTCAACCAACCACCAACCAACCACCACCCAACCAACCAGTCCACCAAAAAGAAATGAGAGAAAATAATTTATTTATCACGCACGGTAAAGAGAACATGACACAAGGGAAGGAATCGAAATCAGGCTACTGTAAACGAGCTGGAACAGTTGTCTTTTCTTGACGAGAAACTGGCGCTTGCTGACCAGGACTTTGTAGTACTGGTTTTTATTCGAAGCGCGCGCGCGGTGTGTGTGTGTGCGTGTGTGTGTGTGTGTGTGTGTGTGTGTGTGTGTGCGTGTGTGTGTGTGTGTGTGCGTGTGCGTGTGCGTATGTGTGTGTGTGTGTGTTGTCCTCTGGAACGACATGAACATCGCCATCAGCTTCAAGATCAGACTGATGCGTTCCCTGATCATGTCCGTATTTTTTGTATGCATGTGAAACGTGGACCATAACAGCAGACATTGAAAGAAGTATACAGGCAAAGGATATGAGATACTTTCACAAACTCCTTGCTATCTCATACAGAGACCACATTATTAATGAGGAAGTGAAAACCAGAATTCAAAACGCCATCGGACCATATGAAGAGCTCCTGACTTCAGTGGAAAAAACCCCCGAAAACTAAAGTGGTTCGGGCACGTCACACGAACATCTGGACTGGCCAAGACTGTCCTACAGGGAACAGTACAAGGAGGGAGACGAAGAGGCAGACAGAGAACACGATGGGAAGACAACATCAGAGAGTGGACTGGCTTTGAACGGAACGATTTGCTACAGAAAGTAGAGGACCGCGGGGAGTGGAGGAAGCTGGTTGCAAAATCTTCAGTGGTGCACCCACGGTCTAGAGGACTACAGGAGCGGTGAAGGTGACGAAGATCTGTGTGTGTGTGTGTTTGTTTGTGTGTGGTGTGTGTGTGTGTGTGTGTGTGTGTGTGTTTTGTATTACATATCCATCAATCAATTGATAAATGATGGGAAATCACAGCTGCAAACTAGAAAGTTTGTTTCTTTAAATTTTGATAAATTCGGACACCCCCCTCCCCCCCACCCACAACCTCTCCTCTTCCACCTTCAAAAAATAAAATAAAGAAAGACAGGAAAAAACACACACAAAAACAAAACCCAAAAGAAAACAAATATTCCCCCCGAAATAAAATAGGAATAAAAGAAAAACCAATAGACCAAAAAATTCCCCCCTCTCACCCCCCCCCAAAAAAAAACAACAACAACAACCCACACCAACAAACAACCCCCCCAAACACCGAAACAAACAAAATCAAAACAAAACATCCGAAAAAACACACCAAAATAGTCAAACAAACACAACAGGTAGGATTACAACTACCCCAACCCACAATATACCCAGTAGAAAAGGCCATTCAAATCTGCTTCCTTTGTTTCATACAATTCTATGGTTATCAGCAGCTCATAAACGCTGTCTGTCTGTCTGTCCGTCTGTCTGCCTCTCTGTCTCTGTCTGTCTGTCTGTCTGTCTCTGTCTGTGTGTCTGTCTCTTTCTCTCTCTCTTCTCTCTCTCTCTCTCCCCTCTCTCTCTCTCTCTCCTGTAAAAAAGCAGATGGGTGCTTATTCATTATCCTCGAAATAAAAAAGAAATATTTGATTTGATCTCTGTCTCTCTCTGTATCTGTGTATCTGTCTGCCTCTCTCTG
>CM054138.1:47062376-47072376 GCA_028751875.1 Rapana venosa
CTTGCTTTGCCTTGCATTGCATTGCCTTCTTGCTTTGCCTTGCCTTGCTTTGCCTTGCCTTGCTTTGCCTTGCCTTACATTGCCTTGCCTTGCTTTGCCTTGCCTTACATTGCCTTGCCTTGCTTTGCATTGCATTGCATTTTCTTCTTGCAATGCCTTGCATTGGCTTGCATTGCATTCTTGCTTTGCCTTGCATTGCATTGCATTGCCTTCTTGCTTTGCCTTGCCTTGCCTTGCATTGCAGTGCCTTTTTGCTTTGCCTTGCCTTGCCTTGCATTGCCTTGCTTTGCCTTGGCTTACATTGCCTTGCCTTGCTTTGCATTGCCTTCTTGCTTTGCCTTGCATTGGCTTGCATTGCCTTTCCTTGCATTGCATTGCCTTAGACATTCATACCTTCTCTTCACAAGCTTCCGAACGTTTTTCACAAACCTCTGACCACACTGACCTCTCTGATCACTATAACACTATTCTCCGCCAACTGCTTGATGAGCATGCACCTCCTACTGACCATCTCCTCTCTGACAGACCCTGTGCGCCATGGTATACCCAAGACATCTTGATAGCGAAACGCAAACGCCGGCAACTAGAACGGCAGTGGCGGAAGTCAAAAACCGAAATCAACAAACAGCTTTTCCGAAAACAAATAAACAAAGTCAAACTCTTAATCCATTCAGCAAAGACAGACTACTACTCTTCCCAAGTTCTCTGTGCTACATCCATAAAATCTCTTTTTTCCCTCACCTCAAAATCTCCTTGGATCTGCAAAAACAACTCCTCTGCCTAACACCCACAGCCTGTCTGAACTTCCATCCATATTTTCTGCCTTCTTTTCAGACAAAGTTGAAACATACGCTCCAGACTGGATCAGACTCAATTCCAGCCTGCGCCTCCTGATCCCCAGTTCACTGGCACTCCTCTCTTTTCCTTCCATCCCACAAGTGAAAAAGAAATCACGACAATTCTGAAGGAAATGACTATAACATCATGCGACCTTGATCCCATACCTGCTCCTGTTTTCTCACAATGCCTTCCACAACTTGTACCTATTATCACTAAAATAGTAAACTCATCTCTTGTGTCAGGAAATTTTCCATCAGCTCTTAAACAGCAATAGTCACACCTCTACTGAAAAAGCACGACCTCGATCCCAACATTCTGAAGAATTATAGGCCTGTCTCAAACTTACCCTTTGTCTCTAAAGTACTAGAAAAAGTTGTTCTCAAACAGCTCAATAGTCACCTTCATTCCAATGATCTCCTTCCCACTTTTCAATCTGCCTATCGCCCCAACCACAGCACCGAAACCACCTTAGTCCACACTTAAGATACACTTCTACTTGCTTCTGATGCAGGAAAAATCTCCCTCTAACTCTTCTTGGCTTATCTGCAGCCTTTGATACCATAGATCACTCAATTCTTCTTTCTCGCCTCCAAAATACGTTTGGTATTAACGGCACAGCCCTCACCTGGTTTACTTCATACCTCACAGACCGGTTCCAGAAAGTTATTGTAAACAAAATTCAATCAAAACCTGTCAAAATGGAATGTGGAGTCCCGCAGGGATCAGTCCTGGGCCCTGTTCTCTTTACTCTCTACACTGCTCCACTCTCACATATAATAAACAACCACCATATTGATCATCATTTCTATGCCGATGATACTCAGCTTCAGTGCAGTGATACTGTTGAAAACTTGCCTTCCCTCCTGACAAATATGTTCTACTGCCTTCAAGACATTCAAAAATGGATGACTCAGAACAAGTTACTAGGGACCCAACATAAACTTTACTCTATCGCAAAAACTTTAATAAAATTCGGCAATACGTCAGTTCCTTTGTCCAACTCTGTGAAGTATTTAGGAGTAGTTCTTGACAACACACTCTCTATGAAAAAATTAATCACCCAGACCTGCCAGTCTTGCTACTATCAATTACGGCGTATAAGCGCGATTCGCAAGTATCTGTCCACTGATGCAACTTCCAAGCTTGTCACATCTCTCATTCTTTCACGTTTAGACTACTGTAATTCTCTTTTGGCTGGCCTACCAGCATCATCTATCCACTCTCTTCAACGCATACAAAACTCTGCAGCTCGACTGGTCCTAAGAAAGAAAAAATCTGAACACATCACTCCTCTTCTGCGATCTCTTCACTGGCTGCCTGTCTCACAAAGACTGGAGTATAAAATCAATACCCTCTGTTTCAAATGTCTCCACAAATCTGCACCCTCTTATCTCTGTAACTGTCTTCACCTGTACACTCCATCCCGTTCCCTTCGTTCAGCCGCAGATACTTTGTGCTTTCGAACACCCAGATTCAAACAAACCACTGTTGGCCGTCGCTCCTTCTCTGTTTCTGGTCCATCCACCTGGAATGACCTCCCTCTTTCACTTTACCAAAAGCCTTCACTTGATACCTTCAAATCCAGCCTCAAAACACATTTATTTCCTACCTGAGACTTTCCCCCCACATATCTGTCCCTAATTTTCAACAGCATCTTTCACCTTCTAAGTATTGTTCCGAGTGTGTGTGTGTGTGTGTGTGTGTGTGTGTGTGTGTGTGTGTGTGCGTGCGTGTGCGTGCGTGCGTGTGTGTTCGTGCGTGCGTGCGTGCGTGCATACGTGCGCGCGCATGGATTTGAAATCTGTTGTTCATTATGTTGAAGGAGAGTTGCATGCCTGTAGATGATTGAGTGCAAGCGCTTCGATTTGTTTGTTTTCTACAAGATTCAGCGCTATATAAATTCCATATATTATTATTATTATTAATCTTGCCTCCTTGCTTTGCCTTGCCTTGCCTTGCCTTGATTTGCCTTGCCTTACATTGCCTTGCCTTGCCTTGCATTGCATTGCATTGCATTGCATTGCCTTCTTGCTTTGCCTTACATTGGCTTGCATTTGCATCTTTCCTTCTAGTTTTGTCCGTTTGTTGTTGATGTTACTTTGCGTTGCTTGTTGCGTCCCGTTGCCTTCTTGTGTTTGCCGTGCGTCTGCCTTCGCGCTTTTGACTTCCGTTGTTCTTGTTGGGAAGTTGCCCTTGTGATTGGTTTGCATTCGATTTGTGTTTTCTTACAAGATTCAGGTTTTAGTACAAATATCATAAGTTCTGTTATTAATCTTCTCCTTCTCTCCTTGCCTTGCCTTCCTCTGTTTCTCTGCTCTCTCTTGCCTTGCCTTGCATTGCTGCATTTATTGATTGCCTTCTTGTTTGCCTACTTTGGTTTTGATTGCTTCTTCTGTGCTCCCCTTCTTCTCTCTCTTGCTTCCTTGCCTGCCTGCCTCCTTCTTTTCTTCCTTCTTCCTTCTGCCGCCCTCCTTCTTGCCTTCCTTCCTTCCCCCTTCTCTCTTCCTTTTAAGGGTAGAAATAATATCGGATAGAAACAGATAATTCCATTTGTCTCAGCTTGTGTCTCGTCTTTACCCATCCCATCTCTGTCTGGCTCCACTGTCGTGTGTCCATAATGTTTACCTATTCTGTTTTTCTTTACTGACTCGTGGCCCTTTAATTTCCTCTTGCTCTCATTTGCCACTGCCGCTCCCTTTTCTTTTTTAGCTCCCCCCCACTCTCATTGCACTCTAGTCCCCTTTTGCTCTCTTGATTAAAAAGCAGGCGATACCTACAGCACGGTTTCAACCTTGCCGTTCTTTAAGACCGGCTGTTGGAACTGTTCGTTCCAATTTTTCAGTTTGTTAAAAAACAAGTGGCTATTTTCTTGGTGTGGCATTTCACGGCGTGATATGCTGTATTTTCTGCATGTGATGGACAAGAAACTGTTGTCACGATCTAAGTCTTGATTTAAAAGGAGGGGATAACTTACTAAAAGCAAGGGATGGAGGTACCGGAGAAGGTTGAACGAGTTGGGAAAAAAAAGGAATTGTTGTGTGTTTTAAGGCGTGAGCGAGAATTGCAGGAGGACAAGAAAGATGTGTTTAAGAAGAAAGGAAAGGAGGAGGAGGAGGAGAAGAGGAAAAAGAAGGAGGAGGTAGAGGAGAAGGGAAGGAGGGAAAAAGGAGGGAGGAGGAAGGAGAAGAAGGAGGAGAAGGTTGAGGAGGGGAGGAGAGAAGAAGAAGAGGAGGAGGTAGGAGGAGGAGGAGGAGGAGGAGGGAGGAAGAAGAGAGAAGAAGAGAGAGAGGAGGAGAGGAGGAGAAGGAGGAGAAGAAGGAAGGGTAGGAGGAGGAGAGGAGAAGGAAAAGAAGAGGGGGTAGAGGAGGAGGAGAAGAAGGGAAGAAGAAGAAGAATGAGGAGGTAGAGGGAGGAGGAGGAGAAGAGGAGGAGGAGGAGGGTTGAGGAGGAGGAGAAGAAGAAGAAGGGAGGAGGAGGAGGAAAGGGAAGAAGAAGGAGGTAGAGGAGGAGGAAGACAAGGAGAAGAAGAAGCAAAGGAGGAGGAGAAGAAAGAAGAAGGAGGAGGAGGTTGAGGAGAAGGAGGAGGAGAAGAAGAAGATGGAGGAGGAGGAAAAGAAAGAAAGAAGAAGAAGAAGAAGAGAAACAACAACAAAAACCCAACAGCAACTAAATACAACAGCCAAAAACAAAAGGTCGAACTGCTACACGAATGTTTTGAAACAAATGTGTACAAAGTAAAAGTCACTCAGAGGCTAACAGCACACAACACACACACCACGCACGACGCACCCCGCACACACACACACACACACACACACACACACACGGTGATGTGCTGACCAGAGTTCGAATCCCAAACATTTATGCCTTAGATTTTCATAAAGAATATCCCAAACATTTATGCCTTAGATTATCATAAAGAATATCCCAAACATTTATGCCTTAGATTATCATAATGAATATCTCAAAAATTTATGCATTAGATCATCATAAAGAATACAAGATATATAAACTATGATTGCCAATGGTAGTAATAGAACCATAGGTATAGGTATGAATATAATGAAACGTGGAGACGGGATAACCTAGTGGTTAGAACATTGCCCTCGCAATCTGACAACCTGGGTTCGATTCCCGTTCTACTTACTTTACTTTTCTTTTTCCTTCCGCTTGTACTCTGTGGCGTCGCGGGGAGATATAACTGTCTGTCTGCTGCAAGGCGGGTAGCTTGGAGGAGGGACAATCCATGGACTTTCAGTGTTTCTGCCACGGAATCACTCCAGTGTCGCCTGGGTCTACCTCTGGCCCTCGTGCCAGAGTACCTCAAGTTGTAAGCACGCAAGGCTGGCTGGTTTGGCGCCATCCGTGTGAGGTGCCCGAACCACTTGGATCGTTGTTGTTCAATATGGTGTAGGACGGGTGTGGCTCCTACCATGTCTCTGATCACCTCGTTTCTTATCTTGTCTCTCCTGGTCTTGTTGACGGCTTTCCTCAAGCACTTCATCTCACACGTTACCAGTTTCTGCTCCAGGGCTTTTGTCAGGGGCCAGATTCTCGTTCAAGGGGGGATATTTTCCCCTGGAGTTAACATCAGTGCAGACTCCACTCTCCCCAAAAGTCCTTCGGATGAGACTATCAACCGAGGTCCCGTGTGCGAACGCACACAGAACATCTTGCGCACACGTTAAATCATGTTCCGCTTTTCGTAAGAGTAGGCCATTGTGTGCCGGTGGGAACAGATGTCAGAATTGATAAAACCATATACACACGGAGACTAGATGTAAAAAAACCCCACATAGGTGCTTTTTCCATTATCATCGATATAAAAGAATACAATAAAAATAAATTAAATAAATGAATAAAATAAAACACACAAGGTAATGTGCTGACCAGAGTTCAAATCCCAAACATTTATGCCTTAGATTATCATAAAGAATATCCCAAACATTTATGCCTTAGATTATCATAAAGAATATCCCAAACATTTATGCCTTAGACTATCATAAAGAATATCCCAAACATTTATGCCTTGGATTATCATAAAGAATTCAAGATGTATAAACTATGATTGCCAATGGTAGGTATAGAACCATAGGTATAGGTATGAATATAATGAAACGGGGGACGGTATAGCCTAGTGGTTAGAACATTGCGCTTGCAATCTGACAACCTGGGTTCGATTCCCGTTCAAGGGGGGATATTTTCCCCTGGAGTGCAGACTCCACTCTCCCCAAAAGTCCTTCGGATGAGACTAGAAACCGAGGCCCCGTGGGCAAACGCACGCAGAACATCTTTGTGCACACGTTAAATCCTGTTCCGCTTTTCGTAAGAGTAGGCCATTGTGTGCCGGTGGGAACAGATGACAGAATTTACAAAACCACATGCACACGGGGGCTGGATGTAAAAAAAGCACATAGGTGCTTATTCCATTATCCACGATGTAAAATAATTTTTTTAAATAATTATAATAAAAATAGAATGGTAGGAACAGAACCATATTTCAGCAAATTTCTATGTATGGTGGATCGTTAGCGTCCAAATATAGATTCTAATAGATTAGATTTAGATTCTCATAACGAATACGATTCTTTATTTCAAAAGAATGCTCCTCATCTTTCAATACTTACAGAATGATGTAGTCAGTATTCTTCTTGAAAAATTCTTCAGAAAAAAAGTTAACTATTAATTTGTTAGCAAGCCAAGACAAAAGTTTTCTCGAAAATCCCCTAAAACATATTTTTATAACTATGTATTCAAATTATGGTTCACATTTAAAGTTGCATTTGATTAAACAGTCTATATGTTTGATGCATGTATGTCTTTGTCCATGACAGATCCATTCTACTCTTTTGTGTGTGGTGTGTGTGTGTGTGTGTGTGTGTGTGTGTGTGTGTGTGTGTGTGTGTGTGTGTGTGTGGTTTTGTGTGTTGTAATTGTCAGCTTAAAAATTGCAATGTAAAAGTTTGTTCACAACCAACTCCTTGTTGCAGCAGGAGAAAAGAGAGCAAGAGAGCAAGAGAGAGGGAGAGAGAGAGAGAGAGAGAGGAGAGAGGGGAGGAGAGAGAGAGAGAGAGAGAGAGGAGCAGCCAGCCAGCCAGCCAGACAGACAGACAGACAGACAGACAGACAAAGACAAGGACAGAGACAGACAGACAGAAACAGAGACAGATACAGACAGACAGACATACAAACAGACAGGCAGAAGCGGAGAGAACGTGTTTTTGAATGTTTTTTGTTTCGTTTTGGGTTGGTTTTTTTTTGCTTTTCCAATTTTTTTTCCTTTTAAAACTGAAGTTGTGTCCGGATCTTCAGCCAGCAGACCAATTAGCATTCTCAGATTTCTGGCGAGCAATTTGCCTGCAGGCAGGAACTAAATAAGGTCTGGAACATTTCTGCAAACCAGTGGTTAGCCCCTTGTCTACAGCTGAGGTCGCCGCCGCTGCTGCTGCTGCTGTTTCTACTGCTGCTGCTGTAACTGCTGCTGTTACTGCTGCTGCTGTTGCTGCTTCTGTTACTGCTGCTGCTACTACTGCTACTGCTGTTACTTCTGCTGCTGTTACTGCTGCTGCTGTTACTGCTGCTGCTGTTACTGCTTCTGTTACTGCTGCTGCTGCTGCTTCTACTGCTGCCGCTGCTGCTGCTGCTGCTGTTACTGTTTCTGCTGCTGCTGCTGCTGTTACTGCTGCTGCTGCTGTTTCTACTGCTGTTGCTGTTACTGCTGCCACTGCTGCTGCTGCTGTTACTGTTTCTGCTGCTGCTGCTGCTGTTACTGCTGCTGCTGCTGTTACTGCTGCTGCTGCTGTTTCTACTGCTGCTGCTGTTTTTGCTGCTGCTATTACTGCTGCTGCTACTGCTGCTGCTGCTGCTGTTTCTGTTTCTGCTGCTGCTGCTGTTACTGCTGCTGCTGCTGTTACTGCTGCTGCTGTTACTGTTTCTACTGCTGCTGCTGTTACTGCTGCTGCTGCTGTTTCTACTGCTGCTGCTGTTACTGCTTCTGTTACTGCTGGAGTTTCAATCCGAAAAAAAAAAATCTAGTTTGACCAAACTTGTGAATCCTATCTCCCACCTACAGCCACCCCCCCAAATAAAAGGAAAAAAAGAGAAAAGACGACTGACGGTAGTGATGATGACGAAAACGATAACGATAACGACGACGACCAAAACTGATGATAATGATGGTGGTGGTGGTGGTGATGATGATGATGATGATGATGATGATGATTTTGATGATGATGCTAATGACGACGACGATGATAATGATGGTGATGATGATGATGATGATGATGATGATGATGATGATGATGATGATGATGATGATGATGATGGTGATGATGATGACGACGACGACGACGATGATGATGATGATGGCGACGCGGATGATGAATTGGTGCAGTGTATTACCTTAGTATCTGTCTGAAACTTCACTGAAGTAAGCTTGCGAGTTGACGAAACACCAGCGTGGATACGATCATTCCGAATGGATGCAGAGGGAGAAATGAAAACCAGTCCTCTCTGTCTCTGTCTCTGTCTCTCTCTGTCTCTGTCTCTCTCTCTGTCTCTCTCTGTCTCTCTCTCTCTCTCTCTCTCTCTTTTCTCTCTTTCTCCCTTTCTCTCTTTCTCTCTTTCTATCTCTCTCTCATATAAAACTCCAAGTCCTTTTGGAAGACTATTCGTTCTGTTAATTGTAAACGAAAAATCTGTAACTCAATTTCTAATGACCAATGGTATGACCATTTCCTTAGATTATTTCAAGACTTTGAGAGTACGATACAGGACCAGGAAACAGTGGAAGATGAAACTGTCAGAATCGACAATGTTGTGCAAGACCAAGTCCTTGAAGAACCTATATCTAAACAAGAAGTAATCGCAGCCATAAACGAGATTGAAAGAGGGGAAAAGTGCTGGTCCAGACAGAATTATAGGAGAGATGCTTAAAAATGTGGATGACACTATAATTGACTATTTGGTGCAGTTGTTCATAAGCTTTTTGATGGGGTTTATTTCCAAGGAATGGTTAAATCTATAATTGTGCCAATACATAAGAAGGGAGCAACTAGTATGCCAGACAACTATCGAGGAGTTTCTCTGACAAGCATAATGAGTAAAGTATACACATCCTATTAAATAGAAGACTTTCAGACTGGGTTGAAACAAATGAAAAAATCAGAGAAGAGCAAGCAGGCTTTGAAAGGGATATAGCACAGTTGATCATATTTTTACTCTCTATGGGCTTGTACAGAAACATTTACAGAAGCATGCTAAACTGTTTGTTGCATTCATAGATTTCAGAAAGCATTCGATTCGGTAGATAGGAATATACTATGGGTTATACTTCATAAAACAGGAATTAATGGGAAACTGTATAGGGCTATAAAGGGTATATATTCATCTGTAATGGCTTGTGTACGCAACAGATGTTCTTACACAGATTACTTTGACTGTCCCAGAGGCGTTAAACAAGGTTGTTTGTTGAGTCCCTTAATGTTTTCAATTTTCATAAATGAACTGGCTACTGAAGTAGCGAAGTCCGGAAAACATGGAATACAAATGATCCCAGGAGCAGTTGAATTATTCCTGTTACTTTTCGCAGATGATGTCATTCTTTTGTCTAGCACACCTACAGGACTGCAAAATCAACTGAACACATTAAAATCAGAAGCAGATCGTCTGGGCCTCAGAGTAAATTCAGAGAAAACGATGGTTATGGTATTTAGGATGGGAGGTCACTTGGGAATGAGAGAAAAATGGACTTATGGGGACCAAAAAACTTAAAGTAACAAATAACTATAAGTACCTTGGGGTAACATTTTCAACAAAGTTGTGTAATAGCTCTATGTTTGATATGATGTGTCAAAAAGCTAAAAATGGAGTTATGCAAATTATCAAATCAATGAGAAGATTAGCTTCTGCTGATAGTACATTATTTTGGAAACTGTTTGACCACACAAATAGAACTGCCTGACGTATGCAGCAGAAGTTTGGGGTCTAGAAGATACCACACAAAATTTAAAAGTACACACCCTTTGCCATGAAAAAATTCTTATGTGTTTCCCTTACATGCATCAAATAAACTTATGTACGGAGAAAAATGGTAGATACCCCTTTTATATAAGAACCATAACTAAATGCATTAAATACTGGATTAAACTTATCAGGCTTC
>CM054138.1:47077376-47082376 GCA_028751875.1 Rapana venosa
GTTGAAACTGCAGTTAAGTGTCAGAGATTTTTAGATTTCAACAATGTTTATATTGTGTTTGATGAGCTCACCAACAAACAACCACCTGACCTCGTTTATTCTGTACTTTTCATCTTCAATCGCTTGCTTTTTACACCGTCAGACTGATGTGTTTGGGAGAAATAGTGGCAAGTCCTTTCCAGCTCCTCTCGTGGGCCGTACAGCTTTGTTTGCAGGGTTATCTCCGTCAGCCACACAATCTTCCTCAGGTCGCTGAATAGCGTGCACCTCTGAAGGATGTGCTCGCCAGTCTGGTTTTCTTTGCCCACAGGCACATTAGGGGAGAAGGAACGAGTTTCAGCTTTGTGGACATGTGGTGATTAAGCCTGTTGTACCCAGTGCGGAATCTTAGAATGATGACTTGTTTTTCTGTTTACTCTTTAATCTAATCCAAGTTTATCATATTCGTTTTGTTTGTATTTCATTCACTATAATGCATTCTATTTCAATTACAGAATCAGAGACATAAAGAGTACCACGTAAATGCAACCGAAATGTTGTTCTACGGGCGACTTCTTAGAGTCGAATGGTCAGACAGAAGAACATAATTTTATCATGCGCTTAAGTAATGAAAGTATTCTTGATTAACTCTCAATGCACTCACTCACTCACTCATCCCTTGGTCGGGACGACCGTTGGGGTACCCGCACGGACGCTGCAAGTGGACCGCCAAATGGTTCTGTCCTGGGCTGTTTTCAGGAGGTTTGGTACAGTGAGGCCGGTCCACTCCTTGATGTTGGATATCCAGCTTTTGCGTGGTCGTCCCTGCCTCCTTGCTCCTTCCACCGTTCCCTGCAGACAGATAATTATGGGCTGAAATTGATAGCGCAGAATTAGAAATGTTAGTTAGGCTATCAGAACACACACACACACACACACACACACACACACACACGCACGCACGCACGCACACACACACACACACACACACACAACAGAGACAAAACTAATGACGACAGTTCTCCAAGGTAAGGTTGAACCAAGGCAGAAGGAAAAGAGGCAGATCACCAACATCCTACACTGCCAACATCCCTGAGATCAGTAGTCTGGGAGGAAGGCTACAGGAGATCGTAGAACTCAGCAGAGACAGAGAAAGATGGCGAACCCTGGTGATGGCATTGCGTGGAGCTCCTACCGACGACAGTGGCGATGGAGACAGTTGAGTTGATTTGATTTCAGTAGCCGTTACCTTGCCTGTCCTCGCTGAACTGTTTCGAGTTCTTCAAAGGTTTAGTTGTTTTCTATAGATAAAAGTTTTCGAAAGAGACAGTCTTAGGATAGTTATTTATTTGTTATATTATTGACTTATTTATTTCTCTAGAAATTGATTTATGTATAATCATTGACTTGGCTGGAGCGCAGGCAGATAGACAGACAAACATACAGAGAGAGAAGCATGCAGAGAGACACATACACAGAAGAGAGAGAGAGAGAGAGAGAGAGAGAGAGAGAGAGAGAGAGAGAGAGAGAGAGCGAGAGAGAGAGAGAGAGAGGTCACACACCACACACACACACACACACCACACACAGGATGCAAGCATGCTTCCACGAAAAAAACAACTACCAAAAACAGCCCCCGCCCCTTTCCTCCTGCTGCCTCCCCCCCTCTCCCCCCCCCCCCCTTCCTCCTCCCGCCTCCCCCCCCCCCCCCCCCCCCCCGCCCCCCCAAAAAGACCCCCCCCCCCCCCCCCCATCCCTCTGTCTTTCACGTTTTCCTTTCGCCGCCCTCTCCTTTTCGATTTCTTGTCTCTCTGGAGCATACACACACTTTAATCCCATTAGTTCACACTGGCGGCTATTAAGACAAATTATCTGCCCCTGTTCTCCCCCCTCAACACCCTAGGAAGCACCGCCAGAGGGCACTGGCGCAGGGTTAGACATGCGCAGAGGCCTCTGTGATCTTAACGCTGCCACTACGTTAGGCTATATTTATAGTGAGACGGTGGCCTCGTAGTGTCGTTAAATGCTTCTCTTGTCCTTAACTGGTACGTACAAGACATTCAACTTGGAGAACCTGGTCCACAAATAAACTAGCAACTATTTTTCAAACTGCTTGAAATGTATTGTCTTTATGTCAGCAC
Source organism: Rapana venosa (assembly GCA_028751875.1). Taxonomy (NCBI): domain Eukaryota; kingdom Metazoa; phylum Mollusca; class Gastropoda; order Neogastropoda; family Muricidae; genus Rapana; species Rapana venosa. Next base: position 47,079,497 of record CM054138.1, read on the forward strand.
ATATGTATTTTGGACCAGACTAATGGGAATAAAAAAAAGAAGGTTTTTTAAAAATATCAAATAATGATGTTGATGATAATAATAATAATAATAATAATAATAATAATAATAATAATAATAATGTGTGAATGATCTTGAAGGAATCAAGCATAGAATTGACATCACTTCTTCTTTGCCTTGTATAATTATAAGTAACGCCCAAACAACAACTAATGTTGTCTATCCTAAGAGCGAAAATGAATTGTGCTGCCGTTAATTAAGCCCCTGACACTTCAGGCCCAGGGCATCCAACTTCAGTATGGGAAAGAATTGCTCTTTTTAAAAAGTTTTTCTTAGGGGAAAGATTGAAGGCAGGAGAATGGGACAAAGAAGGCAGGAAAAAAAAAGACACAAAGGAGGTAACAGGAAGAAAAAGGAACAAGACAGAAACAAAGAGAGGGATAGAAAAGGGGCACACCCCAGCACAGAAGATCTAGAAGGTGATGATGATATTTATAGCCACCACCATCCCCGCCCCCCAACCCTCCACGGGGTAGGGAGCGGGAAGGGGGGGGGGAGGGGGGAGGGGGGGGGGTACCCATGCTACATCACTGAAATCAGCACACCCTCCTACAATCCCCCACTTAAAAACATTCCTACCCTATCCCTCTCCTCTCTGTCATCCTGACCAAAAGAAAACTAACATTGAAATAGCCCTCCCACCCCCTTCCCACCCCCCACCCCCATCCCCCAACACAAAACACACACACACACACACACACACACACGGATGCCACCCACCTACCCACCCATCCCCTACACACACACACACACATCCCCCCCCCCCCACACACACACAACGCATGCTCACCCACCCACCCATTCCTACACACATCCCCTACACACACACACACACACACACACACCAAACCAGGATCAAGTTGACTGGTGTCTGTATATATACACACAAGATCAGGTAGCCGTCATAGCGTCTGCAGAGACAAGGGGAGGGGAGGCTACCCATGCTGTCCAGAGCAAAACGGGTGGTGTCCCGTGCACCCAGGCGGAAGCCATCATGCTGATTGCTGGTCACGTGAGAGCCGCCCTTTGGTGGCGGTGGTGGTGGTGGTGGTGGTGGCAGAGGAATAATACAGTGACCCACAAAAGGGAGACTATCCCCGCAGTGGTCGCGGAGATGAATACATTAAGTTTGTGGAGGTGGAGGAGGAGGAGGAATCTTTTATTTTTTTTATTTTATTCTTTTATATCGAGGATAATGGAATAAGCACTTATGTGTTTTATTTTACATCTAGTCCCCGGGTGTATGCGGTTTTGTCAATTCTGTCATCTGTTTCCACCGGCACACAATGGCGATGGCCTACTCTTACGAAAAGCGGAACAGGATTTAACGTGCGCGCAAGATGTTCTGCGTGAAAGATGTAGGGGTGGCTGGCTGACTGATGGGGGTCCAAGGGATAGCCTAGTGGTTAGAACATTGCGCTCACAATCTGACGACCAGGGTTTGATTCCCGTTCAAGGGGATATTTTCCCCTGAAGTTAACATCAGTGCAGATTCCACTCTCCCCCAAAAGTCCTTCGGATGAGACTAGAAACCGAGGCCCCGTGTGCGAACGTACGCAGAACATCTTGCGCACACGTCAAACCCTGTTCCGCTTTTCGTAAGAGTAGGCCATTGTGTGCCGGTGAGAACAGATGACAGAATTTACAAAAACGCATACACACGGGGACTAGATGTAAAAAAAAAGCACATGAGTGCTTATTCCATTATCCTCGATATAAAAGAAAAGAATAAAAGAATAAACAGAATGGGTGTGAAGGGATTAGGATGGAGTTTTTAAGGGAAAGCTTTGGGAGGAGGGTGGTGGTGGTGGTGGTTGTGGGGAGGGGAGTTGAGGGATGGGGGTGGGGGTTTGCTTTGGTGAGATGTTTTTTGATATTGACACTACTGTGATTTTTGTTGTTGTTGTTGTAGAATTAATAGAGTAGAAGTGTGTGTGTGTGTGTGTGTGTGTGTGTGTGTGTGTGTGTGTGTGTGTGTGTGTGTGTGTGTAGGAAAAAGAATGTGCAAAACAGAAATAATAGGAACAATTTTTTTTTGGTCATCATCTGTTTTGATATATATAATATATAATATATTATATATATATATATAATATATATATAAATAATATATATATATATAGTGTAATATTTTAGACAGCATCATAAATGCACTGTCATCAGTTTTCCTCCTTTCAAAAAAAAAGAAAAAAAGGAAAATAAATGATAATTATAATAAACACGTCCTCTGTTCTCATACAGTGGATATAATTTATTCTATTGTAATGTCAAGGCCTTTACAGCCGAAACTTACCCCCAAAACACCTTTCTTTCACACAATGTGGGTACTCTTTCAAAAATATCATGCACATATGTAGATGGGACCTAAGTTCATCTCTCCTTTTCAAAAAGACAAAAATCACCTGTTGAGATGCTGGGGAACTGTCAGTATAAACAGCATTCGATACCCCTTCAGGAAATGAAGTGCCAGAAATTCCCTCTTTTCTATCCCTCTCTTGCTTTTGCCTGTTTTTTTAAAAAAATGATCCCTGTCATCTCCTTCTTGTCTATTTTATGCCTTCTTGGTCCAATCTCCTGCCCTTTTCTTCCCCACTATAAAGACTTAATAAAAGATCACAATTTTCTCCCACGCCGAAGTTGGATGCGCTGGGCCTGATTTGTCAGGTGCATAACGGCAGCAGTACAACGCATTTTCTTTGGCTCATATGACAGATAACACCAGTTGTTAACGAAACAAAGAAAGACAAAGATGATCCATTCACACCACCACTGAGAGTGGAGTGGATTGAAAAAAAATACAAAAAAAGAACATTCTTGCTT
>CM054138.1:47084876-47087376 GCA_028751875.1 Rapana venosa
ACAGAAAGACAGACAGACAAGGACACAGAGATAGACAGATTGACACAATACACCAAGAGATAGAGCGCGCGCGAGAGAGAGAGACAGAGATAGAGAGAGACAGACAGACAGACAGAAAACTGGGTAAATGTTGGATTGTTTTAATAGTGATAAGCTATAGATATGTTCATATACCTTCCCCCTGCTGTATTAACGTTTGCTGAAAGTGTATGTGTTTTTGAATAAAGTGGCTTTAAATCATTGATATATGCGTGTGCGTGCTCACACACACAACACACACACAGCACAACACAACACCCCCAACACACACACACAACACACACAACAGCACAGCTCCCACATCCCCCCCCACCCCACACACACACACACTCCCCACACATACACCTTTAACCTCCTCCACCACAAAAAAAAATGTTTAATAATGATTATCATCACCCTGATCCTTCCAAGGTGGTCTCCCCTCTGAGGGTCACTCTCTTCCCCCCCCTACCACCGCCCCCCCCCCCTCCTACCCCCACCACCACCACCACCCCACCCCCACCCCACCTCCACTACTATCATCACCGCCACCAGAGGGCGGCTCTCACGTGACCAGCAATCTGCATGATGGCTTCCGGCGCATATGATACTGCCGGGTTTGCTCCCGACAAGCAAGTGTGGCCTCCCCCTTGTCTCTGCCGACGGTATGACGGCTACCTGATCTTGTGTACACTCTGCACATGAGTCTGTAGCTGAGTGTCTGCTGCCTGGCCTCGCTCTCTCTCTCTGTCTCTCTCTCTGTCTCTCTCTCTCCGGGGACTGGATGTAAAAAAAAGCACATGAGTGCTTATTCATTATTCTCGAAATAAAAGACTTTGTCATTGTCTCCCTGAGTTTGATTAATATGTCGTTGTTATTTTTTGGTTGAGATTTTTTTGGTTGTTGTTGGGTTGCAGTTTTGTTTTGGGTTTTGTTGTTGTTTGTTGTTGTTTTTTTTTGGGGGGGTGGGGGGGTGTAAAACAGAGAGAGGGAATAGTTTAGGGGCAGGTGGGGGGGGGGGGGTAGAGAGTTAGGAGTAGTATAATTAGGACCTTTTTGGGGGGTGGGGGGTGAGGGTGGGGGCGAGGTTGAGAGAGTGAGACCTGAAGTGATGATAGGGAGCAAGGGTATGTATGGAAGAGTAAGTTGGGGTAGATGTCTAAGATGCACACACACACACACACACACACACATACACAGTCTTTATTCCCAAAGGTTACAGATAAGTATTAGAGAGAGATGGTGACAGGAGCCCTGTCACCATCTCTGGGAAAGCAGTAGAGGATGTCAGTGAATTTGTGTACCTGGGCAGTAAGATCAGCCAGACAGGAGGCACAGACGAAGACATCAAGGCAAGAGTAAAGAAAGCACGCCAAGCATTTGCCATCTTGAAACCCTATGGAGAACAAATGCGATCTCCACAACCACCAAGCTCAGGATCTTCAACTCCAACGTGAAGTCTGTGCTTCTCTACGGGTCAGAAACTTGGCGGGTCATCAACACCAGCTCCTCCAAGATCCAGACCTTCATCAACGGATGTCTCCGGCAGATCCTTCATCTCAGATGGTTCGACAGAGTGCCAAGTACCGACCTGTGGATGAGGGGGAACCAACAGCCTATGGAAGTCCAAGTAAGGCGGCGAAAGTGGCGTTGGGTCGGCCACACCCTACGGAAGGAGCCTTGCAACATCACCAGACAAGCGCTCGAGTGGAACCCGCAGGGAAAAGGATGAGAGGGCGCCCCTAAACAGACCCTGGAGGAGAAGCCTGCATAGTGAGCTGAGAGACTCCAGCTGACATGGAAGGAGGCCAAGACCCTTGGCCAGGACGGGAGAAGGGGGAAGACGCTGTTGAGGCCCTATGCTCCGCTAGGAGCTATAAGGAATAAGAAGAAGAAGAAGAATTAGAGAGAAGGGGGGGGGGGGCAAAGAGAGAGAGAAGGGGTTAGAGAGAGGGGGAGAGAGAGAGAGAGAGATAGAGAGAATCTTATTCCCAAGGGTTACAGATAAGTGTTAGAGAGAGAGAGAGAGTTTCACGACGTAAGCAAAATGGTTGTTAAGTATACACTTTATTAAGCAAGTGGACTGATCGACTTGAAGAAGAATAAAAAAACCAGGTACGCGATATTTTTTTTTTGGTTTTGGTCGGGCGTTAATTTTGTACCATCTCTTTCCCTTTACAACACAAAAACCACACACACAAAAAGGCAAAAAACAAAAACAGAGGCAAAAACAAAAACACAGAGGCACAACACACAGAGGCCACACACAAACACACAGAGCACACAAACAGAGCACACACACACAAGGCCCCAAAACACAGAGGCCCCACACAAAACACTCACACAAAGGCACACACACCAGAGGCAACCACACACACACAGAGGCACACACACAGAGGCACACACACACACAGAGCACACAAAACAAAAAACACACACAGAGGCACACACACACACAGAGGCAAAACAGGCACACAACACA
>CM054138.1:47092376-47104876 GCA_028751875.1 Rapana venosa
CTCTCTCTCTCTCTCTCTCTGTCTGTCTGTATGTCTCTAGTCTGTCTATCTGTCTCTTTGTCTTTTTTTTTGCGCTTTGATTTGTTGCTTTACAAGATTCAGCGCTATATAAATTCCATACATTACAGTATTATTATTTTTGTCAGTCTGTCTATCTGTCTGTCCGTCTGTCTCTCCCTGTCTGTCCATTCGTCTGCCAGCCGTGTGTGTGTGCGTGATAATCATGTTATAATTAATGTGTGTAGAAACGGACTACATTGCAAGCATTTTTCATTGTGAGTGAAGACACTAGGTACATTCTGATTGATATTAGTTGCCAGAAATCAGTTTGAGCAGAGCTGTTTTAATATTGCCTCACAAAATTTCAGATATTACTTATTCTCTTTTCAACAAAATTAGAAAAATTATACTCTAATGCTAATTCTTCTCCTCCCTTTCTACTCTCCCCCCTCCCTTGTCATCCTCTATCACACGCACGCGCGCACGCCACACACACACACACACCACAACGGAACGCAGTGCAACACACGCACGCGCGCGCGCACGCACGCACGCACGCACGCACACCCACACAATACAACACAACACAACACACACACACAACACAAAACAACCCGGCACACCACAGCTCAGCACAGCACAACACAGCACAACACACACAAACATAAACACACACACACACAACTGATTTCAAAACTGATACACACACATCACCACACCACACCCCCCACACACAAATACAACACACACACACACACACACACACACAACACACACACACACACACACACACATCACACACACACACCACATAAACACACACACACACACACACACATCCCCACACACACAAATACAACACACACACACACAAATTCAACACACACACAATCACTGAACTTCAAAACTGATAGTGAAGCAACATTGTTTATTGAAACAACAACACGACATAAGGGATAAAGTTTAAGGGAGTGCAGAAAAAGGAAGATGGGTGGTGGAGCAGGAAGGATGGGGGTCGGGGGTGGAGGAGGGGGTGGAGTGGGGTAGGGGGTGGAGCATCAGTCAACTATCAAGGTCAAGACGAATGGGGGGAGGGAGGTGGGGGGAAGTGGTGGGGGGGGGGGGGGGGAGGGGTTAAGGGCAAGAAAGAGAGGGAGGAGGCCATATCAAGCTTGAGGACAACAACGAAATGGCACTGACAACAAGATAACAATATATATATATCATCATAATCCAGACTGCATCTCGTATAATTATGGTTCATCTTCAAATAATCACCACACATACACACACACACATATACACACACATATACAAGCATAATTATTATATAAAGTCGTGTCATCATTAAAAGCCCCCCTTCCCCACACAAAAAAAATCATATGTACAAGAACTGATAATTCTTCGGATTCGAAGAGAGTTATAAGTTAGTAGGGGTGCGGGGGAGATGGGGGGTGGGGAGGGGGGGAGGGGGAGGAGGAGTAGAGGATGATGCGTAATTGATGATTGCAAGTTGAATACTTGCTTATTTTAAACGTTAGTGCGCTTTGCATGCTTGCACGTACGTATAGCATGCGCACTTCGCGTTCACACACACAAAAAACTTCAGTGTTAGAATGATATAGCAGGTTCGTTTGTATGGAAACATGATGATGGTGATGACGACGGCAATGATGATGATGAGGATGAGGATGATGATGATGATGGTGGTGATGATCATGTATGATAGTGGTGGTGATGGTGATGATGATGATGATGATGATGATGAGGGGTGGTGATGATGATGAAGCGTGATGATGATGATGATGATAGTGGTGGCGGTGAGACTGATAATGATAACGATAAAAATAATGATGACGAAGAAGAAGAAGAAGAAGAAGAAGAAGATGATGATGATGATGATGATGATGATGATGATGATGACGACGACGACGACGACGACGACGACGGCGACAACGACGACGATAATAATGATAGCTGATAATGATGGTGATGACGAAGACGACGACGACGATGATGATGATGATCACCATCACCATCATAACTCTGATGAGGAGACAATAGCACGGATGACCCTGGTGATGGCTACTCGTTTTATCTGATAAAATGAAAGCACAAGATTTACTCCACATATCCAGGATCGTCAGTTTCTCAATTATTAAACCAACGCTTTTCGAAAAAAAATTAATTAAAAAAAAAGCATAAATAACACACAAAGAATCCTTCACCACAAAACCAAATAACAACGAACATTTTACAAGCACACTTTTGGTTTTGTTTAGCGAGTAGAAAGAGTACGCGATGCAAAATCAGAACAAGAACAATATTCATCACAAGTGATACGATAAAAGATTCATAAAAAGACCTCTATGTGACGTGTGGGTGACCCGATAATGGTCCTCCTCTTCTCTCTCTCTCTCTCTCTCTCTCTCTCTCTCTCTCTCTCTCTCTCTCTCTCTCTCTCTCTCTCTTCTCTTTTCTTTCTTTCTCTCTGTCACACACACACCTCTGCCCATAAGCAGGATTTGAGAGAGAGAGAGAGAGAGAGAGAGAAGAGAGAGAGAGAGAGAGAGAGAGAGAGAGAGGTAAGTCAAATGAAGTCAAGTCAAAATTTTGAGAGACAGACAGATAGATAGATAGACAGACAAAGAGATAGAGAGACAGAGAATCATAGTTACAAAAATTAATATGAAAACACATTCCACATGGCAAACACATTGCAATATTACCATATCAATAATTATTACGGTAAAAGCAAGACACAGGGCGAAGCGTTTTGTGCACAAACAATAATTATGACGTACATTAAGATAGAACGACAATGCTCCCCCAAACAAAGGTGTCTTTTTCTTTTTTTTTACAATCATATTCAACCATTGTTGTATTGCGAGGTAGCAGCTTCCACCTATACACTATATATATATATATATATATATATATATATATATATATATATATATATATATATCCAAAATACCCCAATCAGGTTATAAAGATACCCCTTTGGGTATAAAATCATAAAGATTACACACCCACTCGGGTATATACAAATACCCCAAACTGGGTATACAAACACTCTGACACCGAGTCCCTAAAACACCATTTGGACATGTGTCTTCTCCAGTCAACCCTTTGACATCACTTTCGCTTCAATGAGTCTCTTTGTTTAAAAGATTGACGATAGTCGCGTAATAATTGCGCCACTATCATTTATATTAAAGAAGAAAAATGATCTGTAGAAATTGATTCGGGTATTAATTGTCGCTGTGGAACAAAAAAAGAAAAAAAAGAAAACAACTTTCATTGTCATCATTCAAAAACTTTCAGCTCCAGCCATTACTTCCGTAACCCGCTATCTTGTTTTCTGTTCTTCTACGTGGATGGTGAACGAAGAGAGAGCGAGAGAGAGAGAGAGAGAGAGAGAGAGAGAGTTAATCAAAGGAAGGGAGATAACCCATGGGAACAGGGTTTTGATTTTTTGTTTTGCCCCAGAAGTCCAGGTTGTGTTCATCAAACCTATGCCTTTCAGTTTATATACGCGCACACAGCACCAAAAGAAAGCAGAAATGTATATTCCAGCCAGGGTCGTTTTCTTCTATTTTACAATTCTCTTCATATCTAAACATGCTGCATTGAACAGAGAGACTCCACTCTTCCCAAAAGTCCTTCGGATGAGACTATAAACCCGAGGCCCCCGTGTGCGAACGCACGCAGAACATCTTGCGCACACGTTAAATCCTGTTTCTACTTTTCGGAAGAGTAGGCCATTGTGTGCCGGTGGAAACAGATGACAGAATTTAGAAAAACCGCATAGACACGGGGACTATATGTAAGAAAGCACATTAGTGTTTATTCCGTTACCCTCGATATAAAAGAATAAATAAATAATATGAAAGAACAAATAAAGAAATATCCGTTCCGCTGTACTTTTTATCAAACTACACGCAAACTGCAAGCACACGTTGCATTAACTTTACCACTGGTGTTAAATCGTCGTTTATTTTAGATAAAGGTGAAAGTATTTCGTGTTTTTTTACCATTGTTGATGCCTTTTTCCCTCTTCTGTTTTCACTGGCTGTATGTTTTGTTCATATAAAATGAATGAAAACGTAATGAAAAGCGTTTGGAACATCTCTCTATTTCATGTACGTAGTTTTCACAGAATTCTGTTAGGTGTGTATTTTTTGGTGGATAAAATGACATCACTGACAAAATATGGGTGAAAAACGAAACAAGTGTGTTTCATGAAGGGGGCGGGGGGGAGGGGGGGCCGGCGCAGGGGGGGGGGGGGGGGGGAGGACTAAATGGGCAAAAGTACCTATACCAGCCTACATTAGGCACCCATTATTATCTATAAAAAAAAAATCTGGGGGTGGGGGTGGAGGAGGGAGTTTGACAAAAAAGCCCGAATCTGACGTCACACCTTACGAAGTGTAATCTTAATAGGTACAACATGCCACCATGAGTGCCGTGAGTGTTTATTCCATTATCCTCGAAATAAAAGAATAAATAAATAAATAAATATAGAAATAAATAAATCTTAAAAAATAACCATCACCACTGCCAAAACGGCGACCAGATTTCGGCAACAGCACTTTTTTCGCAATTGACATACGATTTAAAAGCCAAATATCAACACATTTTGTATAACTATTGCAGCATGACTGAATTAGCCTAAGTTGTCGAACCACACCAGTCTAAGGGAGAGTGAGAGTGTCAGGTGTTTTCGTCAGGGGTAAGTGGATATAGCAGATAATAATGATATTATAAACTCCCCCGTGGGAATGCTGGGGGACTTGTCAGTATAAATAATAATAATAATAATAATGTATGGAATTTATATAGCGCTGAATCTTGTAAAGTAACAAATCAAAGCGCTCAGATGTTATTTCATACCACTTTAAGTCACGGCAGATTTCTCTCCGTGAAATTCGGGCTGCTCTCCCCGGGGAGAGCGGGAGAACGCGTCGCCACTTAGCGCTGCGCCACCCTTTCACCCTTTTTTTTTTTTTTTTTTTTTTTTTGCTGCAGCTGTATTTGTTTCCCTATCAGAGTGGCTTTTTTCTAAGAATTTTGCCAGGGACAACTCTCTTGTTGCCGTGGGTTTTTTTACGTGCGCTAAATAATTACGTGTAACACACGGGACCTCGGTTTATCGTCTCATCCGAAAGACTAGCGCCCAGACCACCACTCATGGTCTAATGGATGGGGGGAAAATTTCCGGTCCAAACGGGGTAAGAACCGCCGCACACTTCAGACCCGGACTTTTCGCTTTCTAGACAGGCGCGTTACCTCTAGACCACCGATCCACCGTATAAACAGTATCCCCACATTCTGGAAATTCGGTGCTACAAATTTCCTCTTTTCTATCACTCTCTTTGTTTCTGCCTTCGGATGAGACTATAAACCGAGGCCCCGTGTGCGAACGCATGCAGAACATCTTGCGCACACGTTAAATCCTGTTCCGCTTTTCGGAAGAGTAGGCCATTTTGTGCCGGTGGAAACAGATGACAAATTTACAAAACCGCATACACACGTGGACTGGATGTAAAAAAAGCACATGAGTGCTTATTCCATTACCCTCGATATAAAAGAATAATTTTTTTTTTAATGCCTTGTTCCGTTTCTTTCTTTCACCTCCTCCTTGTCTATTTTCTGCGGGTTGGTTGGTTGGTTTTTGTTTTTTTTGCAGAAAGACTTTAAAAGATAATAATTCTCTCTTGACCTCCGAAGTCGGATGCGCTGGGCCTGACTTGTCAGGCGCTTAACGGCAACCGCGTGACGCATTTTCGCTCATATAACACAGACAACAATAGTTGCTGTCTGAGCGTTCGACGACGACGACGAAGAAGAATATATTATTAACATGGCTGATAATGTCAGGCTATGTGTGAGAGAGCCATTCTTCTCTTTTGTCTTTTGAAAATCACGTCTGGCAGCAAGGAATAAACTTTCTGACTTTTGGCCATTGAGGGGGAAAAATACTATCTTAAAGAAGAAATTCAAAGCAAGGAAGCAGTTAGCTCTACCTACACTGCACAACCGAAACGACAACACACTGAGGGGCAGTCAACATGTCCAGTTTTGTGTGGACCATCTATCATTGAACTCAACAGCTATGACTGTTTCAAATAAAATACATTCTTTTATTTCGAAAAAAATAATGAATAAACACTTGTGTACCTTTTTTTTTTGGTTTTGTGTTTTACACCTAGTGTGCTTCCGGTTTTGTACTTTTTTTCCCCCTCAATCGTTTCTCACTGGTACACAATGGCCTACTCATCCGAAAGGCGGAACAGGTTTTACGAGGAGACTTTGGTACACACCTGCGGAACCTTGAAGTGAAGACTCTCAGAGCAACGTCAGCAAGGCTGGGTTCATTTTCCTGCAGCTGTGAGCCTTCCTCAGTTCGTGATGTTGCAACACATTACCAACAATAACAAAAACCCTTTGTAATCCGCTCCAATATCAGTTCAATAGTTGCGTCTTTAACACCACCCATTTATTAGACTATGAGTGGTCGTCTGGGTGCTAGTCTTTCGGGTGAGACGATAAACTGAAGTCCTGTGTGCTATACAAAATTATTTAACGCGCGTAAAAGAGCCCACGGCAACAAGAGAGTTGTCCCTGGCAAAATTCTGTAGAAAAAAAGTTACTCTGATAGGGAAACAAATACAGTTACAGACATGGAAAGAACAAAAAATAGGGGGTGGGGGCTGCTCTTGGGGCGACGTGCTCTCCCCAGGTTGAACATCCCGAATTTCACGCAGAGAAATCTGTCCTAACTTAAAGTGGTATAAATTGTTTTTAAAAACAAATAAAAGGTCAAGATAAAGCTGTTCCCATAACCTATGCCATCGTTGTGAAGCGAGGTGTCAAAGACCTCAGCTTCTCCGGTCGCCAGCGTCTTGAGGGTGGCGCCCATCTCCTCTCCCTGGCTGCTTTACCTTCCCTGACCCTAAAGAGGGCAGGTACTCATTCACAGCTGAGTGAACTGGGGGACTGTACTGAAGCCAAGGGCACGAATGGTCGGTCACCCATCCACGAGGTAACCAAACTCAATGCTGCTTAACCTTAGCTTGGGGACCCGGAAAAGCTCTGAGGCTCTATACGCAGAAACAAGGTTTGATTTTCTTTCAGTATCATTGTTTCCCCCTTCATCTTCAAAAAGAAGAGGAGGATGAAGGCTACTAACGCTGCATATGGAATTTGATCATAGCATTTGAGTCCACAGATACCATGTATAGATGCGTAAAGATGTACTCCCTAACAATGAAGACATAGGGACTGTTTTACCATCTTAAAGTCTACGTACTATTGCACCGTGAATGAAAGCAACACAGAAGAACAGAACCGCACACAAAAAAATTGCAGAAGAACAAAATAATTCAGACTGAACTTTCTACACATTTCAAGCGTGACTAGTATGTGTTTTTAAGGGAAGTCACAAAAATTTGGAGGAAGTTTTTCGAGGGTACTGGAAAGAAATCACACGACAAGAAAAATATTCCCACAGGTTTTTAAAAAAAAAGTATCTTTTGACGATGTCAAACGTTCAGTATTTGTTGCAGGTATCAGAAAAAACGTCCACTGGTGTTGGCAGCCCCAAACCAAAAAAAAAAGCCCCAAAATGTTTGCTTCAAAATATCTCTTCCTTTTGGATTTTGTGAGACCGTAATTATTCGAATGAATCTTCTTCAAAATACAGTGGCTTTTCTAATTTTTGTGGCAGGATGTTTGTAAAGCAATAATTGTGATTCAAAAAAACCTTGCGATTTTAAAAAAATCAAATGTTCAGTTTAATCTACAATAATATTCCGTTAGAAGACTTAAATCATTCTGTTGAATGTCAACCCCCACCCCCCAAAAAAACCCCAAACAAACCAACAACAACAACAAAACCCAACAACAACTATAAAACCTTGAACATTGAACATCCTTGCTTGTAAATGTATTGTTAGCTTGATTACTTCTGGCCCATTTCAAACACTCACTATTTATTTCAGATGTAGGTTTCTACGTACCCCCCACCCCTCTCCTACCTTCACAAACTGCCCTCCTTTCCTCAACAGTATCTTCCTCTTTACTTTTCTTTTTTTTAATTTGTATATAACATCGTTTCTTCTTGTTCGTTTTGTCTTTGTTGTTGGTAGTTTTCCTTGTACACCCCCACCCACACAGATTTAAAACCTCAAACTCAAAGACAAAAAAGGAACTGATCCGAACACAGATTATTTCCCCCCACCCCCCCAACCCCATCTTCTTTGAGAAAGTCATCACGCGTGCAGCATAGACTGGTTGTGCATGTGGTGGTGGTGGTGGTGATGGTGGGGGTGGCTGAGGGGGGTGGGGGGCGGGGAGCAGATGTAGTGCGGGGGAAGCTGCTCGCTCTTGACGATGGGCATGCTGAGGTTCTGCCGCATGTCCTCCAACATCTTCACCGAGCTCATGCCCTGGGAGTGGGCGTGGGGGTGGTGGGGGTGGTGGGGGTGGTGGTGGGAGGGCGGCGGGGCTCCGTGGTGCGAGTGCGTCTGGGTGTGGGACGGGTGAGGGTGGGTGTGGGCGTGGGTGTGGGCGTGGGTGTGGGCGTGCGGGTGGTAGTCGCGCGGGGCGTAGTCGGCGGCGGTGGGGGGCATGAGGGCAGGCGCCATGCCCACGGCGGCCCCGCACATGCCCTGGGTCATCTGCTTGAGAGCGTCCTCGCTCAGCTCCCTGCAGAACTGCTCCCTGCGACATACAGAGCACAGCACAGCGTACAGCACACAGATACAGACACGCATACAGACACGCGCACACACACGGACGCGCGCGAGCACACACACATACACACACACACACACATACAGACACGGGAATACACACACACACGTTCTAATGAATTATCACTTAAAATGTGAAAAGACGTTCAGTTCAAGAACAAACAAACACACACACACATAATAATAATTTATCGCGTAATAATTATGCAAAGACGTTAAATTAAAGAACACACACACAGACCAAAATATATCATCAACATGTCTCTGGATAGTGATGATGGGGAGGTCAAATTTGGTTGCTTTTATACTGCTTTTATACTGTCATTTTCTATCACCCTGCCTAAGTCTGGTAGCGCAAGAGAGAGAGAGAGAGAGAGAGAGAGAGAGAGAGAGAGAGAGAGAGAGAGAGAGAGAGAGAGAGAGAGAGAGAGAGAGAGAGAGAGAGAGAGAGAGAAAACTCAACTCGAACTCGAACTCGAACTCGAAAGATTTATTCACAAAAAGGCCATTGGCCCATACATGAAAGGGGGTTGCCAAACTGCTTAGTATTTTAGTGAGAAAAATAAGTAACACAAAAAACCCAAATGTTAATGTATACCCACAACTACCACAATAAAAATCAGTTCCAAAAAGTATGACTTAAGAAACCAAGATATATCTTATTCTAAAGGCTTCACACAAATATAAAGCAAGGCTGCGCACAATCTCTGGGTGACTAGAGCCATGAGTAGAAGAGAGAGAGAGAGAGAGAGGAGGAGAGAGAGAGAGAGAGAGAGAGAGAGAGCAGACGAGAGACAGACAGAGAGACAGACAGACAGACAGAGACAGAGACAAAGACAGAATAGAGACAAAGAGACAGAGAGGTAGAGAGAAAATTATCTTTATTTTCCAAGGGTTACAGAGTAAGTAATCATTGACTTTATTTCATCCTTCCCTTGCCCTGATTAGGGACTATCAACAAAATACACTAAAAAACACACAAACAAACCCAAAACAAAACCCTAACTACAACAACGACAGCAAAAAGTTCAACCTATGTTGAAGAGAGAGAGAGAGAGAGAGAGAGAGAGAGAGAGAGAGAGAGAGAGAGAGAGAGAAGAGAGAGAGAGAGAGACAGACAGACAGACAGACAGACAGATAGACAAAGATAGACAGAGAAATAGACGAACAGACAGACGGACGGACATAAAGATAGACAGACAGAGACACAACCAGACATACAGTCGGACGGACAGAAACAGAGACAAACAGAAACACAGACAGAGTGGATACAAAAAAGGAGAAAGCGATAAAAAGAAGACAGGTCGGAAGAGGGGAAACAATAGGAGGAGTTCTCTCCTTAACAGACCACACCCAGTCCCGCTTATCTCCCCTTCTGACCCCCACCGTCTCCCCCTTTGCTCTCTCTGGGCCATAATTCACCTTCAGACCCCCCCCCCCCCCCCCCCCGCCCCGCTCCCCCTCCCAAACACAAACACATTCTCCTTCAGTCGTTCTCTCTCTCTCTCATCTCTCTCTTTCAATCTCTCTCTCAACCTCTCTCACTCTAACCTCTCTCTCTCTTCATCTTCTCTTTTCAAAATCTTTCTCTCTCTCTCTCTCAAAAGTATCTGTCATCCTTAGAAATAATATGGTTACCAATCAATTAATAATCAATCAATCCAATCAATCATATCTCTCACTCAGTGCAGTCATACGCTGTGTGTGTGTGTGTGGTGTAGTGTGGGGGGGGGGGGGGGGGGGGGGCGTTGTGAGGGAAAGGGGGAAAAGGGTGTTACATAGATGGATGGGTGGAGAGAAGGGTGGATGGTGTACGTGTGGCCACCATTATGTGTGTGCGTGTGCATGCGTGCATCCGAGCGTTCATGCGTGCAAGTGTGTGTGTGTGTGAGTGAGTGCGTGCGTACGCGCGCGTGCGAGCGAGCGCGAGTCCACGTGTGCACATGCATGTGTGCGTCCTGCCCGCATATTTTTCTAGTGCCCACATGCACGTTTAAGCATGCGTGAAAGCATGTGCCGCGCGCATGGATGCATAAGCCTTTAAAAAAAATGGTGAAACGGAAAACCTCTTGCGCTGTTTAAAATCAAAACATGAAAGTAAAAAAAGTGGCCCTCTGTTTGTCTCTATGCAGTTACAACCCACAGGGTAAATAGTAAATGTTACAAACGATGGGTCGGTGGTCTAGAGGTAACGCACCTGCCTAGAAAGCCAAAAGTCCCGGTCGGAAGTGTGCGGTGGTTTGATCCCCGTTTGGGCCCGAAAATGTTCCCCATCCATTACACCATCAGTGGTGGTCTGGGTGCTAGTCTTTCGAATAAGACGATAAACCAAGGCCTCGTGTGTAACACATATTTAGCGCACGTAAAGTAACCCATGGCAACAAGAGAGTTGTCCCTGGCAAAATTCTGTAGAAAAAAAGCCACTCTAATAGGGAAACAAATGCAGTTGTAGAGAGGAAAATAAAAAAGAAATAACGGGGTGGCGCTGCTCTTGTGGCAACGCACTCTCACCGGGGAGGGCAGCCCGAATTTCACGCAGAGAAATCTGCCGTGAATTAACATGATGTAATATAGTATAGATGGATGGAGGAGGCTTACCACGGCATCGTCTTTCGTGTCTCCCCCACGACCGCCAAGGTCACGGGTCTGATAATGATGATGAATATAGTATATAGTATAAGCACACACACACGCCTCAACAATCAATCTTTAAACCAGATTTTTCCTTATTGGATTGATCTGGTTAAGTTTCTGTTTCAGACATAATACTGGTGATCTGATCTGAAAATATAAAGTTTCATTTTCACTGATAAAATATTTGGGTATTGGTAGTGTTTGTGAGTGTGAGTGTTGTGTTGTTGTTGTTGTTGTTGTTGTTGTGGTGGTGGTGGGGTGGTGGTGGTGTGTGTGTGTGTGTGTGTGTGTGTGTGTGTGTGTGTGTGTGTGTGTTGTGTGTGTGTGTGTGTGTGTGTGTGTGTGTGTGTGTGTGTGAATTAAACAAATAATGTAACTGGAAAGATGATGCTTCTTGCTGCTGCTGCTGCTGCTACTACTATTACTTAAATCTGTTTCAAAACTTGAGAGAGAGCAGAATGATATTTTTAAGGGATTTTTGTTGTTGAGGGTGGTGGTAGTGTTGTTGTCTGGCTAACTCTTTGTTCTCTTTGGTTGTCTATCTCTCAGAGAGAGAGAGGGAGGGAGAGAGAGAGAGAGAAAGAGAGAGAGAGAGAGAGAGAGAGAGAGAGATGGAGAGAGAGAGAGGGAGAGAGAGAGAGAGAGAGGGAGAGAGAGAGAGAGAGAGAGAGAAAGAAAGATAGAGAGAGAAAGAGAGGGAGAGAGAGAGGGAACTCGAACTCGAACTTTTTCGAACTCGAACTTTTTATTGAGAGTAAATGGATAAGCTCGGGGCTTTTTTACACCATGCTCTAAAAAAACCCCAAAAAAAACCCCAAAAAAACCCCAACAACAACAATCAAAAACCACAAAAAAAAACAAAAAACCCAACCCCCCCCCATCCCCAAACAAACCCGCAAACAATCATTATCAACAGTTTTAAAGACACCAACTGAAAATTCAAAATTGATTATTATAATCAAACACTATAAATGAGAACTAGATACAATGACGATGAATGTCATACAAGGGAGACAATGGAGAAAGAAAGAAAAGCAAACAAACAAACAAACACAGACAAACAAGTATATATATATATATTTTAAATTTTTTTTTTTTAAAAAAAAA
>CM054138.1:47109876-47112376 GCA_028751875.1 Rapana venosa
ACACACACACAGACAGACAAGACAGAACAAAACGCGTGTTTTCTTCCCACTTTCCAAAAAAAAAAAAGCAAATCTCTTTGACACGAGAAACGTTCAAGGCTTGGCTATCAGTCTGTCCTTTTCGCAAGATACCCAGACTCCAATCTCCAAGCCTATTCATCCACCGTGTCACTTACTCCTTAGGCATGGTTAGACAAGACATTAGCCAGTTCCTTCCGAGGTGCTAGTGGTTAGGCCTAGCGCTTCGAGATTCCTCTTTCATTTCTAATAATAATACATGGAATTTATACAGCGCTATCGCTATATCTTGCACAAAAAACCCCCCAACAAATCAAAGGGCTTTCATTCATCCTAGTCTGTCACATGCAGTCAGTTACAATTATTAGATTTGTACAAATTCAAATGTTAATACACACACGCGCACAATTAATAGTTTTTACAAATTCAAATGTAAACACACACACGCGCGCGCGTGCGCCCACACACACACACACACCACGCACGCACGCCACACGCACACACACATATACATACACACAACACATACACACACACACACACACACACACACACACACACACACACACACACACACACAGGTTATACACTCCAGCAGGGTTTGATTGGGGAGGTGAGGGGGTGGAGTTGGTTGTTGCGAACAGGGACAGAAATGATATGAAACAAGAGGAGATAATCTTAGGTTTGAAATAAATGTGTCTTTAGGCTGGATTTAAAAGCATCATAAGTAGGCTTTTGGCAGAGAGAGACAGAGGGAGCCGGAGGTCATTCCAGATCGATGGACCAGAAACAGAGAAAGAGCGACGGCCAACAGTGGACTGGTTGAAGCTAGGTATTCTTAATCACAAGGTATCTGCAGCAGAGCGGAGGGAACGAGAAGGAGTGTACAAGTGAAGACATTCACAGAGGTAGGAAGGTGCTGTTTTGTGGAGACATTTGTAAGAGAGGGTACTGATCTTATAGTTTACTATCTGTGGCACAGGCAGCCAGTGGAGAGAGATCGCAAGAGAGGAGTAACGTGCTCACGTGGATCGGTGGTCTAAAGAGGTAAGGCACCTGCCTTAGAAAATAAGCCCCAAGTCCGTGTTTCGAAATGTGTGGTGGTTTTTACATCTCCGTTTGAGCCTGAAACTTTTCCCCACCGGATTCACAAGACCGTGAGTGATGGTCTGGGTGTTAGTCTTTCGGGTGAGACGATAAACCGAGGTCCCGTGTGTAACACGCATTTCAGTAATAATAATAATAATAATGGGAATTTATATAGCGCTGAAAGCAAACAAAATCAAAGCGCTAGTGCACGTAAAAGAACCCACGGCAATAAGGAGAGTTGTCCCTGTTAAAGTTCTTTAGAAGAAAAGTCAAATCTGATAGGGGAAACGGAATACACAAGCTGATAGAAAAAAAAAGACAAGACAAATAATGGGTGGCGCTGTCTTGTGGCGACGCGCTCTTCCCCTAGGGGGTGGGGGGGTGGGAGGGGGGGGGGGGGAGGAAGCAGCTCGAATTTAACGCAGAGAAATCTTTCGTGACTTAAAGCGGTGTACGATGCAATGCAATACAATACAACACAATACAATACAATACAACACCATGCATCACAACACAACACAACGCAACACAACACAGATGACAGAATTCACAAATCCACATACACACGGGGACTGGATGTAAAAAAGCACATAAGTGCTTATTCCATTTCCTCTTCTCTCTCTCCTCTCTCTCTCTTCTCTTCTATATATATATAAAATATATATTTATATATATTATATATATATATGTATAATACAATACAACATAATACAATACAATACAACACAATCAACAACACAACAATATACAATCAATAAAATACAATCTCAATACAAAGACAATACACGCAACGATAAACAAAAAACCCCAACCCAAACACAACAACAACACCCCCCAAAAACACCAAACAAAGCAAAACATCGAGGGACATCTGGATGCAGAGTCTAACCTTAGTTTTCTAGAGTTTCAGTGAAGCCTGAGCCTTCTCTTTCTCATCTGGAGAGTTTGTTAGAGATAAGCTTGCAGATTGCTTTTAGAATCAAAGGGGAGCAGTAGTGATGTTGCTAGGAGCATACGTTTATAGGAAGAGTAAGTAGATAACAGACGAGGAGGTGTTTCTTTCTTGTTTTGGGGGTTTGCTTGGGGGGGGGGGGGGGTGCGGTGTTTAAGCTTGGATGTCCCTGAAGACGTAAAAGAAATAATAAAAGAAATATCTTAGCAAAGGTGGGGAGTGGGATCCGGGAGGGAGGGAGATAGAGGAGGGAGGGAGAGGGAGAGAGAGGGAGAGAGAGAGAGAGGGAGGGGGAGAAAGAGAGACATGCATACATACAGACAGAGAGAGAGAGAGAGAGAGAGAGAGAGAGAGAGAGAGGAGAGGAGAGAGAGAGAGAAGAGAGGAGAGAGAGAGAGAAGAGAGAAGTTAAGGCGAGGCAAGGCAAGGCAAGGCAAATTC
>CM054138.1:47119876-47122376 GCA_028751875.1 Rapana venosa
AGAGAAAGAGAAAGAGAGACAGAGAGACAGAGAGAGAGAGAGACAGAGAGAGAGAAAGTACTTGATCTTCAGCTGGCGACCTGAACACTTTCCGTGTCCACAGTTGGCACTTTTGGCAATGGCAGCAGACCATCTTGTGTAGTGGCGCCAACCTCTCTCCCAAAATAAAAACCCCTCCTCCACTCTCTGTGTCTGCCTCTCCCTGTCTGTCTCTGTCTGTTTGTCTGTCTGTCTCTCAGTCTGTCTCTGTCACACACACACACACACACACACACACACACACGCACACGCACACGCACGCACGCACACACGCACGCACGCACACGCACCACACACACACACACACACACACATATACAAAACACAACACACAACTCGCTACAAATTTGTGTAGTATCTCAAAAACTTTCTGTCCGTTTCTTCTGCTTGTTCTTTTCTTTCTGTCTGTCTGTCTGTCTGTCTTTCTTTCTGCTGTCTTTCTGTTGTCTGTCTTTCTGTCTTTCTTTCTTTCTGTCTTTTTTTCTTTGCTTTGCTTTTTTTTCTCTCTTTTTAATCTTTCGGTTATTTTTCTTCTATCCCGTGTTTGTCTTTTTTACTGTCATTTCTGTCTTGATCTTCCGCGCTATTTTTTAAATCGTTTATTTCCTTCTTTACCTCCCCCTTTGTTTGTTTTTCGTTTTCTGCACATTTTCTTACCTACCTGTTTTTATTTATTTGATTTCTCTCATTCTTCTTTCCTTCTTACTTTCTTCATAAAGTGTCTCTCTCTCTCTCTCTCTCTCTCTCTCTCTCTCTCTCTCTCTCTCTCTCTCTCTCTCTCTCTCTCTCTCCTCTCTCTCGCGCGCTCTCTCTCTATCTATCTCTCTCTCTTGAGATTAATCTTAACTGACTAAAGGTTTATTTTTTCTGTCTCGTTTTTATTTATTTTATTTTTTAATGTCCTTTGTTCTCCCTTCTTTAATTTTTTTTTCTTTTGGATTTTTTTAATTGTTTGTTTGTTTGTTTGTTGCTGCTGTCGTCATTGTCGTTCTTTTTACCATTTTTTGAATTTCTTTCTCTTCGTTCTTTCTTTCTTTCTCTCTTTGTTTCTGTCCATCATTTCTTTTTATTTCCTGTTTTGCTACTTTCGCCTTGTTTTCGCCTTGTTTATGGTAACAATGTAGTTAGATAATAATGATCAAGTTTTTTTTGTTCCTAGATAGATGGCTTGATGAAAAAAAAGCAAACATATTATTGCTTATTCAATGTACCATCGAGAAATAAAAATTTGACTTGACTTGACTTGTTGTTCATTTTGGATTTTATCTTCTTTCAGTCTTTCTCTCTTTCTTCCTCTCGTCTTTACTTTCCTTCTTTCTTTGATCTTTTTGCTTTATTTTATTTGTTTACTTGTTTGTTTGTTTCTTTCTTTCTTGTTTGCTTGTTTCTTTTGATTTTATTGGCACTTTGTCTTGCCCTTTTTTCGTATTTCTCTTCTTCATTTCCTTCCTTCCTTCCTTCTTCGTAAAATCTCTCCCAGAAAAAGTTGAAGTGCGCCACTCACTTAATTCACTCTAAGCTTGTTTTATTCTTCCATTTTTTTCCTTTTTTTCATTTCTTTCACTCTTTCTTCCTTCCTTCCTCCCTTTATTTCTTTCTTTTCTTTTCTCATTTCTTTGCTTTTTGTTAGTTTTGTTTGTTGTTGTTTGTTGTTGTTTTGTTTGTTTGGTTGATTTTTGTTGTTTCTTTCGGGGTGCTGGGTGGGTGGGAGGTGGTTCTCGTCTTATTTTTGTCCTTTTCCTCGTTGTTTCTTTATTTTGTTCCTTCTTTTTATGCAGTCTTCTGCCGTCTTTCTTTCTTTCCTTCCTTCTTTATTTTCTTTGTGTGTGTGTGTGTATGTGTGTGTGTGTGTGTGTGTGTCTATGTGTGTGTAATTCTTCCCCTTCTCTCTTTTCAGTTTAACAGGTCTGCACAACAGGGGAAAAACAAACCAACCAAAAAAAAACACACACACAAACACAAAAAAGGAAAAACAAAACGAAAAAAAAAGACAGAAAATCGGGAATCGCAGCAAGGGGGAAAAAGTTCCAATATGTTTCGTTTTTATTTTGTTTAGTTTTTTTTTCTTTCTTTCTCTCCCCTCTTTTCTCTCTCTCTCTCTCCTCTCTCTCTCTCTCTCTCTTCTCTCTCTTCTCTCTCTCTCTCTCTCTCTCTCTCTCTCTCTCTCTCTCTCTCTCTCTCTACTCTCTTGTCCCTCGTGCAGACATTTTCAAGATGAAGACAGGTAATTCGACTTTGGGACGTGCTTTTCATTCATTCATTCATTCATTTATTCTCTCTCTTCTCTCTCTCTCTCTCTCTCTCTCTCTCTCTCTCTCTCTCTCTCTCTCTCTCTCTCTCTCTCTGTTAAGTTTGTTAGTTTCTTTTTCTCTGAGTTTACTTATTTCTCTCTCTGTCTCTCTCTGTCTCTGTCTCCATCTCTCTCTCTCTCTCTCTCTCTCTCTCTCTCTCTCTCTCTTCA
>CM054138.1:47132376-47134876 GCA_028751875.1 Rapana venosa
CTTCTTTTTCTTCTTCTTCTTCTTCTTCTTCTTCTTCTTCTTCTTCTTCTTCTTCTTTTTTCTTTGTCGTCGTCGTCGTCGTCGTCGTCGTCGTCGTCGTCATTGTTGTCGTCGAACACACAGACAGAAAATATATTTTGTCTGTCATATTATGAGCGAAAATTGCGTTCATGCGCTGCCGTTAAAGCGCCTGACAAGCAAGGCCAAGCGCATCCGATTTCAATGTGGGAGAGAATTGTTATCTGTGAGTCTTTTGGGTAAAAAAAACAACAAAAAACAAAGGCAAGAGAACGAACTAAGAAGGCAAAAATATAAAAAAACATGTTCCTTTAAATTTTTTTTTTTTTTTTTGGGGCCCCCAAAAAATTTTTTTAAAAAAAAAAAAAAAGGGGTTTTTTTTAAAAATTTTTTTTTGGGTTTTTTTGGGGGGAAAACCCCCCCTTTCCCCTTTTTAAAAATTTTTTTTTTTCCTTTTTTTTTCCTTTTTTTTTTTTTTTCCCTTTTTTTTTTCCGGGGGTTTTTTTCCCTTTTTTCCTTTTTCTTCTTTTTTCTTTTTTTCCCTTTTTCCTTTTTTTTTTTTTTTTTTTTCCCTTTTTTTTTTTTCCCAATTTTTTAATTTTTTTCCCTTTTTTTTTTCCCTTTTTTTTTTTTTCCCCTTTTTTTTTTTTTTTCTTTTTTTTTTTCTTTTTTTTTTTTTTTTTTTTTTTTTTTTTTTTCTTTTTTTTTCTTTTTTTTTTTTTTTTTTTTTTCTCTTTTTCCCTTTTTTTTTTTTCTTTTTTTTTTTTTTTTTTTTCCCCCCCTTTTTTTTTTTTTTCCTTTTTTTTTCTTTTTTTTTTTCCCTTTTTTCCCGGGGGGGCCCCCCTTTTTTTTTTTGCCCCCAAAAATTTTTTTTAAAAACCCCAAAAAAAAAAAAAATTTTTAAAAAAAAAAAAAGGGGGCCCTTAAAAAACCGGGAAAAAAAAAGGGGGGGTTTTTGGGTTTAAAAAAAAAAAAAGGGGGGGGGGGGGGGGGGGGGGGGGGGGGGGGGGGGGGGGGGGGGGGGGGGGGGGGGGGGGGGGGGGGGGGGGGGGGGGGGGGGGGGGGGGGGGGGGGGGGGGGGGGGGGGGGGGGGGGGGGGGGGGGGGGGGGGGGGGGGGGGGGGGGGGGGGGGGGGGGGGGGGGGGGGGGGGGGGGGGGGGGGGGGGGGGGGGGGGGGGGGGGGGGGGGGTGGGGGGGGGGGGGGGGGGGGGGGGGGGGGGGGGGGGGGGGGGGGGATGGTTTTATGGGGGGAGTCATGGGAAAGGGTAAAAAGGGGGGGAAACGTGCTTGGGATGATAAGAGGTGAGAAATCTCTTTATTTAACTTGCGGTCCTTCTCTCCCATTCTGAGGTTGTTTTCAATCATTCTTGCATATCAGTCTTTTTATATCAATTCTAACTTGTCATACTCGTTTTTTCTTTTTTCTTTTTTCTCTTCTTCTTCTTCTTCTTCTTCTCTTCTTTTTCTTCTTCTTCTTTCTTCTTTTTCTTCTTCTTTGTGTGTGTGTGTGGTGTGTGGGGTGTGTTTGTTGTGTTGTTGTTGTTGTTGTTATTGTTGTTGTTGTTGATGTCTTCGATTTTTACGTCTGTTCACTCTCGGTGATTTAACGGGGGGGGGGGGGGGGGGGGTGAAAGTTGAGGTTTTTGTAGTGAAAGTCTTACTGAAAATGTGTGCAAAGTATAAAAAAAGGGGGTGGGGGTGGGGTAGTGGTGGTGTAGGGGGGCATAGACAAAAAAGAAACTCACAAAGCAAGAAGAACAAGTTAAAACAAATAAATAAACAACCAAAAAAAAATTATTCAACTTAACGAAGTTATAACAAAGTCCTATCGGACTGTGCCAGAGACCTTTCGGTGTGTGTGTTGTGTGTGTGTGGTGTGGGGTGTGTGTGTGGTTTTTGTGGTGTGTGTGTGTGTGTGTGTGTGTGTGTGTGTGTGTGTTTGCAGGCCTGTGTGTGCTTGTGTACTGGAGCATGCCAAAAATTACCACCCACATTCTGATGGGATTCGATCCCCAGACACCTCTCTTTTCTGATGTTTACTTTATTTAATCAAGCCATTCCTTCAGAGATCAAACTAGCAAAACAAACAAACATACAAACAAAATAATCAACACCTACACACACACCCTAAACATGTTTTTTTTAAACAACAACAACTTACAACAACAACAACAACAACAAAAACCACTTTTTGATCCAGGAAAGCTGCCATACTCACTAATCGGGGCTACTCTCGACACTTTTGACGCAAACAATATCCGATACTAATCAGGGGTCTTTGTGCTGTGTACGGGTGTGTTTAAGGTGGGTGCCGGAGAACTAGTATTCATCTCATTTCCTCTGGTGCCTCCCATCCTTAATCTCGCTGTCTCTCTCTGTCTCTCTCTGTGTCTGTCTCTGTCTGTCTGTCTCTCTCTCTGTCTGTCTCTCTGTCTCTCTCTCTCCAGCAGAGTCAGTCAGGCATGACTAATCACTCATCTCC
>CM054138.1:47144876-47147376 GCA_028751875.1 Rapana venosa
GCTGCTGCTACTACTACTACTACTACTACTACAACAACTACTACTACTACCACTACTAGTACTACTACTACTGCTGCTTCTGCTGCTGCTGCTGCTGCTACTACTACTACTACTATTACTACTACTACTACTACTACTACTTCTACTACTACTACTACTACTACTCTTACTACTACTACTACTCTTACTACTACTACTACTACTACTACTACTACTACTACTACTACTACTACTACTACTACTACTACTACTACTACTACTATACTGCAGCCATCTTCATTATAAAAAAAGAAAAAATCCACGTAACACGCACAGAAAAAGTAACTACTACTACTGCTGCTGCTGCTGCTGCTGCTGCTGCTGCTGCTGCTGCTGCTGCTGCTGCTGCTGCTGCTGCTGCTTCTACTACTACTACTACTACTACTACTACTACTACTACTACTGCCGCCATCTTTATAAAAAACGGAAAATATCCATGTCACACGCACAAAAATAGTAACTACTACTACTACGACGACGAGCTGCTGCTGCTGCTACTACTACTACTGCTGATGCTGCTACTACTACAACTACTACTACTACTACTACTACTACTACTACTACTGCTACTACTACTACTACTACTACTACTACTACTACTACTACTACTACTACTACTACTTCTACTACTACTACTACTACTACTACTACTACTACTGCTGCTGCTGCTGCTGCTGCTACTGCTGCTGCTACTATTTACTACTGTTGCTGCTGCTGCTACTGCTTCTGCTACTACTACTGATACTACTACTACTGCTGCTGCTGCTTCTACTACTGCCGAAAAAATCCACGTCACACGCACAAAAAATTAACTACTACTACTACTACTACTACTACTACTACTACTACTACCACCACCACCACCACTCAAAAGAAAAAGAAAAAAATGCAAAAACCGCACAAAGAGTAAAAAGTCTATCACAATGTACCTACTAGAATCGAGCAGATTGGTTTCAATAGGTTTTAAAAAATATATTATTCAGAAATGAGAATAAACATTGAAAAAAACAACAAAACATGTTGGAATCATAAGCAACAAGAAGCTTGTATGGTGTGCTCAATTTCAACAATGAAACCTAACATGAACATGACGGCGATTCTAGCAGATTCTTGACTTTAAATGAAGGGCAGTTCTCAGTTCGTTACTAGTATTCCCCATTGGTTTTATACTGAAATTTTGTGCCAGAAGTGTTCATCTTCTCTATCACTGTCTTTAAGTTTTGTTCGTTTTATAAATTTATTTTAGGCTTTGTCTGCTTGCTTGTTGATTCATGATTCATTCTGTCTTTTTTCCCCGGAGTGGGTGGGTGGGATGGGGCTGGGGGTAAGGGGTGGGTAGGGGGGTGGCTCCTTTTTCTTCTCCATAGTTTTTTTGAAACTTTTGCCCCAGTGCTTTTATTTGCGCCCAGTGTGTGTGTGTGTGTGTTGCTTGTCGTGTGATGTGTTGTTGCGACGTTGGATGGTGGTAGGTTTGTTGTGTGTGTGTTTGTGCGAGAGTGCGAGCGGTTGGCATGGTGACTGTGTGTGTGTAGTAGGTGTGTGTGTGGAGGAGAGAGCGAGAGTGACGGGTGTAGAGAGTGAGAGAGAGGAGAGAGGAGGAGGGGAGAGAGGAGAGAGAGAGAGAGAGAGAGAGAGAGAGAGAGAGAGAGAGATAACGATAACGATAACGATAACGATATTTTATTCAAGAAAGGCCATAGCCCCATTTGAAGGGGTTTACAAAATGACACATATATAATAATGTTATACTCAAGCACACAAACATCTGTATCCAACTAACTACAATTTAGTACAAACACACCATGTTACAGTGTTTTCTGTGTTATGAGATCAAACTACTTCTCCTTTTCAAAGACTTGTAGATATACATAGCAAGATTTTTCATGACATTTTCATTTTTGGAAGACAGGAGCAAAATCATTCTAAAGTGAGCTGGTCTGCGATAATATTTCTCAGGAATATAGTCTCTTCTTAAGTCATCTAGTGCTGGACAAGAAAAAATGAAATGGACTTCATCCTCTTCATCAAGTCTACACATAGGACATATCAAGTTTTTCTCACCTTTTCTATATCTTTGACTATGAACTGTTATTTCAGAGACACCAAATCTAAATTTAGTCAGCGCACATCTAATAAACTTGTTTACATTCATTTCAATATATGGTTCTGTAAGGTTATTTATTTTCAAAAGCTTATACAATGAAAATCGATCGCTATTCTCAATATGACTGGTCCATTCTTGCCACCTGCAATCTACTATGCGCTGTTTAAAACAAATCAAAAAACTTTTGATACAACCTACGCCCTGATTATTCCACACACATGAAAACCCATAACTATCTAAACACTTGCGGATATTTGTAGCCCAAGTTATCTTTCCTCTGCTGTCTAGATCAACTAGTGTTTTATAAGCTTGGGCAGGTAGTCTCCCTTCATGCATACTGACTAATTTTAACCAATA
>CM054138.1:47152376-47164876 GCA_028751875.1 Rapana venosa
TACTTGGGAGAAATAAAACTGTTAAAATGAACCCATTTCCTCATCTTTTTATTTTTGGTGGTTATTCTGATAATGGTCATATCTATCTGATGGCAATGTTATAATTGCCAGCTTGATTTACGTAAAAAGAGTAACATAAATTCATAATACAAATGTGTATAAACAGAATCTTCAACTTGGCAACAACAAAAACTCAGTGGAGGGATATAATGATGACTTTCCACCCTACCACCCGCCCCTAAAAACACAAACACACCCAAAACAACCCCACCAACCAACCAACCAATCAGAGAAATTTTTTTTAAACTAAAAAAAGAAAACACCAAACAACGAGTCAGCCAGCCACCCAGCCAACCAACTAGCCAAGCATAAGAACCTAAAAAACTAAATGAAAAAAACAACTAACCAACCAACCAACCAACAAACAAACAACAAACAAACAAACAAACAAACAAACAAACAAACCCAAACAACCCTACCAACCAACCAACCAAAATACAAAAACTACGGAAGAAAACACTTATTTATATATTTATCTTTTTTATTCTTTTATTTCGAGGATAATGGAATAAGCGTTCATGTGCTTTTTTTGTCATCCAGTCCCTGTGTGTATGCAGTTTTGTAAACAATTATTGTCATCCCTTCCCACCGTCACACAATGACCTACTCTTCCAAAAAGCGGAAGGGGTTTTAACGTGTGCGCAAGATGTTATAGTCTCATACGAAGGACTTTTCGGGAGAGTGGAGTCGGCGCTTATGTTAACTCCAGAGCAAAAAAATCCTCTTGAACGAGAATCGACCCCGGGTCAGCAGATCACGAATACATCACTCTAACCACCAGGCTATCCCGTCCCCATCAATCAACTAACCGGGTAGCCAGCCAACCAACCAACCAACCAAAAACAAAAAAACCTAAGGGGGGAAAATCCACCAACCAACCAACCAACCAACACTAAACCAAACCAAACCAAACCAAACCAAACCAACCAACCAGCCAACCAACCAACCAACCAACCAAACCAACCAAACCAAACCAAACAAAACCAAACAAAAAACCCAATCAAACAAACAACCAGCAACAATGAAAGATATACTATAACCCTTTAGCCAACTAGACAATTGTCTAATGTTGTACCCTGTAACGTCAATTCTCGCAGTCTAAAACAAAAAACCCCCAAAACTAAAGACCAGCTCTTGGTAAACTGAACTCAGGCATGGTAGTAGTTCTTGTTTAAATAGTGGCGGGAGGGGGGGGGGGGGGGGGGGGGGAAGGAATGACTCCTTTCAGTAAAGACACCAATTAATTTTCTACCCGACTAAGGGGAGAGGGTACGCGGGGTACGGGGTACCAGCGACTCTTCAAACTCTATTGACACCATAATCTCCTCAACAAAAGATGGTGCTGGGTGTTCTCACGTGTTGTTCTATCAGGTCCCAAAGGATGGTAGGCTAGTAGCTTTCTTTTTCCAAAAAAACCGGTTCCAGTTTAGTTCACAATTCATGTTTCACGGTAACGGGAAACGGTCTTTACGTTTAGCCTGTGTGTGTGTGTGTGTGTGTGTGTGAGTGGGGTGGGGTGGGGGTGGGGGGTAATTTAAGCATCTCTGTTTGTTTGCCTGTCCTTTTTTTTCTTCTCTTTCTTTTTCTGTCTCGGTGTCTTTGTGTCTGTTCGTCTGTCTGTCTGTCTCGCTAGATTTAAAAATAAATAAATCTTTTTCTAATTATCTTTAATTTTTTGTTTATTTCACGTTTACTTGAAATTATTAGCTGTGATTATTAAGAATAGTCCCTTCTCATGCAGGGCAGGGGCCGGATGAAAAAAAATCTGTAACCCTTGGGAATAAAGATAAAGACTCTCTCTCTCTCTCTCTCTCGCATTCGCATTCTCTCTCTCTCTTGCTCTCTTGCATTCGCATTCTCTCTCTCTCTCTCTCTCTCTCTCCCTCTCTCTCTACATATATATATATATATATATATATATATATATATATATATATATATATATATATATATATATATATATATACGTTTACCTGAAACTATTAGCTGTGATTATTAAGAATAATCCCTTACTCAGGGCAGGGGCCCGATGAAAAACTTTTTTATCAGTAGTTTTCTGCAACCCTTGAGAATAAAAATAATCAATATATCTGTCTGTCTGTCTATCTGTCTGTCTTCTCTCTCTCTCCTCTCTCTCTCTCTCTCTCTCTCTCTCTCTCTCTCTCTCTCTCTCTCTCTCTCTCTCTCTCTCACTGTTTGTCTATTTCCCTACAAGAAAATATAAGTACGTATGATTTTTCCAGTCATTAAACTTTGGCTTACTTATTTGCTCTTCTCTATATATGTAAAAAAAATCTTGTCTTAAGTGTCGAAGGAAAGGCCATTGTATGAACAAATGTTGTGCGCGCGCGCGCGTGAGTGTGTTTGCGCACGCGCGTGCGTGCGTGTGTGTGTGTGTGTGTGTGAAAGCACGCTTCGATTTGTTTATTTTACAAGATTCAGCGCTATATAAATTCCATATATTATTATTATTATTATTATTATTATTATTACAGCATGTTCCAACACGTATGTTATGACCATGTATGTTCTGACCACATTTTCTATATATTTGCAGAATTTTTTTCTGTCATTTTTTTAGATTAAGAAATCTAAAAATGAAATGACTATCATTGCAAACTAGGCTATGTAAACTGACTGTCTATCGTTTCTGACTGATTTTTCCTTTTAAGAAATAAATCTGTGAAGCAAGCAATAATTATATTTCTTTTCACATGAAACAGGGTTGGGTGGGTTTTTTTGCCGGTACACAAAATAATTATGCGTTGTGCAAACAGTTATAACATAAAATATTAGAAGAATATCTGGGTTCTCTATTTCTTTATTGATTGCCTTGTTGGGTATTATTGTCATTATCAATTGCTGTGTATATATATATATATATATATATATAATATATATATATATATATATATAATATATATATATATATATATATATATGCTTAAATTCCTAAATCTTAAAAACAGGATTGTCAAGTTTTTATCCTGTTATTTTTTGTTCAAACATAGCCTAAGCATTAAAAAAAACCACCAACAACTGCGCATCTCCTTGTTCTAACAACAAATAAACAACAACAAAAACTTTGCAAAATTGTCTACGATAATAATGATAATAACGCTGATAAAGAACGAACTAATTTGTTTTGAAAATGTGAATAACTTACTTTGAAAAAGAAAACTGTCATCTTATATTAGAAAGACAAAAACACACTTTAATGTATGGTTTATCATGTTTTTCAAAGGTAAAGAAACACAGAAGTGCTGTGAATTTTTGAAGAGATAAGATTGTGTTCAACCATTAAACGATTGTGAAAAAGCGTTTCAACTAAAACACAAGTGTCAATATTCATATCTACCACCTGCTTAACTTAAAATTGAACATGATATCAATATTACTGCATTCTGAGCCCACCACAAGCGTCTTTGTTTAATGATGGTCAGGTCTATAGTTATGTAAATGTGTGCCACTTTCTATGTATAAATTTGTTTAAAACGAAGACAGAAAAAATGTGTGGGTTGTTTTGTTTTAATCCTTCTTCCATACAAATCAAACACTTTATCATCTCAGAGACAGAGAAATGCAAATTAATTCAGATCAATTATTGATCTTCTAACGTAAAGAGATTAGCACTCAGCACATTTTTCAAAATCTCTTTTGACATAACAAAAGTTACAGAACAAGAACAAAAATCCCACGTATATTGTTGGCAAAGAGTTTTTCTGCTTTTCTCTTTTTTGTTTTTATTTTTTAGTGAAACTGCTTTTTAAAATCTTTTATTATTTTGTCTATTATTTCTGTGCTGGTTTGGTTTTTTCTTATTTTGTTTTTGCTTTTTGTGAAATTGCCTTTTTATGAAATTGCCTTTTTATGATTTTTTTCTTTTTTTTATTCTGCTGTTTTCAAAGATTTTTTTTAACACTTTAAAAAAAATCGGTGTTACGGTGTGAAGATACACTAAACGCTATGCAATAAGCGCCAAATGCTGTCCCTAAAGTTTAACATTCTTGATGCATTTTGTGAATCTTTTTTTAAAATATCATTCTTGCAGAGATGAAGAAGTTGTACTGGTTTCTAGAACGGCTGATTAAACTACTCTTTGTCCTACAACACACACACACACACACAATATATATATATATATATATATAATCCAAACAAAATATCAAAAAATAAAAATATACATAATAGTATATTATATCATAATAAAATATATTATTCTATCATATCACATCGCATCATAATTCACTTTATATTATCTCATATTATATTATATTATATCATTTCATGTTATACTGCATACTGTTTCGTACATTGTCCTTAGGCAGTCTTACTCTTCAAAAAAAAAGCATTTCCATTTTCAGCAGAAAGCCATCAGCAAAAATGCAGGAACACCCCCTCCCTCCCTCCCTACCCCTGCCTCCCCCCCCTCCCCCATCTTTCCCCCCCCCCCCCCCCCCACACACACAACACACACCCACCCTAGGTCTCCACATCCTGAATATAATAATTTAAAAAAAAAAAAATCTTGGACAATAACACAATGCCAATTTGCACAAGTAATCATTCTTTTTGTACCACTTCTTTTGTGTCAGTATGATTTTTCGCTACGCTACTACTACAGGTGATTAATGAAAACTGCAACCATGAGAAAGAGAGAGAGACAGAGAAACAGACAGAAAGACACAGAGAGAGAGAGAGACAGACAGACAGAAAGACAAGAGAGAGAGAGACAGAGACAGAGAGAGACAGAGAGAGAGAGCTGCCAGAGTGATATAAAGAGAGAGAGAGAGAAAGAAAGTAACAATGACCCCATTGTGCACGTGATTAACGCCCCTTTAAAGGGACATGATCACCGCTGTTGCTGGCAAGCCAAGCGTAGCAAATTTGCATTGGGGCCTTTTGGAAGGCTCTCTCTCTCTCTCCCTCTCTCTCTCTCTCTCTCTCTCTCTTTGCAGGTGTGTCAATAATAATCTCTCCCCCTCCAACCCCCTCCACCCTTGCCTCTCTCTCCTCAGTCGCTTTCTCCCTCTCTCCCCCTCTCTCTCTTTTTTTCTCGTTCAATCGCTTGATTTAATTAAACACCAAAGTGGGCGCCCTTAGTTAGTAACTGGTAAAGAGAGCGACCCAGTTGAGCTGAGCCCGGGGGTAGGTTTAGGCTTGGGCTTGGGCTTGGGTAGGGATTGGGCTTTGAGTGAGGAGAGGGGGGGTGCTGAAGTTAGATATTATTATTATTATTATTATTATTATTATTATTACAGGATCGGGTGGGCTCAGGTCGCATTTGCTCTCCCTGTTGCTCATCTCCTCGGGTATCAGGTGTAATTTTGTGGCTGACGTAATTAATTAAATCTAAGGTAGGGGTGAGGTGGGGGTAGGGGGGTGGGGGGGGGGGCGGGGGGGGGGGGGGGGGGGGGGGGGAGCGGGGGGCGGAAAAACAACATTTCAATTGATGACATTGTTGGCAATTGAACTTGCTTGCCAAGGTGTGAGGTGTGGTGTGAGGGTGTTGGTGGGAATGGGTTGGTTGGTGGGTGGTTGGTTGGTTTGGTTGGTGGTGGTGGTGGTGGTGGGGTGGGGTGGAGGGGTTTGGTGGAGGTGTGAGAGGGGTGGGGTAGGGGTGAGGGGGGGCGTGGTGGTGGTGGTTGTGGGGGTGGGGTGGGGGGGGAGAGCTCTTCAAGTTAGCAGCAAGCACACAAGCAGGCTTAGAGGGCCCCCTGTTGGCAACATGGTTCTGGTTCGTATAGCACACACAAAAAGGGAGATGATTAGTAATACTAGCAATGGATATGCGTTAGTGGAATCGCTCCTCAATGAAATTCATCCAGCCCCCTACCCTCCAACCTCCACCCCCCACCACCACCTCACCCCTTGGGGTAGTGAGACTTTTTTCTTCTTCCTTTTTCCTTTTCTATTTTTTCCTTTTCTTTTTTTTCTCTCCGTTCTTCTTTTTTTCTTTTCTTCTTCTTTTTTTTTTTTTTAAAGACTGATGGGTTTGAGAGGACAAAGGAAGATGGAAGGAGTGAAGCAGTTTTGACAACAATTTTTTGTTTTGTTTTGGGAGGAGGGGGGAAGGGGATCCTAAAAAAATTGTCGGTGTGTTTGCCCACTTTTAGCATGCAAAGCAGCCTAAAGCCATCCGGGGGTGAAGGGTGGATGAGTGGGTGCGTGGGTGGGTGGTAGGGGGTCACAGAGTTGTCTCTTTAACTTCAAAGATGAAAGAAAGCTCCGCACCTTGGGGGGACTTAGAACGCCAGTGTTTACATTTTAAATCCTAGGTGCAAAGTTGGATACCTGGATTGGGGGGGGGGGGGGGGGGGAGGGGGATGGAGGAGGAGGAAAAGCTCGGTGCCAGTCTGTCAGTCGACTGTACTTCTTCTTTTTCTTCTTCGTCGTCGTCGAATGCTCAGACAGCAACTATTGTTATCTAGTCACCTGAGCGAAGCTGTTTTGCAGTACCGTTAAGCGCCTGACAAGTCAGGCCCAGCACAACCATCATCGGACATCTGCATGGGAGAGGATTGTTATCTTGGAAGGGAAAAAAAAAAGGGGGTAGGGGTGCGGGGGGAAGGGGGGGGGGGGTAGGTGTCAGGAGAATGGACCAAGAAGGCAGAAAATAGACGAGAAGGAGGTGGTGGCGAGAAGAAAAAGGAACCGGCCAGAAACAAAGAGAGGGATAGAAAAGAGGGAATTCCTAGCACGGAATGTTCAGAAGGTTGGGGATGCTATTTATACTGACAGGCCCCAGCATCCCCACGGGGGAAATCGAATGTAATGAGACGCTCTAAACCAGTCCCCTGTGCTAATGTCTTTAAGGGTGCAGAAAAGAAAATCCTAAGAAGGAGGGTGGCGGGATGGTTAAGACGTCTGCCTGCCAAACAAGAAAACCGTGAGGTTCCCGGTTCGATTCCCAGCCTCGCCATTTCTTCCCAGTTTGACTACCACCAAAAAAAAAAATCGAACTGAATGTCAAAGTCCTTCGGACTGAAACGAAAGCAGGTAGAATATAATGCACACATGGTAAAAACCCGTTTCTCCTTTTGAAAGAGTAGGCCACTGTGTGCCGGTAGGCAGGGATGACAGAACAAAACAGCCCCCTCCTCCCCCCCCCCCCCCCCCGAACCCCACACACACACACACATAAATACACAAGACACTCCCTCCCCCCTCTATTCTTTCACAAAATTTCCATCCAGCCACCATTCCCACCACAAATTTCTAACACCCCCCCACCCCAGCCCA
The DNA here is from genome assembly GCA_028751875.1 of Rapana venosa. Taxonomy (NCBI): domain Eukaryota; kingdom Metazoa; phylum Mollusca; class Gastropoda; order Neogastropoda; family Muricidae; genus Rapana; species Rapana venosa. The sequence goes on from CM054138.1 coordinate 47,159,679, forward strand.
CCCACATCACCACCACCACCACCACCATCCCCACCCCTTCTCCCCCCCTCTCTCCTCCCTCCTCCCCCCCCCCCCCCCCCCTCTCTCTCTCTCTCTTCTCTCTCTTTCTGGAACCACTTCCATGGTCTTCATTTCTCATTCCCTCCACTCTCTCATCCCTACCGCATCCCCCCCCCCCCCCCCCAACCACCCCACTCAAAACCTCTTTTTCTTTTAATACCATTCACCCCCACCCCCTCCCGGGGTGGGGTGGGGTAAGGGGTGGTAGGAGGGGGGAGGAGAGTGGGGGGTGTAGTAGCTTTGCTAAGCACAAACGCCTGCATCTATTTAGAGATTAGTGCAGACTATAGAACCCATTCACAGGTTGAACACCCCCAAAAAATAGAGCCAAAAAAAAAAAAAAACAGACAAAAAAAAGGAAATAGCCTGCTGCGAACGATGACAAATGATGACAGGTCTTATTGTAGACATTGAAACTTTCTTCTTTTTCTTTTTCTTTCTTTTATTTTTTGGTTTGGTTTGGTCTGCTTTTTCTGGGTTTTGTGTGTGTGTCTTTCTTCTTCTTCTTTTTTGGGGGGGTATTTATTTTTTCCCCCTTTCTTCTCCTTTTTCTTTCTTTTTTTTCTTTACATTTTTATTTTTACATTTTCTCTTCTTCAACTCTCTAGTCTCTCCTCTTCCGACCCCCCTCCCCATCCCTCCTCTTCCTCTCGTTCGTCATTTTCTGTCATCTGTATGTCATTCATTTCCATAGGGTGGAGGGGGTAGAGGGGGTGGCTAGGGGTGTGGGGAGGGGGGGAGGTTGGTTTATAGCCTGGATGATCACGAGAAACCACCATAAGGGATGACGATAAACCAAACCGAGGTCCCCGTGTGCAAAATAATACACATTCAGCGCACGTATAAGAACACACGGCAACAAGAGAGATGTCCCTGGCAAAATTAGAGAGTTGTAGAGATTAAAGTTAGAAAATTGTAGAGATTAAAGAGTTGAAGAATTGTAGAGATTAAAGAGTTAGAGAATTGTAGAGATGAAAGAATTATGAGAATTGTAGAGATGAAAGAGTTCAGAGAATTGTAGAGATGAAAGAGTTATGAGACTTGTAGAGATGAAAGAATTATGAGAAATGTAGAGATTAAAGATTTATGAGAATTGTAGAGATTTAAGAGTTAGAGAATTGTAGAGATTAAAGAGTTATGAGAATTGTAGAGATTAAGGTCACTCTGATGGGTAAGGAAATACACATACAGTTAGGAAGATCTTTTTTTAATGGGTGGCGCTGCTCTTGTGGCGCACGACGCACTCTTCCGGGAGAGACCAGCCCTAATTTTACCCTGGAAGACATCTGCCGTGATTCAAAGTAATATATATATATATATATATATATATATATATATATATATATATATATATATACATATATATATATATATATATATATAGTGTGTGTGTGTGTGTGTGTGTGTGTGTGTGTGTGTGTGTGTGTGTGTGGTGTGAAATAAACTGGTGTGTGTGTTTTGTCGGTTTGCCAGTCTTAGGGAAAAAGAAAGGTGTGTGTGTATGTGTGTGTGTGTTTTTAAAGTAATTTTATTTCTCCAGATGGTACTTAAATTAAGCAATGCATTTTGCAGTGTGTGTGTGTGTAAGTGTGTGTGTGTGTGTGTGTGTGTGTGTGTGTGTGTGTGTGAGAGAGAGAGAGAGAGAGAGAGAGAGAGAGAGAGTGAGAGAGGGAGACCAGGACATTATTAGCAACTGAACAGAAACTTAACACATCCCTAAAATCATCACTAATATCCATTCAAAAATGGTTATAAATAAACATTGACACATCTGACCCCCCCCCCCCCCCCCCCTCTCACCCACCCCATAGTTTGCAGACGATCCAGCCCATGACTTCTTTGACCCCTACAAGCTGGACACTAGAACGGTCTAGTCAGTCCTGAGGTCATTGGTCAGAGGCGCACACAGGTCGTGAGGGTCACAAGGTTCAAAGGTTGAAACTAATAATAGCTTGGACAATTAGGAGTAAAACGAAAGACAAGAGTGTTGTACTGATAGAAAGAGCTAGTACCAGACTTCACAAAACTAGACCACAGGACACACAACCTGTGGTCTTGGGTAGATCGGTGGTCTAGAGGTAACGCACCTGCCTAGAAAGCGAAAAGTCTGGGTTCGAAGTGTGTGGTGGTTCAATCCCCGTTTAGGCCAGAAACTAACCCCCACTCCCCCAATCCACTAGTCCGTCAGTGGTGATCTGGGTGCTAGTCTTTGGGATCAGACGATAAACCGAGGTCCCGTGTGTTATACATAATTATTTTAGCACACGGAAAACAACCCATGGCAACAAGGGAGTTGTCCCTGGGAAAAATTCTGTAGAAAAAAAAGCAATTCTCATAAGGAAACAAATACAGTTGCAGACAGGAAAAAAGGGGAAAAAAATAATAATGGGTGGCGCTGCTCTTGTCGCGCGTGATGCGCTCTCCCCAGGGGAGAGCAGCCCGAATTTGACGCAGAGAAATCTGCTGTGACTTAAAGTGGTATAAGGTAAAATAGAATAAAAATAAAAAATACAATAAATTAAGATTTTTAAATATTAAAATAAAATCAATAAAATAAAATAGCTGGGTAATTCAAACTAAAACGAAAGACAAGAGCGTTGCATCAATAGAAAGAATCAAACCACACTACACAAGACTACACCATACCATGCAACCTACCTTACCCCCCTCCAAAACCCCCCCAACCCAAACAACAACATGCAACAAAAGAACAACAACAACAAAACAATCCAGAACAAGAAAATCAACCAGAACACTATAGCAGCCTTTTTTTTTTTAATTAAAAAACAAACAAACCGTTCTTTATCAAATGAAACATTCCTGTCACTTTAATTTCCCAATAAAGTTCCAATAAATGGAACCTATTCTACCCTCATTCTCTCAATCAAGGTTCCAAGAGAATGGAGGGTGGGTGGTGGATGGGGAGGGGGAGGAGGGGCTGCTTAGAGAGAGAGAGAGAGAGAGAGAGAGAGAGAGAGGAGAGAGAGAGAGAGAGAGAGAGAGAGAGAGAGAGAGAGAGAGAGAGAGAGAGAGATGTGACATGTAAAAACTGGGGTTGAGATGCAAACAGTGAGGACAAGGTTTTTTTGTTGTTTTTTTTATTCTTTAAAAACAGCACTCACATACAGACACAGAGATTGGCACAGGCACAGGCGCAGGCGTAGGCGTAGGCGCGCGCAAACACACACACTCACACACACACACACACACACACACACACACACACACCACCACCACCACCACCACCACCACCACCACCACCACAACAACAACAACTTACAACAACAACAAGAAAAACAACAAGATCAACATCCTCCCCCCCGCCCCCCAAACAAACGACCCACCCTAAACCCAACACAACAAACAACCATCCAACCAAAAGAGCAAAAAATACCACACTACACACACACACACACACACACACACATACACACACACACACACACACACACACACACACACGCGCGCTATCCCCCCCCCCCTCACCCCCTCAACCCCTCACCCCCCACCACTCACACCCAGCCCCCACCTACCCCCCCATCCCCCCAACCCCACACCACACGCACGCAAAACACCCTCCCCCCCTCCCCTCCCCCCACCCCTCACCCCCCCCCCCCATCCCCCAAATCCCACAGCAGTGCAGTATCAGTCAACATTTCCTATTCTAATGTATCCCAGTGGTCACGAATAACAAAAAGCCGCTTTTTTTTTTTTTTGGAAGGGGGGTGGGGGGAGGGGGGGTTGGGGGTAGGGGGAGTTGTGGGGGAGGGGAAGTTCGTCACATCATAGAAATGATTCCTTTGCAAAATGAACTGAAAACTAAGTGAAGAAATCTACATGAGTTTCTTCTTGTTAAGAACAGATCCATCCAAAATCAATCCGAGCCTCCACCTGCCTTAACTCTTTCGTCATGATGATCGTGACGCAATTCGACCGTCACTAAGAGGAGTAGTTTAGTCCGTCCATTACGAGATCTACATTATTATATAGTGTCACAGTAAGCTGAACCGTCGTGTTAATGGTCCAACCTAGTCATCTTCATCGTCGTCGTCGTCGTCGTCGTTGGCGTCGTCTTCATCGTCGTCATTATCATCCATCTTCTTCTTCATCACCGGAGCAGTCCCATTACAAGATCCACATTATACAGTGTCACATTAAGCTGAACCGTCGTTTTAATGGTCAAACATAGTCATCTTCATCGTCGTCGTCATCGTCATCATCATCGTCGTCGTCATCGTCATCATCATCGTCGTCGTCATCGTCGTCATTATCATCCATCTTCTTCTTCATCACCGGAGCAGTCCATTACGAGATCCACATTATAGTGTATCACAGTAAGCTGAACCGTCGTGCTAATGGTCCACCATAGTCATCTTCATCATCGTCATCGTCGTCGTCTTCATCGTCGTTGTCATCATTATCATTATTATCATTATTATTATAATCCATCTTCTTCTTCATCACCGGAGCAATCCCATTACAAGATCCACATTATAGTGTCGCATTAAGCTGAACCGTCGTGTTAATGGTCAAACATAGTCATCGTCTTCATCGCCGTCGTCATCATTATCATCATTATCATTATCATCCATCTTCTTCATCAAAGGAGCAGTCCATTACAAGATCCACATTGTGTAATGTCACATTAAGCTGAACCGTCCAACCATCATCATCATCATCATCATCATCATCATCATCATCATCATCATCATCACCACCACCACAACTACCACAACCACCATTATTCTCTATCTTCAGAGATGCACGCTATTCAGCGACCTGAGGAAGATTGTGTGGCCGACGGAGATAACCCTGCAAACCAAGCTGTACGGCCCACGAGAGGAGCTGGAAAGGACTTGCCACTATTTATCCCCAAACACATCAATCTGACGGTGTCAAAAGCGAACGAGACAAGGTCTATCTTCTTCTTCATACCCCGAAGTCGGAATGCAGCTACATTATTGATTGGTTAAAAACGGTCGCATACGGCAAAAATTTCACCATTGGTGAATCTGGAAGCTGTAGCTGAGGAACGAAGGGAAAAAAATCACTATTTGTTCAGTATACTCCATCCATCTCTCAACATTTTCGTCTTCGTTATCGTCATCGTCATCGTATTTTTCTTCGTTTCTTCTCTT
>CM054138.1:47169876-47172376 GCA_028751875.1 Rapana venosa
CTAAAGTATATGACCTGTGTGTGTGTGCTTTTGAAAAGCATTTGACTATTGCAATTTTATTTCATAGATTTGGTCTGCAGCGTACCATGTTTGTAATATCTGTTATGTACATTGATTATTTGTCCATTGGTTGTATGACTGTGTAAGATTAGGTCGAATGCATGCGCTTTGATTTGTCTTTGCAAGATATAGCGCTATATAAGTTCCTTTATTATTATTATTATTATTATTATTATTGTTAAAACTGCCCCTGCCTTCAACAGCCAAAATCCCATTAACCTGCCAAAGCCTACAACCCGTGTGGTGTGTGTGTGTGGTTTGTGTGTGTGCTGGTGTGTACATTTGAATTTTGTTTAAGCTTTTGATAGCTATTGGCTGCATGACTGTAAGAATATGTTGAATGCAAAAGCGCTCTGATTTGTCTTTGCAAGATATAGCGCTATACAAATTCCATTTATTATTATTATTATTATTATTATTATTATAAATGTTTCCTAGCATAATATATCCCCTTGGGGATGCCGGGGACCTGTAAGTATAAATAGCATTCCCACCTTCTGGAAATTGTGTGTAAGAAAGTTCCTCTTTTCTATCCCTCTCCTCGTTTCTGCCTTGTTCCTTTTCTTCCTCCCACACCTCCTCCTCATCTATTGTCTGCCTTCTTGGTACATTCTCCTGCCTTTTTCTCTCAGAAAGACTTAAAAGATAACAATTCTCTTTTATGTCTAAGTCCGATGTGCTCGGCCTGGACCTGTCAGGCGCTTAACGGCAGCGTAACGCATTTTCGCTCATATATCAGACACTAATACTTGCTGTCTGAACGTACGACGATGACGACGACGACGACGAAGAAGAAGAAGAAGAAGAAGATTAAGAAGAAAAAGAAGAAGAAGAAGAAGAAGAAGAAGAAGAAGAAGAAAGAAGAAGAAGAAGAAGAAGAAGAAGAAGAAGAAGAAGAAGAAAGAAGAAGAAGAAGAAGAAACGGAAGAAGAAGAAGTCCTTCGGATGAGACTATAAACCCAGGCCCCGTGTGCGAACGCATGCAGAACATCTTGCGCACACGTTAAATCCTGTTCCGCTGTTCGAAAGAGTAGGCAATTGTGCGCCGGTGGGAACAGATGAAAAAATGTAAAAAACCGCATACATACACATAAAAAAGTCATCTGAGCGCTTTGATTTGTTGCATTACAAGATTCAGCGCTATATAAATTCCATACATTATTATTATTATTATTATTATTATTATTAGTAGTAGTAGTAGTAGTAGTAGTAGTAGTAGTAGTAGTAGTAATAGTATTATTATTATTATTATTATTATTAAGAAGAGCAAGAACAAGAATAAGAACAAGAACAAAAAGAAGAAAGAAGAAGAAGAAGAAGAAAAGGAAAAGAGGAAGAAGGAGGAGGAGGAGAAATAAGATCATCATCATTATCATACTGATACTCATCATTATCGTCATTATAACCACCACCAACATCAACAACTACTGCCACAATCACAAGATAAGGTAAACAGTCGTTATCGATTGTTGTCGTCGTCATCGTCATCATCATCATCAGCAGCAGCAGCAGTAGCAGCAGCAGCAGCAGCAGCAGCAGCAGCAGCAGCAGCAGCAGCAGCAGCAGCAAGAGCAGTATCAGTAGCAGCAGCAGCAGCGTCGGCAGCATTAGGTAAATAAGAATAGCGACCATCATACTTATCGTTGTCATCATTATCATGTAAACAATCATAATCATCATCATTATTATCACCATAAAGAAGAACCACCACCACCATCATGATCACAATCATTACCATCACCACCATCATCACCCCACCACCACCACCACCACCATCCCCATCATCACCATCACCACCACCATCATCATCACCACCTTCATCATAATCATCATCATCACCACCACCATCATCATCATAATCACCATCACCACTACCACCATCATCATCACCATCATCGTCGTCATCATCATCATCATCACCATTACCACCACCATCATCATCATCATCATTGTTACAAAGTCTAGCGTTGTTTTAAAATAGTGCAACAGCAACATGCCACTTAAGAACACGTGGCCCCTCTCTCTTGCTCTCACTCCTCTCTCTCCTCTCTCTCTCTCTCTCTCTCTCTCTCTCTCTCTCTCTCCTCTCTCTCTCTCTCTCTCTCTCTCTCTCTCTCTCTCTTCTCTCTCTCACGCACACACACACACACACACACACTCTTACACACGCACATACACACAAACACACACACACTACACACACAACACACACACTTCACACACACACACACAGAGTGACCTGTAAATATATTAAACACAATAATTTTGTTTAATGACGCAAACAGAAGGAAAGAACACATACACACACACACGCGCGCGCACGCACGCACCCCAACCCCCCCCCCCATCCCCCCCCCCCCCACACACACACACTGCCTAGTAAACATGCACACGCTAAAAAAACATTTTTTAAAGTCGGAGAGAAAACAAGAAATAAGAG
>CM054138.1:47177376-47192376 GCA_028751875.1 Rapana venosa
GTCGTAAATACCATTGTGTGGCGCGTCTAAGTACTTCAGAGAGGCAGGACAATGGAGAAACAATGGGTCTGTCTATCTCTCTTGTCTGCTGGAATGGTATGCATGCATGCGGCGCTACAGCGCTTGGGGTTCACAGTGAAGAAGAGTCATGAGGATGGTCAGGACACAAGGCATTGATAAACCCACAGAGGGGGTGGTGGGTATCAGAGGTCACTGTGGGGGTGGAGGGATGGGGGGGGGGGTCGAGAGGGGGGGGTTCTCTCTCTCATGTCTGTCTGTCTGTCTGTCTCGTGTCTGTCTGTCTCGTCTCGTGTCTGTCTCTCTGTCTCTGTCTGTCTCTCTCTCTCTCGTGTCTGCCTGTCTGTCTGTCTGACTGTCTGTTTCTCTCTCTCTCTCTCTCTCTCTCTCTCTCTCTCTCTCTCTCTCTCTCTCTCTCTCTCTCTCTCTCTCGTGTCTGTCTGTTTGTCTGTTTGTCTCTCTGCTTCTTTCTGTCTGTCTGTCTGTTTTCTCTCTTGTATTGTAGTGTGTGTGTGTGTGTGTGTGTGTGTGTGTGTGTGTGTGTGTGTTGTGTGTGTGTGTGTGTGTGTGGTGTGTGTGTGGTGTACTGTTGTGTTGTGTGCGTTTGTGCAGTGTAGTATAATGTAGCGTAGTGTAGTGTAGTGTTTAGTGTGGGAGGAGGGGAGCAGGGATGAATGCAGGTATGTGCTGAATGCGAATGGCTATAGCAAATTTCAGTGCAGAAGAGGGGAGGTAGGTGGTGGTGGTGGGGGGGGGGGGGGGGGGTTGGGGGGTGTGTATTAGGAGTGTACAAATTATGCAATCAAAATTATGTTTTCATGCCCAATATAAATCTATAGTGAGAATTATGATACACCATGGGTATTTATCAAGTCTCAGAATTGGAGGGAAAATGAGCAGGGGTAAAAATCCGTTTCCTAAAAAAACCCAAAAAAACAACCCCAACTGAACAGAACAATGCGACCGTATTTGCTCACACTTAAGGTAGCCGCATTCCAACTTCGGGAATGATAGTTAGACATTTATTTTATCTATCTATCTATCTATCTATCTATCTATCTATCTATCTATCTATCTATCTATCTATCTATCTGTATATATATATATATATATATATATATATAACATTCTTACCAGCACAAAAAACCTACTCTTCCGAAAGGCAGAACAGGTTTTTATCAAAGTGTGTGCAAGATAATGACAATGACAATGACAATTTTTTTGTATTTCGAGGATGATGAATGAATAAGCACCCATGTGCTTTTTTTTACATCCAGTCCCCGCCCTTAGTAGGGATATATAAGAGAGAGAGAGAGGGAGAGAGGGAGAGAGAGAGACAGAGAGACAGAGACAGAGAGACAGAGAGACAGAGAGAGAGAGAGAGAGAGAGAGAGAGAGAGAGAGAGAGAGAGTGTGTGTGTGTGTGTGTGTGTGTGTGTGTTGGGGTGGAATTGAACCTAAGACTGTTCGTGGTTTTTGTCCATCTGCTGGACAAAATGATGTTATGCGTGCGTTTGCACACGGCCGGGGCCTCGGTTTGTAGCTCTGTCCGAAAGGACTTTCAGGGGAGGGAGTGGAACCAGCGCTGATGTTAGTTAACTCCATGGGGAAAAAAATCCCTTAGAACGGGTGTCTCAGTGGCAGCACCAACATGTAGCGCAAAAACCTTTTTGGTATTCCTAAGATGCCTCGCTCCCCTACTAGTAACCCCTACTTCGGATGAGACTATAAACCCAGGCCCCGTGTGCGAACGCATGCAGAACATCTTGCGCACAGGTTAAATCCTGTTCCGCTTTTCGAAAGAGTAGGCCATTGTGTGCCGGTGGGAACAGACGACAAAATTTACAAAACCGCATACACACGGGGACTAGATGTAAAAAAGCACATGAGTGTTTATTCCATTATCCTCGATATAAAAATAACTTTTTTAAAAATCTGAGCGCTTTGATTTGTTGCTTTACAAGATTCGGCGCTATATAAATTCCATACATTATTATTATTATTATTATTATTATTATTATTATTATTATTATTATATGGGGACACCTTTACCTTTTACCTTTTAAGATCCCTCTCTGCCTCAAAGGATAGATTTTTTTTTTGTGGTTAGGAATCTGTGGTGAACATATTCGAACTTATAGCCGTAACTATTTTCCTCGTAGATGAATGTGATTTTTTGTTTGTTCTGTGGGCTGTTATTGCATAAGTGTCATTAGCGTTTTCTCTTTAGTCCACTTTTTGGATGTTTTTGTTTTGTTTTGTTTGTTTATTTATTGTTTTTGTTGTTGTTGTGGGAATCAGCTTTCTTAACAGCACATTCAGAAAACAGTGGAGCATGTCGCATGATTACGTGACGCTTTTCCAAAAATTATGTTTTTTTGTTTTTGTGTTTTGATTTTTTTTTCTCCTTTTGATAAAACCAAATTCCTTCCTGCTTCGTTATCTTGAAGTGTTTGTCTTTCCTTTTTTATTTATTTATCCTTTTTTTGTTTTTGTTTTTCTTTTCGTTCTCCCTCTCTTTCTTCTTCTCTCTTTCTTTATTCATTTCGTGTCTTTTCTATTTTGTTTTTGTTTGGGTTTTTTTTTTCTTTCTCAGCGAGAGCTTTGAGGTTTACCAATGGTGAGATTTGTTGCGTATGCGTCAACCGTTTTTTGCCCATCATGAAGGTAGTCGTATTCCAGCTTCGGAGCTGATGTCTATACACGGCACGAGTGAAAGTTCCTTTTTTTTCTTCTTTTTTTGTTTAACTAAGTGGTGTCATCCGTTCCTACAGGCAACATTTTAAAAAATCACATGGGGAACTGGATCTTAAAAAAAAAAAGCATACTCGTTTGTTCTTGAAATATAAAGATTGAAATAAAACAAATCACACAAAAATGGCGGACGCTATATAGCCGAGTGGTTAAAACCTTTCGACTTCAATCGCTTGGGTCCATGAAGTCAAGGTTTCGAATCTAGGCAGTGTCTGGCACGAAATGGCCTACTCTTCTGAAAGGCGGAACGGGTTGTTTAAAAAAAAATTGTGCGCAAAGGTATTTTGCGTGCTTGGGGCCTTGATTTATAGTCTCATCCAAAAGACTTTGACATTCAGTTTAAATTTTTGGGGGGACGGAGTCAAACTGGGAAGAAAGGGCAAGGCTGGGAATCGAACCCTAGAACCTCACGGTTTACTTGTTAGGCATGTGGACGTCTTAAAACCCTCCTGCCACAGTCTGACTTGGCTTCTGTATGATTCACATTAGAGCTTGTCTCTTTTTTTTTGGTTTGTTTTTTTGTTTTTTGCTTGTCTTTTTTTCCCTTATTCTTGTTGTGTTATGCTATTGTGTTGCTGTTGCTGTTATTCCTAATGTACCTGTTGTCGAGGTTGTTTTTGGATGTTGTCTTGGTTAGAGATGCTGGTACTGTTGTTGTTTTTGTTGTTGTTGCTGTTGCGACTATTGCTGCTTTTAAGGTTATTATGTTGTTGTTTTTTGTTTTGTTTTTCTCGATTGTTTTTCTTTTCCTTCTTCACCACCTCCTCACTTCTATCCAGCACTTATTTCTCTCCGTCCTCCCAGGTCTTCTATTCTTGTTAACTACCTTCTTATTCGCAAATTGTTTTCGCATTTCTTCTTCTCGTTCTTCTTCTTCTCCTCCTCCTCCTTCTTCTTCTTCTCCTCCTCCTCTTTCTCCTTCTTCTTATTCGTTTTCTTCTTCTTCTTCTTCTTCTTCGCATTCTTCGCATTCTTCTTCTTCGCATTCTTCGCATTCTTCTTCTTCTTCTTCGCATTCTTCGCATTCTTATTCTTTTTCTTCGCATTCTTCTTCTTCACATTCTTCTTCTTCGCATTCTTCTTCTTCGCATTCTTCTTCTTCGCATTCTTCTTCTGCTTCTTCGCATTTTCTTCGCATTCTTCTTCGCATTCTTCTTCTCCTCCTTGTTGTTCTTCTTTTTTTCCTCTTTCTCTTCCTCCTCCTCCTCCTCCTCTTCCTCCTCCTCCTCTTCTTCTTCTTCTTCTTCGTCTTCTCATCAGCCTTTCTCCCCCTCTCTGTCCCTCTGTGAGTCATTCCGATGTGTGGTACTCTCCTGACCTTTCCAAGCCTTTCTCTCTCTCCTCATGTTTCAATCTTCTTCAGGTCATTCTCTCTCTGTCTCTCTGTCTCTCTCTCTGTGTCTCTCTCTGTCTCTCTGTCTCTCTCTCTCTCTTTTTCTCTTTCTCTCTCTCTGTCTCTGTCTCTGTCTCTCTCCTCTCTCTCTCTCATCTCCTCTCTCATCTCTCTCCTCTCTCTCTCTGTCTCTGTATGTCTGTCTGTCTGTCTGTCTGTGTGTGTGCGTGCGTGGGTGCGTGGGTGTTAAGTTGTGTGTTGTTCTGTATGTGTGCTGTGTGGTGGTGGTGTGTGTATGTGTGTGTGTGTTGTGTATGGTGTTTGTGGTGGTGGTGGTGGTGGTGGGTGTGGTGTGTGTGTGTTGTGTATTGTTGTGTTGTGTTGTGTTGTGTGTGTGTGTGGTGTTGTGAGATATTGTGTGTGTATGTCAAGGAGCGAGTGAGTGAGTGAGTGAGTGAGTAATGTGTGTGGATGAATGTGTGTATGTATGTGTTTGAGTGTGTGTGCGCGCGCGTGAGTGTGCGTGTCTGTCTGTCTGTCTGTGTATGTATGCGTGTGTGAGTGTGTGCACGCGGGCGGGCGCATGTTTAACCTCTCTCTCTCTCTCTCTCTCTCTCTCTCTCTCGCTCTCTCCTCTACTCTCCCTCTTACCTTTATTCTCTTCTTTATTTTTCCTTTTCCATTCCTTCCTTTCTTCTTCTTGTTCTTCCTCTCTTTTCTTCCTTTCTTTAATCGTTTTTCGTTCTTCTTCACTTTTCACAAAAAAGGTTATTATTCATATCATTTTGTCAACTTTATTTGTACATAATTATGACTTATTTTACTTGAAAATTGTGTTGACATGTTTGGTATTCTTCTTGTTTTTCTTATTCTTATTCTCCTTCTTGTTCTTTGTCCTCCTCCTCCTCCTCCTCCTCTTCTTTCTTTCGTTTTTCTTCTTTTTCTTTTTCTTCTTCTTCTCTTCTTCTTCTTCTTCTTCTTCTTCTTCTTCTTCTTCTGTTTTATTCTTCATCTTCATCTTCTTCTGAGTTTTCTGTTTTTCTCTTCTTCTTTCTTTCGAAGGCTGGATGGATCTCTTTGGACTTAATTCTTTGTTACCATTATGACAAAACAAATGTACTTCGTTTTGTTTCGGTTGTTTCCTCTCTGTCTTTCTGTCTGTCTGTCTCTTTCTTTCTTTCTCTCTCTTCTCTCTCTCCTCTCCTCTCTCTCTCTCTCTCTCTCTCTCTCTCTCTCTCTCTCTCTCTCTCTCCTCTCTCTCTCTCTCTCTCTCTCTCTCTCTCTCGTTTATCCTTTGCTTTTTTTTATTGCGTGTGCAGGTTGTAGCTGAGTTGACCAGAGATTTATTTTTGTTGTTGTTGTTCTGTCCAGCTATAAAGAGGTCTTTTCTTGTCATCCCGGTAAAATACATCATGTCATTTCTCTTGTGGGTTTCTGGTTTGTATTTGCTAAAAGAAAGCCATGTGTAACCCCCCTCCCCCCCCCCCTCTTGTCAATAGGTCATATTTGGCAATGACAGTAAATTTTTCAAAGCAATCAACTCTCTCTCTCTCTCTCTCTCTCTCTCTCTCTCGTCTCTCCTCTCTCTCTCTCTCTTCCCTCTGTTTCTCTCCTCTTTCTCTCTGTCTCTGTGTCTCTCTCATCTCTCTCTCTCTCTCTCTCTCATCTCTCTTCTCTCTCTCTCTCTCTCTCTGTCCCTCTCTCTCTCCTCTCTGTCTCCCTCTCTCTCTGTCTCTGTCTCTGTGTGTACCTCTCTCTCTCTCTCTCTCTGTCTCCTCTCTGTCTCCTCTCTCTCTCTCTCTCACCCTCTCTCTCTCTCCTCTCTGTCTCTCTCTCTCTCCTCTCTGTCTTTGTGTGTCCATCTCTCCCTCTCTCTCTCTCTTTCTCATCTCTCTCTCTCTCTCTCTCTCCTCTCTCTCTCTCTCTCTCTCCTCTCTCTCTCTCTCTCTCTCTCCTTGTTGCAGAGGGCTGGATGTAAAAAAGCTATTGTTATGCTTATTCTATAACCCTCTATAAATAAAATTTGTTCATTTGTTCATTGTACATTGTTCTCTCTCTCTCTCTCTCTCTCTCTCTCTCTCCTCTCTCTCTCTCTCCTCCCCTCTCTGTCTCTCTGTCTCTCTCCCCTCTCTGTCTCTCTGTCTCTCTCTCTCCTCTCTGTCTCTCTGTCTCTCTGTCTCTCTCTCTCTCTCTCTCTCTCTCTCTCTCTCTGTCATTTGCTCACTTCCTCACTCCTTCTTTTGTGTGTGTGTGTAGTTATCTCATTTTCTACGCAGATTTCGTGTCGGTGTTTTTTGGGTGTATGTTTTTTTTTCTTCTCTCCAGTGGACATCGTTCTTTTTTGTATCAGTTTTCTTACGGAAAATTGTGGGGTCTTTTTTGTTTTTTTTACATTGTTTAGTCTGTCATGAAGTGTACAATCGTTTCATTTACAAAACATCACGTTGCTGGGAATTTATCTTGGTTTTTTTGTTGTTGTCAAAGAGTGTTTGGAATTTTACCTGATTTGTAGTTTTGTCTGTTTTAGTTGTCCTTGTGTTGTTGTTTTTTCCTTGCCTTTGTTTGTTTGTTTGTTTTTCTCTTTTTTGTTTGTGTTTGTTTTTCCTTGTCTTGTCTTGCTTGTTTCTTTCTCTTTGCTTCTTCGTTTCTTTTTTGTTATCCTTTACCCTTTTTCTTCTTTCCTTCGTCCTTCTTTCTTTTCTTTTCATTCTTTCTTTCTGTTTCTTTTTCCTTATCTTCTTTACCATTCTTTCTTTCTCTCTGTTTTCTTCTTTATTTTCGTTTTCATTCTTTCATTCTGTTTTCTTTCGTCTTTTCTTTTAATTCTTTCGTTCTTTTCTTCTTTCTTTTTTTTTTGGTGTTCTTTCTTTCTGTTTTCTTCTTTCTTTTCCTTTTTTGTGTCCCTTCTTCTGTTTTTTTTTTGCTCCATTTACTCTCTCTTTTTTTCTTCTTCATCCATTCTTCATTAAACAAACGTTTGCGCGTGGTACAATTAAATTCGTAAATGTCAATTTTGTGATTGTTTGTGAAGGTCGGTTCCAAACAACACTGGTCGATGTTTGCTTTGGTTTGTTTTTGTTTTTTTGTTTGTTGTGTCTTTTCTTCACATTCATCTTGTTGTTATTTTTTTCCCTTTCTTTCAACTGTCTGTTGTCAGCCCTTGCTTTGCAAAATACAAAATTGACATAGCTACGGATAATGACAAACAGCAGCCGCAATAACAACAGCAACAACAACACGGAAAAATAACTTTTTTCCCCGAAAATCAAAAAAACCAAATTCGCTCAAACAACAAACAAAAAGTAAGAAAGAAAATGTGAACCATTCTTTGCCTTACTTTGAAGAGAGAGAAGAGAGAGAGAGAGAGAGAGAGAGAGAGAGAGAGAGAGAGAGAGAGAGAGAGAGAGAGAGAGTTAACAGGAGATAGAGAGACAGAAAGAGAGACAGACAGACGAGAGACAAACAGAGACAGAGAGAGTAAATAATTATATAAATTTCTTAACCCTCTCCTTCCATGTTCTTTCACCCCCCCTCCACACACTCACACACACGCACGCACACACACACACACACACGCACGCACACACACACACACACACACACACACACACACACACACACACACACACACACACACACACACACACACACACACACACACACACACACACACAAGGTCATCACCATCAATCCTTGAAGTCAGTTCACAGAGACTGAGTGTGTAGAATCCCCACCAGTCACAAAGGTGTACGTCCCTATCCTATGTGGTCGTAGGAGAGCGAGGCATTAGAGACCTCAAGTTTCTTCAAGGGGCCAGCAGCATATTGAGGGCGGCGCCCATCTCCTCTCCCTCGCTGCTTTACCTATCCCTGACCCTAAAAAAAAGAGGGCAGATACCCATTTTACAGCTGGGTGAACTGGGGGAAAACTGTACTGAAGCCAAGGCGCATAAATCGTCACCCATCCACTTTGGTAACCACGATCGATGCTGCTTAACATTGACTTGGGGGGAAAGCCAGTGCTCTGACCACTGAGCTATCCAGTCCGCAAGCAATGACAGGCTAGCGATGTCAAAAATAGTTGTTGGGGGTTTTTTTGTGTTTTTTTTTGCTGCCTCATCTTCTGACGACCCCCGTCCCACTGTTCCCACGCCGCTCATTCCAATATCCCCGCCACAACCACACCCAGATTTGTTATGTCTCATCCTCAGGGTCGGAAGTCCACAGGGAGCTCATCACTATCAGGCATGTCAAAAATAGTTGATGCCCTTTTCGTTTGGACTGGCTGACTTCTGTGTCGTCAAGAGTTGCGCCGAACGTCCGTCCTCCCATCAGATAAGCGACACAGCCCTGTCCCCCGTTCATCATCAGGTCTAAGAGAGAAGTGACCGGTATTTCCGGCGGAAAGAGAAATGACATAATCATTCGCGCATGCTCAGTGTGAAAGTGAAGCCCTGATAACACTTAAGTGTCAAGTGGTGTTAGGTTATATTTATAGACGCGCCTTGCGTAGGGGAAAAAAATTATTGGTTTTTTTTGGGATCAAGTACTTGCGAGACTATTCTTAGAATATTGTTATTTATCGTGAGAGTAGACTCTTATTTTGGTTGTGCCTTATCTCTCTCTTTCTCTCTCTGACGTTTCCGTCTCATACAAGTTTTGCTTGTGAAAAGAAAAACCGTACAGTGATGAAGATGAAGATGATAATAATGAATGTGGCGAAGAAGAAGAAGAAGAAGAAGAAGAAGAAGAAGAACAAGAAGAAGAAGAAGAAGAAGAAGAAGAATTGCGAAGAAGAAGAAGAAGAATTGCGAAGAAGAATTGCGAAGAGAAGAAGAAGAAGAGAAGAAGAAGAAGGAAGAAGAAGAAGAAGAAGAAGAAGAAGAAGAAGAAGGAAGAAGGAAGAAGAAGAAGAAGGAGAATTGCGAAGAAGAAGAAGAAGAAGAAGAAGAAGAAGAAGAAGAAGAAGAAGAAGAAGAAGAAGAAGAAGAAGAAGAAGAAGAAGGAGAATTGCGAAGAAGAAGAAGAAGAAGAAGAAGAAGAAGAAGAAGAAGAAGAAGAAGAAGAAGAAGAAGAACAAGAAGAACAAGAAGAACAAGAAGAACAAGAACAAGACAAGAAAAAAAAAAAAAGAACAAGAAGAAGAACAAGAAGAAGAAGATATGCAAAGAAGAATTGCTAAAAAGAAAATTGCGAAGAAAAAGACTTGCGAAGATAAAGAAGAATTGCGAAGAAAAATTGCAAACAAGAAGATGATGAAGAAAAAGAATTGCGAAGAATTGCAAAGAAGAAGAACTGCGAAGAAGAAATTTGCAAAGAAGAACTGCGAAGAAGAAAATTGCGAAGAAGAAGAGGAGGAGGACGACGACGACGACGAATTGCGAAGAAGAAATCTGCCGTGACTTAAAGTGGTATGAAATGAAATCTGAGCGCTTTGATTTGTTGCTTTACAAGATTCAGCGCTATATAAATTCCATACATTATTATTATTATTATTATTATTATATGAAGAAGAAGAAGAAGAATAGCGAAGAAGAAGAAGAAGAAGAACAAGAACAAGAACAAGAAGAACAAGAAGAACAAGAACAAGAAGAACAAGAAGAACAAGAAGAATTGTCAAGAAGAAGAATTGTTAAGAATAAGAAGAAGAATGGTGAAGAATTGCGAAGAAGAAAATTGCGAAGAAGAGGAATTGCGAAGATGAAGAAAGACAAGAAGAAGAATTGCAAAGACTTGCGAAAAAGAAGAATTGCAAAGAAGAAGCAGAAGATATGCAAAGAAGAACTGTGAAGAAGAAAATTGCGAAGGAAAAGAAGAAGAACTGCGAGGAAGAATTACGAAGTAGAAGGCATGCGAAGACTTGCGAAGAAGAAGATTTGCGAAGAAGAAAAATTGTGAAAGAAGAAGAATTGCGAAGAAGAAGATTTGTGAAGAAGAAAAATTGCGAAAGAAGAAGAATTGCAAAGAAGAAGACGAAGAGAAATGATATAACATAATTATCAAGACGCGCCAGTCACATTCACTGTATATAAACCAAATAGTGGGCACCACCCGAAAAAAGATGGATATCAAACAAACAAAAAATCATTGTACTCTGACAATCCATCCCCTTTGTTCATTTAGATGTGATAGATATTGCTATTTTACCCGTGTCACTTGATGATGCCAAGCGTAAAAGCTTTGTGAGTGTACTTCGTGCTTCATATTGGGCAAAGCATAAAGTGTTGCTGGTCTGCCTTTATATATAATAATAAGAGTGGGACTAAAATAAGCTAGGGCTTGATGTTCTTGCTGCTTCATTTTGGGCAAAGCATAAAGTGTTGCTGGTCTGCCTTTATATATTATAATAAGAGTGGGACTAAAATAAGCTAGGGCTTGATGTTCTTCCCTGTTGTGTGCCCTTACAGACTTGTGGGTTTTGTTGTTTTGCTGTCGTTGTTGTTTTTTAACACGAACAAAAGTTGTATAAACCAAAAGGCTGACAACAACATATAGTAAGGAAGTTTTTTTTGTCTTTCATGGGCAAAACCTCCGACGTTCACCAATAGTGAGATTTGTGTACATACCACGGTTCCCCCCACCCACCCCCCATCCCTACCCTCTACCCCCCACGATTTTAGGTAGCGACATTCCGATTTCGGGGATGATGTCTAAACACGACACCAGTGTGCTTGCGGGTTTGTTTGTCTGATTCTTTGGGGGTTTCTTTTTTTTGTTGGGGGGGGGGGGGGGTTGTCATTCATTCCTACGGGCACACAATAGCCTATTCTACAAAAGTCAGCGCTATACAAATTCCATATACTAGTAAATAATAATAATTATTATTATCATTATCATCACTTTTCCAGAAAGGCGGAACATGATCTGCGTTGCGTTCGCACACGGGGGCCTCGGTTTATATAGTCTCCTCCGAAGGGTTTTGACATTTAGTTGGAATTTTTTTCGTTAAACTGGGAAGAAAGGGCGAGGCTGGGAATCGAACCCAGAACCTCACGGTTTACTTGTTGGCGGGCGACGTAAATTAGGGAATTATAACAAGGCACAGCTCGAAGGGTTTGGAAACGCCTGGTGCTAAAATTAATGAACAACATTAAACCATGCTCTATGTACAAGTGAGTGCATAACATAATCTAAACTCACACAAACCTTGGTCATAATGTTTAAAAGAAGTCATCCTCTGTGCTAATTTGATACAGAGCAGAGCAGCAGGAAATGTTAATTTTAACATATATTTATTTTTGAAAAAGAAACAGCATCGTACTCAAATCTATATAGAGCAAACACAACATAATGATAGCTTACAGTGTGCTTTACCAACAAAACACAGAACGAAACCTGAGATTTGGCAGCTGAAAGAAAAAAAAACACCACAACGAAACAAACAAACATCGTCGTCACAATAAACGAATCTTTTTTTGGTAAACAAGTAAGTGTAATTAACAAATCAAGAAAAGGACTTTTTACCTAGCTGTGTTTTTGCGCTTGTGAACATTTTGAAACGGCACACTTTTTGGCATATCTACGTTACATAATTATTTTTTTTTAAGTCAGAAGAAAGAGGAGAAGGAAGAGTGAGTGAGAATATCGGAAGAAAAGAACCAAAAAGCGAAGTGGAGCAGTAGCAGCTTGTCACAGATAATTATTATTATGATTTTCTTTTTCATTCTTCGGCTTGAGCTCCAAGACTTGGCGTATAAGACCGTTTTTCCCTCCACCATTGAGGTAGCCGCATACCAACTTCGGGGCATGATGTCTAAACACGACACTAGCGCACACTCAAGTTTGCTAATATCAATCGGAGTAATTTGCTATATTTTACAATGAAAATGTTAAAATCGCAGTCACACACACACACACACAGCTTTCTTTCTTTCTGTCTTTAATTCTTTTATTTCGAGGATAATGGAATAAGCACTCATGTGCTTTTTTTAAATCTAGTCCCCGTGTGTATGCAGTTTTGTAACTTTTGTCCTACCCTACTCTTCCGAAAAGCGGAACGGGTTTTAACGTGTGCGCAAGATGTTCTGCGTGCGCTCGCACACGGGACCTCGGTTTATAGTCTCATCCGAAGAGAGAGAGAGAGAGAGAAGAGAGAGAGAGAGAGAGAGAGAGAGAGAGAGGAGAGAGGAGAGAGAGAGGAGAGAGAGAGAGAGAGAGAGAGAGAGAGGAGAGGAGAGAGAGAGAAAACCTCAAGAACTCAAGAACTCAAAGACTTTAATGCACTTTAGCCTTTGGCCACAATACATCGACATGTTAGGGCAAAATGTGTATAACATGAAATGGCAATTTTCGATCTTCGCAGTCATGAAAGTATTAATCTGCACTTTGCAGCATACAGATAAAACACCTCAAAGTAACTAATACCTTTTCAAAACATCAAATCAAATGAGTAAATGCATTAATATAAAGAGAAAAATACTACTTTCATCTTCTTAAGAAGAGAGAGAGAGAGAGAGAGAGAGAGAGAGAGAGAGAGAGAGACAGAGACAGAGACAGAGACAGAGACAGAGACAGATACAGAGAGCGCGCGCTTCATAATCTAAAGACAGAAGTGTCAGGGTGTCTTTACTATTTCTTTTTTTTCACCTTTATTTAGCATTGTGTTCAAAGACAGAACTGAATTTGGCCCATGTTGTTTCACTGTTGTTCTTTTGTGTTTTCTTTAAATCTGAGTTGGTTTAAGTTTAAAATTTTTATTTTCATTGACACTCTTAATAAATGGTTGCATGTGTCAGAATGATTTTGATCCAATCGCCTTGATTTGTTTGGGCTTTTTTCACAAGATATAGCGTCAGTTTCCTTCATATATCATTACCATTGTTTTCACTAACCAGCAATCAAAACCAATAATTATTTTTCATTCTGAATAAAGAGGTATCAATCGCTTCCAGCCAAAATGATAATACAATCATTCTCAAAACACGCAACAGGAAAGAAGGTGGCAGGATGGTTAAGACGTTCACTTGCCCGACAGGTAAACCGCGAGGTTCTGGGTTCGAATCCCGACCCTTGCCCTTTCTTCCCAGCTTGACAAGAACATCGAACGGAATGTCAAAAGTCCTTCGGGTGTTGACTATAATCCAAGGCCCCGTGTGCTCACTTAGAACACCTTGCACACACATTTAAAGAAAACCTGTTCGGCCTTTGGGAAGAGTAGGCCATTTCATGCTGGTAAGAACGGATGACAAGTGGTTTTTTTAATATATATATAAAAGTGCATGTACATAGGTGCTCGTGTTCAGACACCATCCCCGCAATCTGAATATGGCTATCTTAAATGGTGGTGATGGTAGTGGTGGTGGTGAGTGTGGTGAGTGTGTGGTGTGTGTGTGTGGGGGGTGGGGGGGGGGGGGGGTGAGATCGGTAGTTGTCGAAGAATCTAACAAAAATTATACTTGACTTGGAGCTTCTAACCGAGAAACGAAAAAACAAAACAAAAGGATAAGGGATAACATGCAAGAAAAGTAACGGATACAATATGGAGAAAGAATGGATATCCTCCACAATGGCAGCCGTTTGTTATTTTGTTTTGGGTTCACTTAACAAGAAAGAGAGAGAGAGGTAGAGAGGAGAGAGAGAGAGATTGAGAGAGAGAGAGAGAGAGAGAGAGGAGAGAGAGGAAAAAAGAGAAGGAGAGAAGAGAGAGAGAGAGAGAAGAGAGAGAGAGAGAGAGAGAGAGAGAGAGACAAAAAACCCACAGGAAAAACTTTCAAAGTGTCAAAATGTTCCAAAGTTAAGAAAAGGAACAAAGGGGTAGGGGGGGACTGGACTGCATGATATTAGTGTTCGTGCCCTGCTATCGCTTACACTAATAGAAGAACGTTGTGTGTGTGTGTTCAAAGAGTATTCTCCCGGGAGTTTAAAAAAAAAAAACCACCCCAAAAACTTGCCAAAGCAACTGAGACATTCTTGAGTCAGTGTGTGTGTGTGTGTGTGGTGTGTGGTTGGTGTTTTTCTTTTCTCTTCTCTCTCTCTCTGTTTGAACTCTCTCCCTCTCTCTCTCTCTCCTCTCTCTCTCCTCTCTCTCTACCTTCTATTCTCTCCCTCTCCTCTCGCCTCCGTATCTCTACACTTCTCCTCCTCTTCCCTGGCCTCTCTCCTTCTGTGTGTGTGTGTTGTGTGTGTGTGTTTTGTGGCCTCAGGCCGATGTGCATTAAACCTTTTCAGAGTTTCCGAGTTCTCTCACTCTCTCTCTCTGTCTCTCTCACTCACTCACTCACTTTCCCCTCCCCCCTCCACCACCACCACCCTCACCTCAACCACCACCCCCCCCCCCCCCTCTCTCTCTCTTCTCTCTCTCTCTCAACAAAGTTGAACAACACGTCTGAGTCGCCGGAAACTGCTTTTCGGTCCAATCAAATGTCACCTCCATACACACACACACATACATACACAACACAAACATCAACACACTAACATACACACACACACACACAACAACACACACACCATACACACACACGTCACGTCACGACCTTTTGACATTTTCATCCATCCTTTTCCGGTCCATCTCTCCAATTCTGCTGTTATCTTCTGCCAAGCTTGGAATTCTCTCTCATACCGTGAGCAGGTTTTCTAAAAGCATAGAAAGAAGAAAGAAAGAAGAAAAGAAGAAGAAGAAAGAAAAAAAAGCCACCACGGTTGTCGGCGCATTGTACCATAGCCTAGCTCAGCTGGGTACAACGTTGAAATGTCATGTACATTGTCACCGGCAATGGCGTTACCGGAAGAAGATGTCGTTTCCAGTTGGTAGGGAAGTAGGTCGCCATGTTTGCTACACAGAAAAAGGGCGGTAATTTCATCTTGGTGGGGGTTTTGTGTTTTCTTCTTTTTTGTGTGGTGGTGGTGGTGATGGGGGGGGGGGGGGGTGGAGGGGGGGAGAATGAGGGTGGTGGT
>CM054138.1:47197376-47202376 GCA_028751875.1 Rapana venosa
ATCGACACTGCCATCCTAAGGTGAAGATTCTGTTTATTACATGGCATGGACATTGCCATCCTAAGGTGAGGATTCTGTTTATGAAATGGCATGGACACTGCCATCCTAAGGTGAGGATTCTATTTATTAAATGACATGGACACTGCCGTCCTAAAGTGAAGATTCTATTTATTAAATGACATCGACCCTGCCATCCTAAGGTGAGGATTCTATTTATTAAATGACATCAACACTGCCATCCTAAGGTGAGGATTCTATTTATTAAATGACATCAACACTGCCATCCTAAAGTGAAGATTCTGTCACATCACCGAAGAATGCGATGGACCCCATCGACCGTTGAATGCCAATATTAAAGACACAGCCGTAAATATAATGATTTCAGCTATATTACGGGCCAAAAACAGGACGACATCTCTCTCTCTCTCTAACCTGTCTCATTTTCCCACGAAATAAAGCTTGCCCGTACACCTTTTGCCAATCTGCTATCTGCCTTAAGGTTGTGTAATAGTAGCAATCCCTCAACATATTGTCGCTCGATCGTTTTCAGCAACAAACGGAAAGGTTGTGAGGAAAAGATTTCTCGATCTTTGTCGTAATAACACCTCAAATCTCTTTCCTTACAACTCAATACAATACCATCGCCGTTTTCATTTTTGTTCTTTTTTTTAAAAACGTTTCTTCCTTGTTATTTTTCTGGCCTTAAAACAATAGTCCCAATCAGTTGCAATGCTTGTATCCCAGCAAATCAGGAATAGGAGAAGTGTTGAAATTATTCCAGCCCCACTTCGAGAAGACAGTTCTCCTGTTGCTAGACAGAGGGGAAAAAAGTAATTAAAAGTCTCTCTCTCCCTTTCTCTCTGTCTCTCCTCTCTCTCCTCTCCTCTCTCTCTCTCTCACTCTCTCTCTCTCACTCTCTCTCTCTCTCTCTCTCTCTCTCTCTCTCTCTCTCTCTCTCTCTCTCTCTCTCTCTCTCTCTCTCTCTCTCTCTCTCTCTCTCTTCTCCAAGTTTCGGTGGAAGCAAATTCGAAAGCCAATCTTTTCAAGAGCTCGTATTTCTGTAGGTGCATTTTAATAGAGTACCGAAAATGCAGATTGCGTCTTGCGTTCAATATGCGCGGTGAACTTTTCTGTGTACGTGTGTGGGGGTATATGGGTTGCAGATAGGCTCAGCCAAGATTTGAATTCAATAGTAATAATAACAATAATAAATGGAATTTCTATATATAATACAATAATCAATGGAATTTCTATAGCGCTATATCTTGCAAAAAATTAATAAATTAAAGCGTTTGCATTCATCTTACTCTTACACATGCACAAAATTTACAATTAATAGTTTTTACAAATTCAAATGTATACACACACGCACGCACGCACACGCGCACAAACAGACACATAGTGAAAAGACGTTAAATCGAAAGAACAACAACAACACACATGGAGGTTGTACACTTTGGCAGGGTGATGGGGGTTTTGGCTGTTGAGAGCAAGGACAGAAATGAGATGAAACAAGGGGGAGAATCTTAGATTTGAAATAAATGTCTTGACGCTGGATTTGAAAGTGTCTTAAGTAGGCTTTTGGCGAAGGGAGAGAGAGAGATCATGCCAGATCGATGGACCAGAAATAGAGAAAGAGCGACGGCAAACAGTGGATTGGTTGAATCTCGGTATTCGTAAGTACAAGGTATCTGGAGCAGAGTGAAGGGAACGAGAAGGAGTGTACAGGTGAAGACATTCACAGAGGTAAGAAGGTGCTGTTTAATGGAGACATTTGTAACAGAGGGTACTGATCTTATAGTTTACTCTCTGTGACACAGGCAGCCAGTGGAGAGATCGCAAGAGAGGAGTACTGTGCTCAGATTTTCTTTTCTTTCTGAGGACTAGTCGAGCGGCAGAGTTTTGTATACGTTGAAGGGAGTGGATAGATGATGCTGGCAGACCAGCCAGAAGAGAACTGCAATAGTCCAGACGTGTAGAGAATGAGAGACGTGACAAGCTTGGATGTCGCATGCGTGAGACCTGCAGCATCTCTCTCTCTCTATGACAGAATTAATTTTATTTGTTCTGAAATACATCTCTGAAGTCAGAATACGGCTACCTTAATGATTGGGGTGGGAGGAAAACGGTAACATTCTCCTAAATCACACCATTGGTGAACCTCAAAGCTGTAGCCGAGAAACAGGGGGAAAAAAACGAGAGAAAAAAAACCCTGCCCATTCAAGAGGATTTTTTCCCCATGTACTTAAGATAGGTACTGACTCCCCTGCCCCCAAAAGTCTTACGGGTGAGATTGTTAACCGAGGCCCCGTGTGGGAACACACGGAGAACACCTTACGCACACGTTAAAACCCGTTCCGCCTCTTCGAAGAGGAAGTTATTCGTGCTGGTGAAAACGGATGATGCATCTCTCTCTCTCTCTCTCTCTCTCTCTCTCTCTCTCTCTCTCTCTCTCTCTCTCTCTCTCTCTCTCTCTCTCCTCTCTCTCTCTCTCTCTCTCTCTCTCTCTCTCTCTCACACACACACACACACACACACACACACACACACACAAACATACACACACACCTTACTTCGGATGAGACTATAAACCGAGGCCCCGTGTGCGAACGCACGCAGGATATCTTGCGCACACGTTAAATCCTATTCCGCTTTTCGTAAGAATAGGCCATTGTGTGCCGGTGGGAGCAGATGACAGAATTTACAAAACCGCATACACATGGGGACTGGATGTAAAAAAAAAGCACATAAGTGCTTATTCAATTATCCTCGATATAATAGAATAAAAAAAAAACAAACACACAAGATAGATAGTAATAGAGAGATAGAAGATAGAAGACAGACAGATAGATAGATAGATAGATAGATAGATAGATAGACAGACAGATAGACAGACAGATAGATAGATAGATAGATAGATAGATAGATAGATAGATAGATAGATAGAGAGAGAGAGAGATAGATGAGAGATAGAAGAGATGAGAAGATAGATAGAGTATAATAGGTAGATAGATAGATAGATAGATAGATAGATAGATAGATAGATAGAGATAGACAGACAGACAAGATAGATAGATAGATAGATAGATAGAAGCAGATAGATAGATAGATAAGAACAGACAGACAGACAGACAGAAGATAGATAGATAGATAGATAGATAGATAGACAGACAGACAGACAGACAGACAGATAGATAGATAGATAGATAGATAGATAGATAGATAGATAGATAGATAGATAGATAGATAGATAGATAGATAGATAGATAGATAGATAGATATGAACCCCTTCCTCATTGATTGGTGTCGTGTTTAAACATTCTCCTCGAAGTCCGACTAAAGCTGCCTTTTTGGTGGACAGCAAAAGCACTGGCAAGCAAAGAAAGAACAACCAGTGGTGACCCTTGGAGCCCTCAACCCAGGAACGAAGAAACAGAAACAGAAACAGAAACAGACACAGAAACAATGAAATGGCCCGTCAAAGCATGCAAACAACCAAACCAAACCAAAAAGACTATACAGTTTTTCTTTACAGAATCACAATCAGAACCAGAATAAAAAATTTTTTATTGCCATCAAAGTCACATGGACTTATTTGACACCAACGAAATCAACTTTTCATAATTCAATACAAGTGTTATTCATTGGTCGGATTGTCTGAAAAATGATGTACATGAAACCATCATGTTGCATTCTATCTTATTCAAATAGTTTTCTCTTTTTCTTTTTCAAAACAGATACAACCATAATTAATTATTTCGGCTTGATTATTATCGGTTACCATAAGCTTGCTTAATTTGTCCATAACGTTCATATTTGCTTTGACCTTAGCATTAAGAGTTATTGGTAAGTGTTCTCTTTGCTCGGTATATAAAATGCACCCATCCAGTAAATGAATCTCGTCTTCTATTTTGTTACAGTATTGACAAGTTCTATTTTCTCTGGGTATATTATTCTCATATCTTCCTTTCTCTATCATTAAGTTGTGGCTACTTGTACGAAACTTACAAAATGTTTTCCTATGGTTTTTGTTTTCACAGTTAATCACATATAGCTCTAATCTATATTCACTGGTTACGGAAATATTAAAGTTAAGTTTTGAAGAAATAACGGTATTTTTCTGGAACCCCCCCCCCCCCCCCCCCCCCCCCCCCCAAAAAAAAAAAAAAAAAAAAGTTTTCAACACAACACTCCAAATACCACATTCAACCTGTACAGATAACTTGCAGTCTGCATGAAGTGAATACTGGTGTCCCCTCCCCTCCCTTCCCCTCCCCAATCACACCTCCCACCCCCGACAACCCACACCCACACACCCTTTTTCCTTTCTTCTTCTTCCTTCTGCTTTGCAATAAAGCTCAACTTTAATCAAATTCTTGTTTCGGCTGCAATAACTTCACCACTTTAATTTCACGTCTTTA
The DNA here is from genome assembly GCA_028751875.1 of Rapana venosa. Taxonomy (NCBI): domain Eukaryota; kingdom Metazoa; phylum Mollusca; class Gastropoda; order Neogastropoda; family Muricidae; genus Rapana; species Rapana venosa. The sequence goes on from CM054138.1 coordinate 47,201,798, forward strand.
AAGCAACAGTACCTTCATGAAACGAGAACTCCTCATCTTTTTTCCTTCTGCTGTGTTCGTCGTTATTATTTCCCCATATTTGAAAAAAAAAAAAAGCCCAACCAAAACTGAACTCAGAAACCTTGAGTATATTTTCAGAGCGGTTAACCTGAGAACCAACCCTCCCCCCCATCCAACACACACACACACACACACCGTCTTTCCACAGCAGAAACAAATCAGTAATCAGAGGAGATTTCGAAGTTACTCTGGCCTAAGTCCGTCTACACACACACACAAAAAATCGGAGAGGAGGAGGACATCTCATATTGCGTAATGATGATGTAAGTGATATCATTTCTTCCGCTGTTAGGGAGATTTGCTGAAGAAATTAAATAAAAGATTTGTTTTTTTATTTATTAAAAACCCAACCCAAAGTAGAGACGATCATCAGTCCAAAGGTCGGATTTCTTTGGGGCTTTTGTTGTTCGGTTTGGTTTTGAAAAAGGCTGGGAGTGTTTAATGGAATCTCTTCTCCTATGTCAAATAATGTGGTCGCTTCGGTTCGTCCGGCCTATGGAGGCCGATCAGTCGACTGCT
>CM054138.1:47209876-47224876 GCA_028751875.1 Rapana venosa
GTCTGTCTCCGTCTGTGTCTTTCTCTGTCTCTCTGTCTGTCATTCAGTGTATCTCTGTCTGTGTCTGTCTGTGTCTGTCTGTCTGGCTGGCTCTGTTTCTATCTGTCTCTGTCTGTCTGTCTGTTTGTCTGTCAATGTGCATGTGTGGCTGTCAATCAGTGTATGTCTGTCTCTGTCTGTCTGGCTGTCAATCAGTGTATGTCTGTCTCTGTCTCTGTCTGGCTGTCTGGCTGGCTCTGTCTCTATCTGTCTCTGTCTGTCTGTCTGTCTGTCAATTGTGCATGTGTGGCTGCCTGTCTGTCTCTGTATCTCTCTGCCTCTCTCTGTCTCTGTGCGTCTGTCTGTCTGTCTGTTTGTATATGTCAATCTGTGTATGTGTGTCAGTCTGTCTCTGTCTGTCTGTATCTGTATGTCAATCTGTGTATGTGTGTGTGTGTCTCTCCCTCTCTGTCTCTGTGCGTCTGTCTGTCTGTCAATCTGTGTATGTGTGTCTGTCTGTCTCTTTGTCTCTCTGTCTCTCTCTGTGTTTCTCATTGTCATGTCTACACCTGAAGTTGTCGTGCCATGTCACCTGACTCTTGGAGCCAAATGAACAGAGAAGAGATTTCGGGAAGAGGGAGAAAATGAAGACTTGTCTTCATAAAGGCAGAGAGCAAAAAAAAATCCCTCTCTCTGTCTTTGTTTGTCGCTCCTCCCTCCCCCCCCCCCCTCCTCTCTCTCTCTCTCTCTCTCTCTCTCTCTCTCTCTCTCTCTCTCTCTCTCTCTCTCTCTCTCTCTCTCTCTCTCTCTTTCTCTCCCCTCCTCTCTCTTCCTTCTCTTCTGTATTGTGTGTGTTGTTGTTGTTGTTGCTTCGATTTTACGTCTGTTCACTCAAAGTGATATTAGACGATGGGAAGGGGAAGGGGAGGGGACATTGTGTGTGTGTGTGTGTTGTGTTTTGTGGTTGTTTTGTTGTGTCTTGGGGTGTTTGTGTGTGTGGTGTGTTGCGTGCGTGCGTGCGTGCCTGTGTGTGTGTCTATGCATGTAGTGTGTGTGTTTTGTTGTTTTATTTTTATTTATTTATTCTTTTATATCGAAGATAAAGGAATAAGCCCTTATGTGCTTTGTTTTACATCCAGTCCCCGTGTGTATGCGGTTTTGTAAATTGTCATCTGTTCATCTGAGTGTGCATGTGTGTGTGTGTGTGTGTGTCTGTCTGTTCTTTGACTGTTTCTCTGACCTCTCCGTTTCTGTTGTTCTCGGTGTTCTTTCTACGTCTCTGTGTTCATCTGCCTGTCTGTCTGCCTGTCTGTCTCTCTGTCCGTCTTGTAGTGTGATATTATGTCATCATCTATCTGTCTGTCTGTCTGCCTCTGACTCGGTCTCAGGTCTCAATGTGGTGCTACACAGGTTACGTAAAAATAGGTAGATAAATAAAGAATGAATAATACAAGAATTATAGATAGATAAATGAATAAATGAATGAACAAACAAAAAAACCAAATTAATAAAATAATATATTATAATATGTATGTGTGTGTTATCTAAGACTAGAGAAACAAAACAGTAAATGAAAAAGTACAGGTGTGTATGCGGTATTGTACATTTTGTCATTCGTTCCCTCCGACACAAAACGGCCTACTTTTTCGAGAAGAGAGAGACAGACAGAGACAGACAGGGAAAGAAAGGGAGAGACAATCAGTCAACCAAATTCTTTTTATTTTGAGGACAATGAATAAGCACTCATATGCTTTTTTACATCCAGTCCCCGCTCTTATATCATGAGAATAAGACAGACAGAGAGACAGAGAGAACAGAAAGAGAGAGAGAGAGAGAGAGAGAGAGAGAGAGAGAGAGAGAGAGAGACAGAGAATGAGAGAGAGAAGAAGAAGAATTAACACATGAAAACAATAGATACAAAGAAGTTTTTTTTAAAGTAAACAAAATAATGTATACATAAAGAATAACTTACAATATTTTTGTAATGTAAATACAGGAATGACTGAACAAATGAATGAATAGACACATGAATACAGACCATATGAATTGCTAGATGAATAGATGGATAGATAAATGAAGAAGAACTAAATGATAATAAACCTACATAAAGTGAGAAATCTGCGTTACTAGGTAGTATTGTCTCTACTTATCAGCCTTATTAATGTCCAGAGGTTTAGATGTTAAAACAGTATCACTGGTAGGAGTAAGAGTAGGAGTAGGAGTAGAAGTAGTAGTAGTAGTAGTAGTAGTAGTAGTAGTAGTAGTAGTAGTAGTAGTAGTAGGAGTAGGAGTAGGAGGAGTAGTAGTAGTAGTAGTAGTAGTAGTAGTAGTAGTAGTAGTAGTATTATACTCATTTCTTCTTGTTCTGTGTTTGTATATTTCTTTCTTTGTTGTTCTCTTATTCATAGTTATGATGTTCTTCAATAATTATGCTTATGTCTTTTGTTGCATGAACTGGGTAATCAGTTGTATCAAATGTAGACAAACAGTGTAGAGACATTTGTGACACACTCTCTCTCTCTCTTCTCTCCTCTCTCTCTCTCTTCTCTTCCTACCTATATTCTCTTCTCTACCCTCTTCTCTATTATATATATATATATATATATATATATATATATATATATATATATCTATATTATATATATATATATATATATATATATATATTTGTGTTTTTTGTGTTTTTTGTTTTTGATTTGGACAAAATCTTTTTTTTATGTGGGATGTAGTTGTAGTGGTTCTGCACTTGTTTTTTCTCACTATTTTTTCTTTGGTTATATATATTTGGCAACAAATAACATTTTCAAGCTGTTGGTGCACAAATACCACACACCACATACCAAAAACATATACACACATATAAATCACATATATACACATAATACACTAATATATCACAACAAAACAACATTTACAACCCACAACACACAATATACACACACAACACAAACACATCATTCACACCACAACACACTACACAAGATTAATGTAAATTAATAAAAATTGAGAGGAAGAGTATTTAGATAAGAGTAAGAGAAAGAGAGAGATGAGAGATAGATAGATAGATAAAAATAGAGATAGATAGATAGATAGATAGACTAAAAGATAGATAGATAGTTATAGATAAAAAAGTGAAATAATTAAAATAATGCCTTGTTAATACATCAAATTGATAAATAATGTGCATTTCAAAGCAAGCCGTAGAACTTACTTCTAACACCCTTCAATCAGATTTAGGAGGCATTTGCCTTTCAAAGAATGATTAAATAAATAAATCCAGTATTCAGCGTCAAGGCTGCTGCTTTTGTCGCTATTAAGCACAAATTTTTGATGCTTAAGTGAAATAACAACAAAACAAACAACAATAGAAAAATAATATAATATATATAATAATAACAACAAACAATACTAGATGATGATGATGATGATGACGACGACGACGACGACAACGACGACGACGACTACGACGACGACGACGACGATGATGATGATGATGATGATGATGATGATATTACATGGAATTTATACAGCGCTATATCTTGCAAAAAACAAATCAAAGCGCTTAATATTGATGATCATGATGATGATGATACTACTACTACTACTAATAATAAACCTCAGCTATTCTAGCATCAAGTACTGCTGCTCCTCTGGCAATAAAGCGCACTTCATTGTTTTGATTATATTATCATAGAACTGATAATAATACGGAAGAAGTCTAGGCTATGCCGTCGTCCAGTACTAACTGTTGTTCTTTTGGCTATAATTATAGAATGCACAATTTATCGTTTGGTTTCTACAGACATAATGATAACACTGAATAAATCTAAGCTGTTCTAGCATCCAGTGCTGTTTGTTGCTCTTTTGGCTATAAAGCACAATCCCAGTTCTTTCTGTTCCAACTGATACAGCTTTTTTTTTTTAAGTCAACATTCCGTTCCAGCCCTCCGTCAATCCACAAGTCAAGAAAATAGTTCAGAGTCCTTCAGAAAAATAAAACCCACAACAAACCAGCATTCGGGATGACATGAAAATGAGAGAGAGAGACAGACAGACAGACAGAGAGCGAGCGAGAGAGAGAGAGAGAGAGAGAGAGAGAGAGAGAGAGAGAGAGAGGAAGAGAGAAAGAGAGGAGAGAGAGAGGGGAGAGAGAGAGAGAAGAGAGAGAGAGAGAGAGAGAGAGAGAGAGAGAGAGAGAGAGAGAGAGAGAGAGAGAGAGAGAGAAAACATGAGGGAAAGGAAGAAGTACAGGGAAACCGAAGAAGAAAAAAATGAACAACCATTCCAGCAGAAATGCACGAAACAAAAAACAAATGATGATCATTATTATCTGACGCTTTCCCCCAAGACCGCTAATCACCAATCATTTTATCACCAGCATCCAATAATGTTATAGGCTCTGCTAACAAGCAAAGCAGCAATGAAATAAACAACAGCAGCAAAAGTCGTAACAACGACAACAAAAATTGCCTCCTTCACCATCACCATTACCATCACCACCTCTGCCACCACCACTACCACCACCACCACAACCAGGTGTCAATGTATGGTGAAATCACAAAGTAATTACGTTTATTTCTTTTTGACATTATCTTCTTTCTGCTTATTTGTATGACCATCACCACCATTTTCAGACCACTTCACTTCAACCACAAAAAACAAGTGCTGACGAAAAAAGAAGAAGAAGAAGAAGAAGAAGAAGAAGAAGAAGAAGAAGAAGAAGAAGAAGAAGAAGAAGAAGAAGAAGAAGAAGGAAGACAGAAAGAAAGAAACAAACAAACAAACAACAAACAAAGAAAGAAAGAAAGGACAACAACAAAAAGGGATCTCATCATTCAACACAGAGGGTTGTATTAATGTAGTTCAACTCAGCCTTCAAAGTCAACCTCTCTTGCTAACATTCCTTCCTTCAGTTGTTTAACACACACACACACACACACACACACACACACACACACACACACACACACACACACACACACACACACACACACACACACACACACACACACACGATCATTAAGAAATTTGTTCTTAGATGGCTTGATGAAAAAAAAGCAAATGCATTGCTTATTCAATGTACCATCTGGAAATAAAATTTTGACCTGACTTGACTTGACTTGATACACACACACACCACACACACACACACACACAAACACACCATCCCACCACCATCACCACCACCGCCACCACCACCACAACCACCGCCACCACCACAACCACCACCAATTTCCAACCAACTTCACACACCAATCCCCACTACTACTACTTCTACTACTACTACTACTTCTACTCCTCCTCCGCCTCCTCCTCCTCCTCCTCCTCCTACTACTACTACTACTACTACTACTACGACTACTCCTCCTCCTCCTCCTCCTACTACTACTCCTCCTCCTCCTCCTCCTACTACTACTACTACTCTCCTCCTCCTCCCCTCCTCCTCTCCTCCTCTCCTCCTACTACTACTACTCCTCCTCCTCCTCCTACTCCTCCTACTCCTACTCCTCCTCCCCCTCCTCCTACTCCTCCTCCTCCAACATCCTCCTCCTACTCACTGTATATGGTGAGGCATCTGGTGCGGGGTCCGGTCCCTCTGCCGACGGTTCTTGAACCAGTTGCTGACCTGCGTCAGGGTCAGCCCGTCTTCTTGGCCAGGCCTCGCTTCTCGTCCGGCGTCGGGTAGCGGTTCTGCTTGTAGCACTCCTTCAGGGCCTGCCTGGACTTCTCCTTGAAGCAGTAGATGGTCTCCTCGCCGTCCCAGATCGTCTTGGGCAAAGGGTACTTTCGCCTGAGGCGGTACTTGTCCACGGCGCCCAGAGCGCGGCCTCGGATCTTCTGGGCCTCCAGGTAGTGGGCTTTGTACCACAGCTGCTGCAGCGCAGGGTGGTTGGCTTCGTCGAAGGTGTGGCTCTCCAGGATGGCGTACAGCTCGCGGTAGTTGCCCTTGTGGAAGGCCACGGTGGCGCGGGCCTTGAGGACGGCCTCGGAGCCGCGGAGCAGCTCGCTAGGGGGCAGGGACCACAGGAAGCGCGCCAGGCGCTCGATGTCTCCCTTCTGCTGAAGGGCCTCGCACACGCAGGCCACCTGCTCCGGGGAAAAGCTCAGGTTCTTGCCGGAGAGCAGTTCTGAGCTTCCTGGGGAGGTGGAGGAGGAGGAGGAGTTGTTGTTGTTGGTGTTGGAGCTGTTGTTGTTGTTGTGGTGATGGTGGTGGTTACTGTTGTGGTTGTTGGAGGAGGTAGTGGTGGTGGTGGTGGTGGTGGTGGATAAGCCGTTAGAGGGCGATCCCGGGGATTTGGTGTAGGAGCTTGAGGAGTTGCTGATGCTGAGGTGGCTCTTGTCGTGCAGGAGTTCGGTGTTGAGGACGTCGTCGGGGAGAGAAAGGGTTTCGTTGTCGCAGGGAGGGGGCAGGCCATGCCGGCCTGAGGGAGGGGTGAGGCACGCCATCATCCCAGCCAGTCAGCCAGCCAGCCAGTCAGCCAGCCAGTCAGCCAGCCAGTCAGCCAGCCAGTCAGCCAGCCAGTCAGCCAGTCAGCCAGTCAGCCAGACCAGGGTCCTCGGATCTTAGTCTGCTAGGGTCACAAGCACTGGACTCGGACGAAAACTTCTGTCCTTGAACTTTCCTTTTGAATAGGGGTTGAATTGTCCCCCACTCTTTTTGGGGGTTAGCTTCTAACCTGGTTTAAGTTGAAATATTAAAATGTGGAGGAAAAATATCACACTTTTTGCTTTGGGGGTGGTGGTGGTGGTGTTGTTTTGTTTTGTTTTTTTGATTTGTAGCCAGGGTATGTCAAAAGTTACAGTTTAGTGTGGATTGACACTTTTTGTGTTTTACTTCTACTCTGCTTTTGGTTGTAGCCTTGGTGTATCGTACGATAAATTTGAATTCAGAGAGTGATTTTACAGTGTCGCTTTTGTTTGGCTGGGGTTTTGGGGGGGTTGTTTTTGGTTATTTCTCGAGATCCATCTGAGTCACGTCCGCTTTACTGGTGGCTGCAATAGAGATTTCTTCTGTGGCTGTTACAGGGGGGTTTTTTGGGTGGTAAATTTGTGAGGCTGTCTCCTGGTTTTCTCAAGGTTTTGCTGGGTCTGCCATCTGAAAAAGAAAAGAAATGATTCCTCTTCATTACACAGGTACATTGTGATAGTGGTGTCCATGACATGTGTTGAAAAAATTAAAAAATGCAGGTACGCGTTCATAATTATGTTAACGGCATGTCTTGATAACCCTTTAAAACAGTACGCTTTGATAGTTATGGTTAGGACATGTGTTGATAACCTTTAAAAATACTTGCACACTGGGATAGGCATGTCTCTGATGATTATATATATATATATATATATGATTACCATATATATATATTTTTTATTTAAATATATGTATATATGTGTGTGTGCATTTATCTATATTTTAATAGTTATGTCTAGATATCATAATATTTACAAACACAATTATCCTAAAAATGCACTTGAATAGCAGAACATCTTACGCACACGTTAAAACCTGTTCCGCTTTTCGAAAGAGTAAGTCTTAGTGTGCCGGTGGGAACGGATGGAAAAATTTACAAAACTACATACACACGGGGACTGGATGTAAAAAAGTACATAAGTACTTATTCCATTATCAACTAAATAAAAGAATATATGAAATATGTAATATATGGAAATATGACATTGTTTACATTTTTTTAATAGAATTAACTTTGATAGTTATGTCTAGCTATAATATCCTTTACAAACACAATCATTTTAACAATGCACTCGAATAGTTGTATCTACATTTGAAAATAAGACATTTTTTATACGAGTATACTTTGATAGTCATGTCTATAATAATTGTGAATCGCCACAAAAGACAAATGTATACTTAGATAGTTATACCCATTTCAACTGTACAAAAATATTATATTTATTTAAATTCCTTACTCTCTTTGAGTGTACGTAAACAGATTAATTATTTAGAAAAATGACCTTGCAAAATTCTGAACAAAGCAGGACACATAAATTATAAAATCAATCGATTAACTGTCATACATACAGCCATACATACATACATACATACAGAAATACAGCCATACATACATACATACATACATACATACATACATACATATATATATATATACACACATACATACATACATACATACACACATACATTTATACATACATACATACATGCATGCATGCACACACATATTATATATATATATAGATAGATAGGCAGACAGACAGACAGACAGATAGATAGATAGATAGGTAGATAGATAGATAGATAGATAGATAGACAGACAGACAGACAGACAGACAGACAGACAGATACATTGATCGATTGATTGATTTATTTATTGATTAATTGATTGCTTTTTCGAGAAAAAATATACTCCAACCGAGGACAGCTCGATTTCATTATGTACATCTCTCATAAACACACACACACACAGACACGCGCGCGCGCGCGCACGCACGCACGCACGCACACATACATACACATATACAGAGAGTGATGTAATATATATATATATATATATATATATATATATATATATATATATATATAATATATATATATATATAATACATACATACATACATACATACATACATACATACATACATACATACATACATATACCCTGAGCTTGAACTTCACTCTTACTTTTGTTTGATTTATTTTCATTTCTGCATTTCGTCTGAGATATAGTCTAGACCAGTGATTGTATTCTTTAAGGCCAAAAATATTTTCTTCTCAATCCATGACTTTTTGGGTAACACCTTTCTTTAGTAAAATTCTGTTGAAATCCATCTACGATTTTAGATATAGAAAAAAACCTGAAAGTATTTCTATAATGCACATGTTTAGCAAATAATCAATTCATAAAAGAATTAGCTATTTTACTGAAAAGAGAAAAGTTCATGGTAATCACAATCATTCACGTTGTTGTCGTTATCAGCATCATCAATCATCATCATCATCATCATCATCATCATCATCATCATTCATATTGTTGTTATCGTCGTCGTCATAATCATTATCATCATCATCATCATTATTATTATTATTATTATTATTATTATTATCGTTATTGTGATCATTATCCATCTTTATTATTACCATCATCACTCTTATGTTATTATTATTTTTATTATTATTAGTAGTATTATTATCATCATTACTATTATTATTATTATCATTGTAATCATTATCCATCTTTATTATTACCAACATCACTTTTATGTTGTTGTTGTTGTGCGTTCCCAACCTTAACACTCAGGGGGTTACCCAGAATGTGTGCACTCATTATTAGCACTAGTGTTGTTACCATTATCATCATTATTATCATTATTATTACCATTTATTATGTGTCATATATATTTCTTTTCACTAAAATCATACTTATCACATAACAGCAGGTTGTTTGACTATACTCATTCATCTATTCTACAAACAAACAAATAAATAAACAAAACCACAAAATGTCCTCAAATTTGCTTCTTTTTTAAACCACCCTGTTTAATCTTGAAAGACAACAAAACAATGCACCCTATAAACCCAAATCAGAACCAATCAGACCCCAAAGTCATCAATCAGTCTTACTGATTATACTGTGACCAACCCCCATCAGTCGGTCTGCACGTTAGACAAGAACACACAGTACAGCACAGTACAGCACAGTACAGTACATCACAACACATTACAACGCAGCACAGTACAGCACAGTTCAGAACAATACAGTACAGGGCTCATCAACTGTCTGGAGATGACTGAAAGAACTACTGGCACATACTGCTGACTCGCTAGGAACAGATTCACTTCCAAATTCCAAACACTTTACTCTCTCTATAAAACATAAATATTCATCCAGGTTACGAAACAACGAATAACACATCTAATAATAAGAAAAACAGAATGAATCACGTCCACGTTCATCAGAGAGCTTACAGCTTACAAAAGCACCATACAAAAACAAACACATTATTGGTCACTGTGCAAATAACATATAATGATCTGACATGACATACCCCCTACCCCCCCCCCCCCCTCCAACATATGTTTCTACAACATAGTTATGCAGCAAGTGCTCTACGCGGCGACCCCCCGATATGTATACAAGACTCACGTTTACGCGCAGGCGTGCACGCCTGCACACACACACACACACACACACACACACAGAGACTCACACTCAGAATAGTTGTATATGAGTACACATGCCTTTAAAAGCACCTGTGTTTTTTAGGGAAAAAAAACCCACGAAAGAAATAAAGAACCTTACAACACCATACAAAATCCACACATCACGCTCTCTGTGCAAAGCAACACAAAAAACAAAACAAAAAACATGACATTACGCTTGACATCAACTTGTTGACAACTCTTTAACACGCAGACCTGCCAATTCCACATCATGTCGTATTACGAGTATTCATCACAACAGACAGCAGATTATTAAAAAACAAACAAACCACACACACATACAAAAACCAAACCCACCAAACCCAAACTTACAAGAAAAGTTGCTGCGAATTACAGATGGATCCAGTATGTGTGTATTGGCTGGAAGAACAGGTAAGAATTTTCGCTGTTGCTGCAACACCACCACAAACAACAATAACAACAAGGAGGTAATCTTTTTTCCTTCTTCTCTCTCTCTCTCTCCTCTACAACAGGTGTGAAGACAGGTAGAAGTGTCCTTCGCCAACTGGCCACAACTACTAGCACTGCTTCTCTTGCCTGGTTCTCAACACACACCCATCAACAAACACGTATACACAAAAGGATGCTGAAGACGGTGTAGAAGAAGAAGAAGGAGGAGGAGGAGAGAAGGAGGCGAAGGAGAACAGAGGAGGAAGAAGAAGAAGAGGAGGAGGAGGAGGAGAAATCCACAAGACACTGAATCCTCAAACTTCCTCTCTGGCTCTTGTCCGTCACTCAAGTCGCTCACTCACTCACTCACTCACTCACTCGGCAGCTCTCAGTCTGAGTTGGACATTCATTTTGCTGGCACTCGGTCCTTCCTTGTCAACACACTGCCACCGCCGCCATCTTCTTCTGTCTTCCTCGCTATTGGTCCATGTCCTCCCTCCCTCCCTCACCTCACCTCACCTCACCTCCCTCCCATCACCAACCCTATCCCTCCCTCCCAGCGTCAAGTCTGGCAGCGCGTGCAAAACGGCTCCGCCCTCTTCCTTCTTTGGGAGTGTCGTCAAAGAGCAAGCACAGGACCCGCCCCTTACTCCCTCCGTCCCCCCTCTCCCCCCTCCCCCCTTTTCCTTCTTGACAGGAGGGATGGGCGGAGAGAAAGGGTGGGGGGGGTGGGGTGGGGGGGGTGGGGGGGGGGGTGGTTGCTGGTGATGATGGCGTGTGGTCGTCGCCGCCGTGAATGTGTCAACAGCCGTAAAAGAAGCGCCCAGTGGTGTGGCGACAAACATCGCACGCTGCGTGCTGGGATGTCGCGTGTTCTGCTCTTGCTCTGTTCTGTTCTGTTCGGTTCTGTTCTGATACAACTGGGAACTTGTTCATATGCGTCTTCAGACAGTGTAGTAGTAGTCGTTATCGTCGTCGTCGTCGTAGAAGTAGTAGTAGGAGGAGGAGGAGTCGTCGAAGCAGCAGCAGCAGCAGCAGTAGCAGCAGTAGCAGTAGTGTCTTCTGTGTGGAATTTGGCTTTTAAAAAACAACCAAACCTGACACAAAGATAGATAATTATTGTTCATGTTTAGCTAACCCCTCTGCCTGCTGATCTTGATAAATATTAAAAAACAGAACAGACTGTTTTCCTGTTTGTGGATATGCCATATTGATGAAAAAGTAGATCTCATGTTTATCTTGTTTGTTTGGTATTTTTTAAAATATAAACATACGAAATGATATACATATTTAAAGTTATATTGTCTGCTATTATATTCACGATCTTAATCCAATTCTATTAGAAAAAAATGATATAATTATGTTAGAACTTATAATACTCACAGAAGTGTCGGGGAAAAAAACCGCGCGCGTTTCGGATTAGGAAAAGTCCTGTTTGACCCGCAAACTGTACTTCCTAACAACCATTGACTCTCTATTACACAAGAGTTCATAAATGGACCATAACTCTTGTTTACTTTTTTTCTTGTTTTTATTTTCCTCGCAGCATGAAAATGTATAACTTTATAATTATATTATAGTTCTTTAGTACGATTGGTTTCAGTTTGAGCTAGTTAATATATATATATATATATAATATATATATATATATATATATATATATATATACAAACAGGACCAAATTTTAAAAATTTAACTCAGTGTTATTAGTGTAAATAGATATTTATTCAGAAAACATGAATATTACACATATTTTTTTTATTATTTCATTCTTTTATTTCGAAGATAATGGAAGAAGCACTCATGTGCTTTTTTCCAATCCAATCCCCGTGTATATGCAGTTGTGTTAATTTTTGTCATCCGTTCCCACACGGCACACAATGGCCTACTCTTCCGAAAAGCGACACGGGTTTTAACGTGTGCAACAAGATGGACAAACACGCATACACAAACTGAGAGCAATAACAAGCAAATAGCTTACAGCATGAATGTTTTGTTGAGAGTCATGAAAGCCACAAACAGACTTTACAGGAAAAACGCACATTTTATGAACAAACCTTTTTTGTTTTTATGAGGTACTCAAACGTAGTTGTTGTGTTTTGTTGGTGGTTGTTGTTGTTGTTGGGTGGTTTTTTTTTTTTTTTTTTTTTGGGGGGGGGGGGGTAAAGCCTGGTGGGTTTTTTTGTGTGTTAAGTATACAAAGAGGAGAAAACTTCTCGACACGGTATCAAAGGAAAGGTTTGGGTTTTGCACATTGAAAAGTATTTTGGGTTTTTTTACACTCCACTCTGAAGACACGCAGAGCAGAACTAAACAAAGCAAAACCAATGTTGCAATGTGAAGTCATCCGTCCCAACGTGTGTATGTGAATATGGCAGGACTATTATGTTAAGTTTACTTGTTGTCCTGTCAAGGTGTGCGCTTTTTTTTGGTGACACTTTTCACAAATAAATTCTGTTAAAACCAAAAAAACAAAAACAAATAAAGGACACAAAACTATGCCATTTTATAGCGAATTAATAACGCCCAATACTTAAAACAATACAATGCAAACCAATACAACAAAACAACACAATACAATGCGATTGAAAACAATATAATAATGAAATAGAATACAGTACAATGCAACAACCAGCCCCCATACAGTACAATTAAACCAATTACAATGCAATACAACATAATGTAACATAGAGATTCACGATACAAAACAAAGCAGTGTAGTATAACTCAGTGCAAAGCAATGCAACACACAACCTAATGCAATGCAAAACAAGGCAATCGATGACAAGACAATTTGATGCAATAGGATGAATTAATTGCGTAGCGACACAGCGCATCCCAAAGTTTACACGATCTCCCTCATCCAATATTGTGCTACTGAAAGATGGACAGTACGACGAAATACAATACAAACATAATACAACACAATGCAGTAGTACAATACGATGCGTTACAAGACAATTCAATACAGTGCAATGCAACACAGTACAATACAGTGTAAGACAATGCAATAATACAAGGCAATAGAATTTATGCATTGTAATACATTGCAACGAAATACAAGGTAATACAATACAGTACAATTCAATACAATACAATACACAGTACAATACAATTCAGTACAGTACAATACAATACAATGTGGTGCAATAACATACAACACAATGCAATAACAACACAATGCAAGGCAATACAACACAACACAACTCAATACAGCTCAACACAAGTCTTCTCAGGAAAGTCAAACCTGGCGGAGCTCATCTCTCTCTCCAAATCTCAAAGTGCATGCTAGGCACGTTTGCATCATCTGTACCATTGCGCTATCTATCTTATACCTGGTCTTTATATCTTTCATAAAAGATTAATGTTTCTTTTCCTTTTAAATTTTTTTTACATACATTTCTTGAACGTATGCCTGCTGTAAGCGAGTGTTTGCGCGCTCACAAAGAATCAGTGTCATTTTATCTGTACGACTTATGTGGATTTTTTGTTGTTGGTTTTTTGTTGGCTTTGTTGTTGTTCCTCGGCTAGAGCTTCTCCTCTGGAGGGACTTTTGCGCATTCAATCGTCCGCCCTCACCCCCCCCCCCTCACCCCTCCCTTCCACCACCACCACCATTAAGGTAGCCACATTCCCATTTCGGGGAGGATGTCTTAATGAAACACGACACCTGTGTGACTGGGACTTTTGTAAGTTGTGTCATCCGTTCCTACTGGCGCGGAATGGCCTACTATACTCCTCCAAAAGGAAGGACGTCCGAATGATCATGATCACAATCATTCTTCTTCTTCTGCTTCTTTTATTATCATTATCATTATAGTAGTAGTAGTAGTAGTAGTAGTAGTAGTAGTAGTAGTAGTAGTAGTAGTAGTATCATTATCATCATCATCATCATCATCATCATTATCATCATTATTCTTGTGTTATATTGTCATTAGCAGCAGCAGCAGAAGCATTGTAGCTGGTGTTGTAATCTTTTTTCCTCCACTAGCTTTCTTCTTGCCATAGTTACTATTATCAAAAACACTATTACCATTATCTGTATCAAGGGCAGTATGGTGATCCTCCTCCTCCTCTTCATCATCATCATCATCATCAGCAGCAGCAGCAGCAGCAGAAGCAGCAGCAGCATAGCAGAAGCAGCAATAGCATCATCATCATCATCATCATCATCATCATCATCATCATTATTATTATTATTATATTATTATTATTATTATTGTTGTTATTGTAGTAGTAGTTGTTATTTTCATTGGTATTATTGTCATCAATATTAATGGTAATCGTCTTCATTATTATCATCATTGTACTTATGACTATAATAATATTAGTAATAACAATAATGATGATAGTAATAATAACACCAATACTAACAATAATAACAACAACAACAACACAATATATAGTAATAATAATAAGCTCATCATCGTCGT
>CM054138.1:47229876-47244876 GCA_028751875.1 Rapana venosa
GTGTTAACCACTGGGCCATGGCAGCTGGTGGGGATCTCAGTTTTACAGTTTCCCATGAAACATTTGTAGGGGGAACACAACTAGTTAAAATATATATTTTTTAAACTCTAAAGACAAAAAACACACTTTATCCTAGAAAAAAACCAAACCCATCCTCCTCCAAAGGTCGATCCAGTGACTGGACTCGAACCCAAAACTTAAGGTTACGGTGAGGGCACAAATCCAGCCAACTCGAACCAAGATGAAGGCGGATAAAGCTACCCTAGCAATTTCCATCACGAACCAAGCCAACGTCAAGAAACAAAACCTTTTTTTTTTTTTAAATCCATCTTCTCCTCTCTTTTGTCTCTTCCCGTCTTCAGGCCTTTCCCTCCCTCCCCTGGTGGCTTTTTTTTTTTTTACAGCGTCAGTCATTTGCTGTGGCCACAGTTCTCTCCCCTCTACTTAGTCTCTACATCTTGCCTCCCTTTCCTCAAACAACGTGAAAATCCCTGGCGGCAAGATTTTCCCCGCGTTATCCTGAAATGGCGGCCATGCCTATGATTCATGTTTTGACATTTCGGAGAGGAAAGGGTTGTGGGTTGTTGTGGGTTTTTTTGCCACGATGTGCGCGAAGACAGCGGTTGTCTGTTGTCTTCAGAAGCTAAGCTGGGCTGATGATGATTCGTGAACATTTTTCTGTTTTTGGTTTATATTTATTTTGGTGTTCATTTATGGTTTAGCGGCATGAAGAAAGAAATTCGGGTTCTTTTCTTCACAATCTCTTAAAGAATTTGGATTTTTTAAAAACTGGATAAAAAGGGGTTTTTTTTGGATGCGCATAGCTCCTGTGTGGAACGTGTGTTTAGTGAATGTAAAAGGATTCACAGCTTAATGTTTCTTAAGAATGCAACGATAATTATGAGTCTCTCTCTCTCTCTCTCTCTCTCTCTCTCTCTCTCTCTCTCTCTTGTGGTACATAGTTCAGGTGATCAAAACATTGTGATGTGTGAATCAGATGACATCGCCCTGGAATACTCTTGTAATGGAGATAATGGCGAGGAATCTAAGTGTGTGTTCTGGTACATCAAGCAAGAAGAGAAAAACATGTTGCCAGAAGAACGTGTCAGGCTTGCCAGACTTTGTAAAGGGAAGCAATGTCCTAACACACAACACGCAGAGACAGTGGGGCGTGCTGAGCGGGAATTACATCATCTTCGGGACCTGATCCGGTTTTACATGGGCTGACTTCGCTGGCTGCAGACTGGAAAAGGAAAGGCTGTTTTGAAAATTGAGACACGGACAATAATGTATCGAATCTTGATGTACATGCCACTACTGCCATGGTTTCCATGTCATTGTAATCGCGTCGCGTTCGATATCGTTTGTTACCGCGCCGCAGCGCTATATGGCTTGATTGCTAAATAGCAATACATTTTGTCAAATTGTCACTTATCTCTCTCTCTCTCTGCCTGCATGCCTACATGCTTACCTGTCTGTCTGTCTGTCTGTCTGTACACCACACATCAATTTCTATATTCTGCTGCAGATTATCGTGACCACACGAGCGCTCAGATTCAAGCTGCCCACTCAACTCGAGATCCTTTTAGTATATAAAATACAGCCCCAAGCTAAGAGCAAAGCACCAAGGTCTACATTCATTCAAATACTGATAGTATACCTTGAAATGTTAAGACTGCCTTTCAGCTACGAAAAACTCATATCGTAACACCGTGTATTCTTCACGAGAAGAAGAAAAAATAAACCATCTGTTCAAGTTGGAGTGTTGTTGCCTATATATGGTGAGTTACTTGAAACAACCATTCACAAAGCATTTTACATCCAGTTTGCTCTCTCTCTCTCTCTGTCTCTCTCTTTTTCTCTCTCTCTCTCTCTGTCTCTCTTTCTCTCTGTCTCTCTCTTTCTCTCTTTCTCTCTTTCTCTCTCTCTGTCTATCTCTTTCTCTCTCTCTCTCTCTCTCTCTCTCTCTCTCTCTCTCTCTCTCTCTCTCTCCCTCTCTTTCTCTCTTTCTCTCTCTCTCTGTCTCTCTCTTTCTCTCTCTGTCTCTCTCTTTCTCTCTTTCTCTCTTTCTCTCTCTCTGTCTCTCTCTGTCTCTCAATTGTCTCACAATGATTTATGGATATAAAAAAGTGAGTAGAATGCATACTAGAGGTTAATCTCAGTCTTCTTAAGCTTGGAAAACCTCAACAACAAAAGCAGCGGCATCAGCAGCAGCAGCATCTCTTCTTCAGCCCAGGGTGTCTCTTTCTTCTTTGTCCAGTGCTCAGACAGCTGTTTTTGTTGTCTGCCACATGAGAGAAAATGCGTTGCGCTGCCGTTAAGCGCCTGGCAAGTCAGACCCGGAGCATCCGACTTTGGCGTGGGAGAGAATTGTTATCTTTTAAATCTTGCCAGAAAAAAGGCTCAATAACGGAATAAAAAGAAAATAGACAAGAAAGGGACGATAGGAAAAAAAGGAACAAGACAGAAGCAAAGGGAGGGATGGAAAAGAGGGAGTTTCTAGCACCGAATTTCCAGCAGGTGGATGGGTATATTATGTCTTTCTCAATGAGACAAACCTTGCCAATTCTTCTTCTATTTTTATTACCAAAAGTATGCTTGTCACTGGTTGTATGACTGTGTAAGAATGAGTTGAGTGCAAGCGCTTTGATTTGTCTCTGCAAGATATAGCGCTATATAAATTCCATTTATTATTATTATTATTATTATTATTATTATTATTATATAGGACTTTAAAATCAGGGTGAAAACTGGTCTTGGTCTAGCGTAGATGTTTTGCGTAAGCCCAGAATCGTATTGGACTCATGTTTATTTAGTTTGCTTGTTTGAAGGAGTGCTTGTAACAAGACGTTCCTCTTTTTTCTTATAGTTTTTAGGGTTCTTAGTTTTATGATTTCTTCTTCTTTTCTTCTACGTTCCATCATTTCTACCTTGGAGCTCTAATTGAGGAACGAAAGAAAACATTCTCACAAGCATGCCCTTCCCAAAACAACAACAACAACAAGAAAACAACAACAACAACAAACCAAAGCCAACTCCAAAATAAAACAAACAAACAAACAACAACAAAACCAAAGCAGAACGGTGTGTGTGAGATGGGGAGGGGGGGAGGGAAGAGTGGGGACACCAAAATTGATTTGGCATCTTGCGAGATTCAGTCCATGGTCGTCTGCTACCCTGCTACAGATGGGCGTCTTACCTTTTTTGGCCTCCGAAAGACTTTCTGCTTTGAGCGGTGGTCTGAGTACTAGTCTTTCGGATGGGACGATACACCGTGGTGCGGTCTTGCAACACGTACTTAGTGCACGTAAAATAACCCACGGCAACAAGAGAGTTGTCCCTGGCAAAATTCCGTAAAAAAAATTTAATTAATTAAAAATAGACTCTGATAATGGACAGAAATACACATGCAGACAGAAAAAGAAAATAATAAATTGGTGGCGCTGATGCTGTGGCGATGCACTCTCACCGGAGAGAGAGAGTTGACCGAATTTCACGCAGATTTACTGACTTAAAGTGGTATACAACGCAATATACTACACTGCAACACAATACAATACAATGCAATACGATCCGATACAATACACTACAATGCATTATATTACAATGCAATAAGCTTCATACCGTGATATTGGGTGGTGGCGGGGGGGGGGGGGGGGGGGGGGGTGAAAGGCATATCTACAATCGTCTCTTCCAGTAAAAAAATACAAAAGCTGACATACACAAATTCTACATTTTTCTTTGAGTGGTGGGCAACTTCAGAATGATTCTGTATACACCAACCAAAGTGAAGCGCTAGACTCAAAGGTCTTTCCCTTTGAACTGCTTTTTATTGACTTTTTCTGATTAAACAGCACAGGCGGAGAAGTCTTTTACAAAAGAATAATAACACTCATAATTCTCCACAAGGATGTTTTATATCATTCTCTTCCATTCCAATCCAAAATAAGAAAAACAAAATCACAAGCTCTTAAGCATGGAAGAAAGGAATGCAATAATGACCAATAACAGAAGAAAAAAACAAACCACAATTCTAGGCCCAGCTTCCGGCACCCCTTATAAAGAAAGAAGACTCCAGGAAGCACTGTCTTTGTTCGTCACCAGACCCCTTCTCACGTGAGTCAAAAACACAGAAACCAGAACTTCCGGACGTTTCATGAAAACGTTGGAAACTTGCCTAGGGTGATTCTGACGTTTTCTTTTAGCGGAAAGAGAGGGAGAGCTTGCTACAAATGGAGACAGGAAGTGAGGCCACAGCAAAGGACTGGTGATGCTATAAAAATAACCAGAAAGTTAGGGACATGGACGTGAATGCCAGGTATTGGACAAGAATGAAGAATGTGAATATTTCGGATAGGGCACAGTGGTCTTCTATAGAACCAGGTTGGTTGAGGAAGCGAGATTCTAACTTTTTTTAAGTAGGTGTCTCGGTGGGGAGGGGGGTCTTCTTTTGTTCCTTCCTTCTTTCTTTCTGTCTTTATTTGTTTCTATCTTAGTCGTTTTCTTCTTCCTTTGCATCCTTACAGTTGTTATTCTTGTTTAGGACTTTTACGAAAAAGTTCACAGTGTTGTTGATTTGCTTTGAAAAAAAATTGAAATAGCTTTGCAAAGTTGTTTGAATATTTTCATTCTTCACAGATATTTAAACTGTTTCATTTTCACAGATGTCTAAATTGTTTCACTTTATTGAACATCTGGACAGGCCAAGAATGTACTACAGGTAACAGTACAAGGAGGGAGACGAAGAGGCAGACAGAGAAAATGATGGGAAGACAACATTAGAGAGTGGACTGGCCTTGGGTGGAACGAATTGCTACAGAGGGCAAAGGACTGTGGAAAGTGAAGACAGCTGGTTGCAAAATCTTCATTGGTGCCCCACAGTCCACGTGGACAGGTGGCGGTGAAGGAAGGAAAGATTTTCATTAAGTTTTGATTTCTATTGACATTTGCCTGCATCCTTCTCAGCTTGACTGCTCCTTCTTTCTCCCCGTCCAACCATTTTCATACATCCCACTCTCCGTCTTGTCCTATTCTCGTGCTGTTTTTTATTCAATTGTATTACATTATGCTCTTTTATATTGTACTGCATAGCATTACATGCTGTGAAAGAGTGCATTGTGTTGTGTTATGTTTTGTTGCATGGTACTGTAGAATGAAGGTTGTAATAATGAAAATAGGGAAGCTACATTAGGTTTAAGACTATTGAATAAATAATGTAAATCCTTACTCACTGGAAGGGGAAAAATAGCCAAGGGTGAAGGTTGTGATCTTGATAGCCCTGCTTTGAGTCACCGCATAGGCGTCCCTTCAAGGGAATCTCTTTCCCTTGGAGCTACCATTAGTACCTACTACTTCACTACTTCGGATAACACTATGAGGCTGGGTCTCGCGTGCGAACGCATTCAAACATCTTGTGGGCACCTTAAAAAACACGTTCCGCCTTTCATAAGAATAGGTCATTTCGTGCCTTTAGTAACGGATGACATAATTAAAAAAAGACACATGTACGCTGGTGTTGCGTTAAAACATCCCGGAAGTTGGAATGTGGCTATCTTGATTATGGGTAACCGGTCGCATATGCAAAATGTCACCATCGCTGAACCTTGGAGCTCTAGCTGCTGAACAAAAATGTGGCTGCTCAGCTATGCTTCAGATACAAAGTGCTGCAACACTGGTCAGATAACTAGCTACCTAGCTCACATCCATGGAAGACATATTTTTGACTGTGTGGTCTCAGTTTTACAATAGACGCCAGTCCCTTTGGAAGAAGTTATACAAACATAACGCCTCCGTTAACGGAGGGACTTGAACCCAAGGTCTCTTCTGGGCTCTAAATCATCAATTCTTGGTGCTAGCCACTGTACCAATCGGATTTTTTGTCTCGTTTTGGTCATTCATTTTTTTTTGGTTTGATTGTTGTTTGTTTTCAAGTTTGTGTTTCTAATTATTTCTCTTTTTGCTATCTTCCTTGTTTTGTTATAAGATACTGCAATTTGTGTTTAGCATTTAGTATGTAGGGGACGGCATAGATCAGTAATCAGAGCACTCGTTTTCCCCAAGCTAATGTTAAGCAGCATCGAGCGTAGTTACCAAAGGGATGAGTGACCGTTTGCGTGCCTTGGCTTCAGTACAGTTCCCCAGTTCAGCCAGCTGTAAATGGGTACCTGCCCTCTTTAGGGTCAGGGAAGGTAAAGCAGCGAGGGAGAGGAGATGGGCGCCACCCGCAATATGCTGGCCTATGCCTTGCTCCCCTACGACCACACAGGTTATAGGACACCTTTTCCTTTACTTTTAGTTAGCGTATATTTCAAAAGTTCAAAATTAACCTTAGACGTTTGGTCATTTCTCAGGATACTTTTTTTTAAGCTGCTTGCCAGTTTTACTTAGTTCATAATTGGCTTCCTGTACAGCAGTCAATGTTCAATGCCAAATTTTAATACCCTGATTGTCTGAAATCACTTTTATACTGAGAAACTGAAATAATAATCTTTTCAGATTTGTGCTTCCCTTGAGTTAGATTCTGAAAATTAATGTTAACATTTTTAAGCAGAGGCCAGGGTGGTTTAGTTTTGAAATATATTTTAGCATTACTTTTTTAAGTTTTTGCCATCAAAATTTTAAAAGTGTGCATAAGATAGATAAAAGAAAATCACACACACTTAAAGTATGCAAGAGATAAAAGCAACAAGAACAAAGAAACCCTGGGCTGGGCTTCCGGTTCCTGCTAAAGGAAAGCTGACACCAGACCAAGTTGTCTTTGTACGGCACGAAACTCTCTCACCCACTCTCTCTCTCTCTGTCTCTTTCTCTCTCTGTCTCTCTGTCTGTCTCTTTCTCTCTCTGTCTCTCTGTCTCTCTCTCTCTCTCTCTCTCTCTCTCTCTCTCTCTCTCTCTCTCTCTCTCTCTCTCTCTCTCTCTCTCTCTCAAGTGAGTCAAAAATACAAACCAGGACATCCGGCTTTTCGTGATAATGCTGGAAACTTGCCTTTGGTGATGTTCACTTATTTTTAGTGAGAAGAGAGGAGGGCTTCTTTTCGTGGAGACCGGAACTGTGGCCACAGCAAATGACTGGTGCTGTGTAAAAATACAAAAACATAGTAAAAGCACCAGTAGAAAAGCGGGAGGCCAGAAGTTGGGAAGAAAAAGAACAAGGAAGAGGATGGATTTCTGTGAGTGGTGTAGTGGTCTTGAATAATAATTTAAAAAACTTGCTTTTGCTGGTGGGAGTAGAATTCTAGCTTGTCTAAAATAAATCGTGCTGGATGTTTCTTGCTGTTCTTGTACTTGTTCTTCTTTTTCTGTTTCTTCTTCTTCTTCATCACCCTGTGTAATTTTTCAGCCTTCATTCTTGTTATCATTATCATCATTGTTCTTTTTTAAACTGGTGATGTCCATTTGCTTTTGACATATGATGGTTTTATTAAACCGACATTGCGCCATTTTTTTCATTCCTTGGCTAGAGCTGCGAGGTTGACCAATGAAGAGATTTTGCGTGTGGGACCTTTTTTGGCCACCACGAAGGTAGCCACATTCCAATTCGGGGAACTCTGTCGTTTAAATGGTTTTGTTTTCATAGCAGGTTTAACGTTTGTTTGTTTTTGACTTTTGCAATATCTGTTTCATAATCCTTTTTTTTTATCTTATAGCAAAAGGCTTCAAGTGTTCAAAACTACGGACTTACACGATAGCATTTAGCAATATTTACTCACAGCTCACTTTTTTCAATATCTGTTTGTAATCATAACATTTCTAAAAAATGAAGTGTTTAAACCAAATTAGTTCCATGAATTATATATGTTTTATTCATGCCTGCCAACTTTTTACATTAGTTCTACCAAATTTGAAAAATTAAAATATCCTGGCAGCATTCAAGGGAGACAAATAGCAAGAACAAATGAATGTTGATCTAAAGTTTCCTGTCCTTCCTAGGACAGAAGACACAAGAGGGGGCTGTTTCTGTTACGTCATAAGATCTTCCTGTTCAGCAAGTTAAAAATAGAGGACTCCTGTACTTTATACACAGATATATATTAGTAACTTATCCTCGGTGATTTCATTCTCTTTTTAGCCAGAGAAAACAGAAGTTCGAGTATGATGAGACTAAAACTTTGCCCTAGCAAATGATTGGTCTAAAACAAACCCCAACAACTCGAGTATGGTAAGTGTAAATCCAGGAAGGTGAAGAAAATAGTAGAGAAAATCAAGGGTGGAGACAGGTCATAATATCTGGAAGCTTCGTTGCAGTGCATGTTTCATGAAGAAAAGTGCCTGAGAAGGTAAGGAACTATTGCTTTTTTCCTTCACCAAACACTCTGGCCACTGCAATGTTTTACGCAACTTTGAAGCATATACAAAACTTAAAAAAACAATTTAGAAGATGCTATCGTTTAAAAAAACAACCCAACAACCCCAATCTTGTAGTTTCATGAAAAATGGGAGATCAATCTTAACTGTTCTTCTTCTTGCTGAACTAATTTGTGTCCAAATAAAATTAGTTTTGACATTTATATTTTTCTGTATTAGATTAAGCTGGTTGCAGGATCTTCATTGGTGCCCTGATAGTCCATGAGACTACGGGATAGGTGAAAGTGAAGGCGAAGATCAATGAAGTCCATGAAATATTTTGAAACAAAAGCTTTTTTGTACCTTAATACATTTTTTAAACCGTTACACAAAATGTCAAAACTTATCTAAAATATTGTCTACAAAATCACACAGGGCTTCAAACATGCCAAAGAAGAAAAAACCCAACAACAACAACAACAACAACAACAATCTAGTCTTGAATTCGGCTTCCAGTTTCTCCTACAAAGAAAAGGGACACAAAGTAGTGTCATATTTTCATGCCAAAAGACGAGGTGAGTCAACAATAGGTACAAGGACATCAGGATCTTTCTTGATAGGGTTGGCAACTTGCCTTGGTGGTTTTCACACTTTATAGCAGGAAGAGGCAAGAGATCTACAAATGGAGACAGGAACTGTGGCCACAGAAAACGGGTGGTGCTGTAAAAAGTACCCCACAACTTTAGGACCTGACGGACAAAAATTTAAACAGAACAAAGGAAACTTCTCCTTCTTCTTTGCAGAACGTTCAGAGAGAAACATTTTCTACCATATGAGTAAAAATGCATTGTACTGCCGTTCAGCACCTGATAAGTCAGGCCCAACACATCCAACACCTACGTGAAAGAGAATTTTCATATTTTAAGTCTTTCTGGAGGGGAAAAAAGAGGCAGGAGAATGGACCAAGAAGGCAGAAAACAGACAAGAAGGAGATGACAAGAAGAACAGGAACAAGGTCAAAACAAAGAGAAGGATAGAAAAGAGGGAATTCCTAGCACAGAATTTCCCAGAAGGTGGGGATGCTGTTCATATTGACAAGTCCCCGCGTCTCTATGGGGGACAACAAAAGAAACGTAGACAGTAATTGTTTATTCAGTGTGGTTTGTGCCAGAGTGGCATGTGCCAGAGTGGTGTGTGCCATGTGCCAGAGTGGTGTGTGCCAGTGTGGTGTGTGCCAGAGTGGTGTGTGCCATGTGCCAGAGTGGTGTGTGCCAGAGTGTGTGTGCCACAGTGGTGTGTGCCAGAGTGAGTGTGTGCCAGTGTGGTGTGTTGCCAGAGTGGTGTGTGCCAGAGTGGTGTGTGCCATGTGCCAGTGTGGTGTGTGCCAGAGTGGTGTTGTGCCAGTGTGGTGTGTGCCAGAGTGGTGTGTGCCAGAGTGGTGTGTGCCAGTGTGGTGTGTGCCAGAGTGGTGTGTGCCAGTGTGGTGTGTGCCAGAGTGGTGTGTGCCATGTGCCATTGTGGTGTGTGCCAGAGTGGTGTGTGCCAGTGTGGTGTGTGCCAGAGTGGAGTGTGCCAGTGTGGTGTGTGCCAGAGTGGTGTGTGCCATGTGCCAGAGTGGTGTGTGCCAGAGTGGTGTGTGCCATGTGCCAGTGTGGTGTGTGCCAGTGTGGTGTGTGCCAGAGTGGTGTGTGCCATGTGCCAGAGTGGTGTGTGCCAGAGTGGTTTGTGTAGAGTGGTTTGTGTAGAGTGGTTTGTCTAGAATGGTTTGTCTAGGTGGTTTGTCTAGTAGAGTGGTTTGTCTAGAGTGGTTCTCCACGGAATCTCGTTGTTAATGAAGGGTAAAATCGGCCGCATACATAACATCTCACCATTGGTGAACCTCAAGGCTCTAACGGACAAACATGGGAGAGCGAGAAAAGATGTATTGAGAGAGAGAGAAAGAGAGACAGAGACACATGGAGAGAGAAAGAGAGAGAGAGATCAAATTCTTTTATTTCGAGGATAATGGATAAGCACTCATTTGCTTTCTTACATCCAGTCCCCGCCCTTTCAGGGATATATCATGAAAATTTAAAATAATAATACACACACACATATATATATATAGATATAGATATATAGATATATCAGATACAAAAGCAAAAGAACCAAACAAACCCAACATCTAAATAATTAGATACAACAACAACAACAACAACAACAACCAAATAGGCAGTCAGATAAACAACAGCCATAGCCAACAACAACAACAAACAAGAAAACAAAACAAAACAGAGAGAGAGAGACAGAGACAGAGAGACAGAGAGACAGACAAACAGAAAGAGAGAGAAAAAAGACAGAGCGACAGA
This sequence comes from Rapana venosa, assembly GCA_028751875.1. NCBI lineage: Eukaryota > Metazoa > Mollusca > Gastropoda > Neogastropoda > Muricidae > Rapana > Rapana venosa. The sequence continues at coordinate 47,240,508 of CM054138.1, forward strand.
GAGAGATTTTAGATTGCCTTCTTTTGAAAGTTTATCCTTCTAGATTAGATTCTGAATCAGATTTGGTTATGTTTTTGTTTAAATTAAAGAATGTAACATCCCTTCACGGTTTTCTTTGATCGTGTTTGCCCTAAGATTGTCTGCCGATTGCTTTATAGAACAAACAAACAAAGAAACAAGAATACACTGAACAAATCTCTCTTGCTGATGGAATCGAATGCGTGTATGTCTTTCCATGATTGTAGTTTTATGTCTCTGACTGTCTGTCTGCGTTGAGCGTGGTTACCAGTTGGATGGGTGACCGTTTGCGCGCCTAGGCTTCAGTACAGTTCCCCCAGTTCACCCTGCAGTAAATGGGTACCTGCCCTCTTTAGGGTCAGGGAAGGTAAAGCAGCGAGGGGGGGGAGAGGAGATGGGAGCCGCCCTCAATATGCTGGTCCCTAGAGAAGTGAGGTATCTGATGCCTCGCCTCGCTCCCTCACGACCTTATAGGTTACGGGACACCTTTACTTTACTGTCTGTCTGTCTCTGTCTGTCTCTCTCTTTGGCTGCCTGTCTGTCTCTATGTGGATTATGAATTATGAAGATCGGTGCTTTTTTGCTTTTTTTCCCTTCTTTCTTCTCCTTCGAACGCTCAGACAGCAACTACTGTTTTACTTCAAATATGAAGAAAAAAGTTGCGCTGCCATTAAGCCCCTGACAAGTTAGACCAAGTGCATCCGACTTCGGCATGGTATGGAACTGTTATCTTTTAAATCGTTCTGGGGGGAAAAGGCAGGAGACAGGACCAAGTTGGCAAAAAAAATATATAAAAAGAATTGACAAGGAGGCGACAGGAAGAAATGAAACAAGGCAGAATGTTCAGAAAGTGGGGATGCTATTTATACAGACAGGACTCCGGCATTCCTGACGGGGTATTTGATTTTTCTTTCTGACTAGTTTCTTTACTTTCTTTGCTTTTTTGTGTCCTCTTATTGTTTTATTTGTTTCCTTTTTAAAAAATGTTTCTTTTATTTTAATTTGACAAAGTATACCTTTTTCTGAGAACATCCTGAGTAACTACAGAGTATTAGAGTATGCCTTTGCTTTGAGAGGTTTTTTATGTGTTTGTTCTTCTTGTAGTTATTTTGTTGTTTTGCTTTGTTTTGTTTCTAGAAAAAAAACTTCAAAGCTAACGCAAGTCTTTTACTTATGTAGCAGGTCTTCTTTTCACTCTGGCAATATCTATTTCGTAATCATATATTGATATCAAAGAAATATCTTTCCAGTATTCCAAACTACGTACTTGTACGACACAACATTTAACAATATCTACACATAGTACAATCACCCTTTTTATATAAAAAAAAATATATTGTCAGCATTCATAACATTACCACAAAACTGAAATACTAATAGCTATATTTTGTTCCATATAATTATATACTTTTTATTCATTCCTGCTAACATTTTTAATCAGCTCTACAAAATTTTAAAAAACAACACCCACACACACCAAAACTAGCAACATGCAAGGGAGAGAAATAGCAACAAGAAATTAATCTGGGGTTCAGGTTCTTGTCCTTGCTACGAAAGAAGACACCAGACGGGGCTGTTTCTGTTCGGCACAAGAGCTTCCTGTTCAGTGAGTCACAAATTATAGGAAAGGACTTCCGGGCTTTTGCAACAAGGATGGTACATTGCCCTCCGTATTTTCCATCTTTCTTTTTGTTTTAGAGTGAAAGAAACATTAGTATAAATCTTGTAGAAACTTGGGTTTTGCCACAACACATGACTGTTGGGATTTTTTCGTGTTTTTTTAGAAAAGCACGGTAAAAGTGTAAGAGAAGGAAGCTGACCAAACAAAAAAGTGGTAGAGAAGAGTAGGGATGAAAACAGAAAAGGTGGGGCAGGGTTGCCTAGTGGTTAGAGCGTTGAACTCAGGATCTCACGGCCCTGGTTAAAGCCACCAATGAGGGACCCCGTTCAAAAGGATGTTCCGCCCTGGATTGAACATAAGTACCAAAAGGATGTTCCACCCTGGATTTAACATAAGTACTAAAAGGATGTTTCGCCCTGGATTTAACCAACTCCACTCTTCTGAAAGGTGAAAACGTGACTAAGAACCGAGGTCCCGTGTTCGAACGAACGCAGAACGTCTTGCACTCAAGTAGTATGTCATTGGGTAGCTTTAAGAACAGATGACCAAACCAAAATCCACACATCATGCACGCTGTTGTGTTCAGACATCATTCCCGAAGTCGGAATGCGGCTACTTTAATGGTGGGTAAAAAGGGGATACATACGCAAAATCTCACCATTGGTGAACCTCGGAGCTCTAGTTGAGGAACCGAAAAAAGAACCCACCAGAAAATCTCTTGAAAATTCGTTATGGTGGAGTCTTCTTCTTCTTCTTCTTCTTCTCTCCTTCGCTTTTTACACCGTCAGATGTGTTTTGGGAGAAATAGTGGCAAGTCCTTTCCAGCTCCTCTCGTGGGCCGTACAGCTTGGTTTGCAGGGTTATCTCCGTCGGCCACACAATCTTCCTCAGGTGGCTGAATAACATGCAACTCTGAAGGATGTGCTCGCCAGTCTGGTTTTCTTTACCAGGGAGAGCAATGAGTTTCAGCTTTGTGGACATGTGGTTACGGTGTGGTGCTTGATGGAACGTTCTTTCTAGAGATATGTTGCCTTTGTTTTCTTTTTCTTCTTCTCGTTTTTTGTTTGTTTGTTTTGTTTTGTTTTTGTTTTGTTTTTGCTTACTTAGGACTCATCAGCACATTGATTCACGCAGCTATCAAACGCGTACAAACTGATCTCTTCCTCATGTTTCCTTTGGTGTGTCAGTGATCTAGAGGCAATGTGAAAACCTTGAAAGTGAGAAGCTGCACGTTTGTTCCCAGTTTGAACCCCAACTTTTCCCCCATCCATTAGACTTTGGGTGGTGGTCTGGGTGCTAGCCTTTTAGATGAGACAGTAAACCAGGGTTCCCTGAACAACACACATTTAGCGCACGTAAAAGAAAATGCCGTGGCAAGATAAAGGAGAGAGTTGTCTTTGGCAAAAGCCGTTGTCCTATTAGGCAACAACTACACTTGCTAACGGAAATGTTTTGGTTTTTTAAACGGGATGACCCTGCTATTGTTGAGACACACTATCCCTGTGGGGGTAACAGACCGAATTTCATACAGATAAAATCGCTTTGACCAAATTTGATATACAATACAACACAGTCAATATTATTTCAAGAATTGATGCGCACACAGCAGCTTCGTGTGTACAGCTAATTCAAACCTCTTTCCTCTGATTCTTCTCTCTAAAGTGATTTTGATCGCATTGATCGAAACAGTCACAAAAAACTAATAGGCATGGCTGGGTATTTCAGCGTTGTGGTTTCAGTGGTACAGCAGTACCTAAACACAGTCGTTACAGACGGCAATTTTCTTCAACTTCTTAGTCCAATGCTCAGACAGCAACTTTGGACCTGAAACTTTTCCCCCATCCATTCGACCATGAGTGGTGGTCTGGGCGCTAGTCTTTCGGATGAGACGATAAACCGAGGTCCCGTGTGTTACACATAATTATTCAGCGCACGTAAAAGAACCCACGGCAACAAGAGAGTTGTCCCTGGCAAAATTCTTAGAAAAAAGCCACTCTGATGACAAATACAGTTGCAGACAACAAAATACGTGGCGCAGCTGTTGTGGCGACGCGCTCTCCCCGGGGAGAGCAGCCCGAATTTCACGCAGAGAAATCTCGTGACTTAAAGTGGTATAATAATAATGTATGGAATTTATATAGCGCTGAATCTTGTAAAGCAACAAATCAAAGCGCTCAGATTTTATTTCATACCACTTTAAGTCACGGCAGATTTCTCTCCGTGAAATTCGGGCTGCTCTCCCCGGGGAGAGCGGGAGAACGCGTCGCCACTTAGCGCTGCGCCACCCTTTCACCCTTTTTTTTTTCTGCAGCTGTATTTGTTTCCCTATCAGAGTGGCTTTTTTCTGAGAATTTTGCCAGGGACAACTCTCTTGTTGCCGTGGGTTTTTTGACGTGCGCTAAATAATTACGTGTAACACACGGGACCTCGGTTTATCGTCTCATCCGAAAGACTAGCGCCCAGACCACCACTCATGTTCTAATGGATGGGGGAAAAATTTCCGGTCCAAACGGGGTACGAACCGCCGCACACTTCAGACCCGGACTTTTCGCTTTCTAGACAGGCGCGTTACCTCTAGACCACCGATCCACCAAATGAAATGAACTGTTGTTGTCTGTCATATGAGTGAAAATGCGTTGCGCTGCCGTTAAGCGCCTTGCGAGTCAGGACCAGCGCATCCAACATTCAGACTAAGACGACAGTATCAACTTAGTTGCTGAGCCAGAACGA
>CM054138.1:47252376-47262376 GCA_028751875.1 Rapana venosa
CTACTTATGTCAGTAAGAGAAATTCCCCGATAGTTATTAGGGTTATCAATATCACCCTTTTTATGCAATGTTAGTATTATAGATTTAGCCGAGTTATCTGGAAAAAGACCATCATCAAAAATGTTGTTGAATAGTTTTAGAAGGAAAAGCACAATATTTTCACCTCCATATTTTAGCAATTCACCAATGATTTCATCAGGACCGGCTGTTTTCTCACTCTTTAGTTTTCTAATTGCCACTAATATTTCATCGTTAGATATGGGACGATCAAATTCTTCCTCAGTTCCATCACTCTCCACATCAGTAATCATGGAGTTAGCTAATGAGTCTTTCTCCAACAGGGTTTTGAAATGTTGAAACCATCTGTCAACTGATATACTATTCTTTGGCCGACTTTTTCTAAATGACGCCTTCTTAACACTTTTCCAGAACTGGATTTGAGAAGAGAGAGATGACATCATATCTGCAAGTAAAGTCTTATTGTACTGTTTCTTTTTTCGTTCAAGCATGCATTTATATTCCCTTCTTGTGACACAGTACATGTTTTTGTCCTCGTTTCTTAATGTTTTTCGGAAAGTCTTCAAAAGTTTTCTGACCTTATATTTCATACTTTTACATTCATTATCAAACCAGAGAGAGAGAGAGAGAGAGAGAGAGAGAGAGAGAGAGAGAGAGATAGAGAGAGAGAGAGAGAGAGAGAGAGAGAGAGATGAGAAGAGAGAGAGAGAGAGAGAGAAGAGACACAGAGACAGAGACAGAGACACAGAGAGAGAGAGAGTTCAGGAGCCGTTGAAAATGATTGGGACTAGAATGAAGTGAGAGAGAGTAAATACAGAAATGAAGTGAGAAAGAGAGAGGGGGGGAGAGAGAGAGAGAGAGAAGAGAGAGAGAGAGAGAGAGAGAGAGAGAGAGAGAGAGAGAGAGAGAGAGAGAGGACGAGCTCTTTCTGGTAAGAGACTAGATGGAGTGCCCGGGGCTGTCATTTGTGTCACACGAGCCTCTGGTGTCACATTGCAAGCACGTGCAATATACTTTGCCGGGATCCGACTTGATTCAGTTCTGTGGGGTTGGGTTTTTTTTGGGTTATTTCCCTTGATTTGTTTTTTGTTCTCTCTCTCTCTCTCTCTCTCTCTCTCTCTCTCTCTCCTCTCTCTCTCTCTCTCTCTCTCTCTCTCTCTCTCCTCTTCTCTCTGTCTGTCTGTCTCTCTGTCAGTGTCTCTTTCTGTCTGTCCGTCTATGTTTGTCTCTCTCTCTCTTTCTCTCTTTCTCTGTCCGTCTGTCTGTATGTCTTGTCTCTGTCTTGTCTGCCTGCCTCTCTGCTGTCTGTCTCTGTTTGTCTCTCTGTCTCTCTCTTTCTCTGTCCGTCTATCTGTCTGTCTGTCTGTCTGCGTCTCTGTCTCTTTTCTATCTCTTTCCACGTTTCTGCTTTGTTCCTTTCATTTCTGTCACCTCGTTCTTTGTCTATTTTCTACCTTCTTGGTCCAATCTCCTGCCTTTTTTTTCCCCCAGAAAGACTTAAAGCATTATTCTCTCCCATGCCGAAGTCGAATGTGCTGGGCCTGACTTGTCAGGCGCTTAAAGGCAGTGTAGCGCATTTTTGCTCATACGACAGACAAGGGTTTTCTGTCTGAGTGTTTGAAGACGACGACGACGATAAAAAAGAAGAAGAAGAAGAAGAAGAAGAAGAAGAAGAAGAAGAAAGAAGAAGAAGAAGAAGAAGAAGAAAAAGAAGAAGAAGAAGAAGAAGAAGAAGAAGAAGAAGGAGAAGGAGGAGGAGGAGGAGACCAGAATGTTCGTTGCAGGCTTAAAAGCTTTGTCAATTTTTTTTATATTAAAAAAGTGGAAAAGCTTATACTAAAATAGCATCATTGATTATTTTTTAAAATCTAGGTTGAGATTGTAATCCTCTATCAACAACGCAACCTGTACTCTCTAGTAAAGAAGTAAAAGAATCTCTGAAGTCGGAATACAGTTGCCTATAATCATGGTGACATACACGAAAAGCAGCGCAGCCGTAGGCGCGAACTTCTCATCCAGCTTGTGTGTACTAGTAGTTTTTTATGATGAATCCCAGGAGGGATTAGTGAGAGTGCATAATTACTCTGCTGAAGAAAGGAAGGTGGCAGGATGGTTAAGATGTTTGCCTGCCAACAAGTCAACCGTGAGGTTGTGAGTTCGATTCCCAGCCTCGCCCTTTCTTCCCAGTTTGACCCAAAAAATCGAGCTGAAGGTCAAAGTTCTTCGGATGAGACTATAAACCGAGGTCCCCGTGTGCGAACGCATGCAGAACATCTTGCGCACGCGTTAAATCCTGTTCCGCTTTTCGAAAGAGTAGTGCCATTGTGTGCCGGTGGGAACAAATGACAAAATTTACAAAACCGCATACACACGGGGACTGGATGTAAAAAGCACATGAGTGCTTATTCCATTATCCTCGATATAAAAGAATAAATAAAAATAAATAAAATGCTGAGAAGTGTAGCTGTGGATCGGTGGTCTAGAGATAACGCGCCTGTCTAGAAAGCGAAAAAGTTCGGGTCGGAAGTGTGCGGTGGTTCGATCCCCGTTTGGGCCCGAAGCACCCCCCCCCCCCTCCCCCACTCCCCTATCCATTAGACCATGAGTGGTGGTCTGGGTGCTAGTTTTTCGGATGAAACGATAAACTGAGGTCCCGTGCGTTACATATAATTATTTAGCGCATTAAAAAAAACCCACAGCAACAAGAGAGTTGTCCTTGGCAAAATTCTATAATTAGAAAAAACGTCACTCTGATAGGGAAACAAATACAGCTGCAAACAGGAAAAGAAAAAAGAAACAACGGGTGGCGCTGCTCTTGTGGCGACGTGCTCTTCCCAGGAAAAAGCAGCCCAAATTTCATGCAGAGAAATCTGCAGTGACAAAGTGGTATAAATAAGTAATAATATATATAATAATTTTTTTTTCTAAAAACTATAACCAAACCAGGGAATCGACTTTCTGCGATGTCAATATCTATTTTAGGGGTGGGGGAGGGTAGTATTTATTCATTATTTATTCTTTTATATCGAGGATAATGGAATGAGCACTCCTGTGCTTTTTTTTTCATCCAGTCCCTGTATGTATGCAGTTTGGTAAATTTTGTCATCCGTTCCCACCGGCACACAATAGCCTACTCTTTCGAAAAGCAGAACAGGATTTAACGTGTGCGCAAGATGTTCTGCGTGCGTTCGCACACGGGGCCTCGGTTTATAGTCTCGTTCGAAGGACTTTTAGGGGATAGTGGAGTCGGCACTGATGTTAACTCCAGGGGAAAAATTTTTAATCATCTTGCACGGGATGCGAACCCGGGTCATCAGATTGCGAGCGCAATGTTCTAACCACTAGGCTATCCCGTATAGTGGTTAGAGGGTTGCCCTCGCGATTTGATAGCCCCCGGTTTCTTTCAAGCTGTTTAAGAGGATTGTTTTTCATCCTGGAGTTAACATCAGTACCGACTCTACTCCTCTGAAAATCCTTCATTTAAGACTCGAAACCGAGGTCCCGTGTGCATAACATACACACAGATGCGCACACGTTAAATCCTGTTCCGCTTTTCGTAAGAATAGGCCCTTGTGTGCCAGTGGGAACAGATGACAAAATTTACAAAACCGCATACACACGGGGACTAGATGTAACAAAGCACATAAGTGCTTATTCCATTATCCTCGATATAAAAGAATAAAATAAATAAAACATAAATAAACACGCAGAACGTCTTGTTAAAAAAAACGCCTGACGTTAAAAAATACATTCTACCTTTCGCCTTTCGTAAGAGACAGACAAACAGACTAGAGATAAAGATAGAGACAAACAAAGTTAGACCATAAAAAATATTAATTTTTTTTAAAGAAAATGGAGGGAAGAGGGGGAGGGGGGAGGAACGGGGGGGGGCATCCCTAACAGAAATGTGATATAACAATCATTACAACAACACCAATATCGACAGTGACCGCCACAGCGATGATGATAATATTATTGATGTTGAAGATGGAGAGAACAACGATGACATAGTCCAGCCGTTAATGCGAGGATATTGGTCAAAACCTGCAAATGAGAGTGACAGCGTGCCTTTTGGTATACACATACTTTGGATCCTCCTCTACAGTACTGGCATGGGAAAACTATATTGACCATCTGTTTCCCACTTAAGTTGATACTTAAAGATAATTATACAACCTACTTATCATAGACCATGACAAATGTGTACCTTTCCCTAAACTACCCCTGCCCTTCCCTCCCCTACTCTATCCCCTCTTCCTTCCACCTAAACTACCCCAATACCTACCCTCCCTCCCCCTAACCTACCTCCCTCCACCAACCTATCCCCTCCTCTCTAACTTACCTCTCCCCTCCCATATCTTTTCACCTCCTCCCTCCCTAAAACCTCCCCCTCCCCTTCCCTGACCTATCCCCTCCCTCTCTCTAACTTACCCCTTTCCTCCCCATATCTTTTCACCTCCTCCCTCCCCCAAACCTCCCCCTCTCCCTCCCTGACCTATCCCCTCCCTCCCCTGGCCTAATGGTCAGAACATTGCACTCACAATTTGATGACCCAGGTTCGCATCCTGTTCAAGGGGACTTTTCCCCTGGATTTAACATCAGTGCAGACTCCACTCTCCCCAGAAGTCCTTCAGATGAGACTATCAACTGAGGCGACGTGTGCAAACGCACGCAACACATCTTGTGCACATGTTAAATCCTCTCCACTGTTTGAAAGAGAAGGCCATTGTGTGCTGATGGGAACAGATGACAAAATTTACAAAACTGCATACACACGGGGACTCGGTATAAAATACCACATATAAAAGAATATATAAAAGAATAAATCTATTTTTTTTAAATAAATAACTTACCTCCTCTCTCTATTCTACACTTCTTCTACCCTGACTTACACCTACCTCCCCTCCATCCCCTAATCTATCCTCCCCCTCCCCCGCCCCTTGCTTAAACACCTATAAGATAAAATAAAATCAAAGCTTAAATCACGCACACACATAGCTGTTTGCAACTCTAAACACACGAAACTTCACAGCTTGAAGAAAGTTGTAGAAAATGCCACTGTTATAAGGAAACAACTACACAGACAGGCACAAAGATAATGAGAACTGATTTCCCTGTAAGAGATGAATCAACCCCCAGTTACCCCTCCAACCACCACCCTTTCCCTATTCTCCCAGCTACTCTCCCCCTTAATAGCCCACCTCTACCCCCCCCCCCCCACCTTCCTCTAACCTGGTCTCCACCCCAAACCTGCCCCTATCCCCTTCTATTCTCACCCCCCCCCCCTCCCAGTTGCCCTTATTCCCTTCTACCCCCCCCCCCCCCAGCTGCCCCTATCCTCTTCTATTCTCACCCCCCTCCTATCCCCCTAGGTGCCCCCCCCCCCCCCCCCATCCCCTTCTATTCTCTGATCTGGACTATGAAGCAACTTCAAACAAAAAAAGGGATGTAATTGTTTAAGATGCTTGTGAAGGAGAAGAAATACTAACTTGAAATAGCACACATGTTGTGTTTGTCAATCTAAATACAGGTAAACAAGGTTCATATGCAGTAAAATAATTCACAGCTTGAAGACAGTGGTCACTTGCAAAGTTTCTGTAGAAACTCTCACCCTTAAAGCAAAACAGTTATACATGCAGGTGCAAACTAGATAAATGAAAATATTAATGAAACGAACAATTTTGTCGCACTGCCTTTGTGGTGGCCTGCTAGTTTCATTTCATGTTTGTTTCTTAACATTTATCCTTATTATAGGGGTAGGAGTGGGGGATTTGTTTCCTAAAATGTCGCAAAAGTGACAGCATAAATAAAATACTCTGGACACAATGAACTTTTATCAGAAACTTAAAATGAACGTCTTCAAGATAAAGACACAGTCAAAGAGGAGGATGATAGTTAACACGGTTAGCATGTCAGTCTTTATCAGGAACACATTTTATGTTTTTTGGGGGTTTTTTGGATTTGTTTTTTGAGTGTTGTTTTTCAGGTTTCATCTCATTTCTACGTGTCATTAATGGGGGTCTCCTACAACGCAGTTACCATCTTTGTTTGACCTTTATGGTTGCCTGGGGGTTGATACCAGGAACGACGGAAGAGCTGGTTTTAACCTTGTTTTAATCGTAAATAATTGCGTGGCTTTTTTTTCTGCTAAAGCTCCCATGTTCACCAATGGAGAGATTTTCTGTATGCCGCCTTTTACCCACCGTTAAGGTTGTAGGAACATTCAGATTTAGCCGATGGATTTAATATGACCTTTTAATATTTATAAGGTGATATGTCTAATTCGATTTCCGTGATCGGCGGGGCTTAAAACCTTGGGATTTACTCCGTGGGGATGCGGTGAAGGCTGTCAGTATAAGCATCTCCACCTTCTGGAAATTCTGTGTTAGGACTTCCCTCTTTTCTATCCCTCTCTTGGTCCATTCTCCTGCCTTTTTCCAGAAAGACTTATACAATGACAAAGTCGGATGCGCCGGGCCTGATTTGTCGCATTTTTTCTCATGTGACAAACAACAGTAGTTGCCGTCTGAGCGTTCGACGACGAAGAAAACCTTGGGATTTTGAACAGCGAACTGGTGCCATATGGCCTAGATATAAAATGAAAGGTGGAGGGCTGCTTAGATTCAAACAATCCACACATTCTTATTATTGAACAGGGAAAAAAATAATTCTAACTCCTGTATATCTCTTGATAGTATGTCTGTGTTTCTCTCTCTCTCTCTCTCTCTCTCTCTCTCTCTCTCTCTCTCTCTCTCTCTCTCTCTCTCTCTCACCGTATCTGCATATAAACATAGCGTGTCTAAAATATCATAATTATCATGTACTCCTGCGCTCTAATAAGTTCATGTGAGAATGGCCGTGCCTTTGCATGTATGTGTTGAAAGTGTGTGTGTGTGTGTGTGTGTGTGTGTGTGTGTGTGTGTGTGTGTGTGTGTGTGTGTGTGTGTGTGTGTGTGTGTGTGTGTGTGTGTGTGTGTGGTCGTGCGTGCGTGCATGCGTGTGTGTATTTCTGGTCCATCGATCTGAAATGACCTTCTTCTCTCTCTTCACTGAATGCCTACTAATGACAATTTTAAATCCAGCCTCCAGACATACTTATTTCAAATCTAAGATTTCCCTTTCTGTTTCATCTCATAATTATCTGTCCCTGCCTTCAACAGCCAAAATTTCCATCACCCAGCCAAAGTGTATTACCTTCATGTGTGTTGTGTGTGTGTGTGTGTGTGTGTGTGTGTGTGTGTGTGTGTGTGTGTGTGTGTGTGTGTTGTGTGTGTGTGTGTGTGTGTGTGTGGTGTGTGTGTGTGAGAGAGAGAGAGAGAGAGAGAGAGAGAGAGAGAGAGAGAGAGAGAGAGAGAGAGAGAATTTCAATTTGTAAAACTCATTGTGATTTGGTTGTATGTATAAGAATAGGTTGAACACAAGCGCTTTGATATGTTCTTACAAGATAAAACACCATATAATTGACATATTATTATCTTTATTATCATTGATATTATTATTTCATTTCGTGCTGTTTAAAGCCCTACTGACCATGGATGACATATTTTGACTGTCACCTCACTTAGTTTCAATAACTGTAACAACTTTCACTTCAATTTAAGATGAAGACCTAATCCTCCTAAACTCTCTTCAAGTTATAAGTTATTTTACGTGTGTTAAGTTATGCTTTATTTAAACGTTGCTCAACTGTATATAGCATTTTGGACACATTATAAGTATGTGCGAAGTAAAGCCTTCATTGTATCTGATGGCAATATTACCTCCCATTCATAGGCTTTCACAAACAGTTACATTCCTTTTCATTGTTTGACATTGCTGAGAAGTCCAGATAACAGTTTGTATCTGGTGGAAATAAAGCAGCAATTTGTACATAGAATTGTAGACTCTACTGTTTACCTGCCGGAAACGAGGACAGGGTGAAACTGAGTATTTAGAATAAGCATATTTGCTATTTCTGAAGTAATATAGGAAAAGACACCTTTAAAGTTTGGAACTGTTACATTCAATAAAAATTTGTAAAACTATAAACGCAGCAACTTAGCTGTGAGCTATAGGAGTTTGTGATCTTTATGAGGATCACCCCTAACTTCTAATCCAAGTTTGGAGGAGATGTGTTGCCTATCTTCCCCATGTTTGTGTTGGGTTTTTTTCAATTTTATTTTTGGGAAGGGGTAGCTGGGGAAAAGGACGGATGGAAACAGAGGATGGAGGGATGGGTACCTGGGTGGGGGAGGAAGGAAAGTTTAGAGGGGGGTTGCAAGGGGAGAGGGTAGCTTGGAAGGGAATCCAGGGGGAACAGGGTAGCTTGGGAGGGGTGGATGTAGGTACAGGGAGAGAGGGGTAGCTAAGGTCAGTTGGGAAGGCACAAATTCATTGTTTCCACGCTAATATTGTTCATTATAATCCTAAGTATATGTATGCAAACTGGCTAGCTGTCACTCTGCACGTCAGAATTTAATCCTTGGCAGTTGTGCTAACAATGCTGATTGAAAAAAATAAATAAATTTAAAAAAGAATATACTGACTGGCCTAGTTATTGCAGATGATAATGGTCTTCTAATGATAATGACATCGACCAGGATTTATGACAAAGCAAGGACACGAGCTGTGAGGCAATGACAAATGAAGAAATGCAAAATTAAATAATTCTATTGTGTTTTTGTTGAGAGGGAAGGGGGGGGCGGGATTGTCGGGGTTTTAGGAAGGTTTTTTTGTTGGGTTGGGGGTTTTTTGTTCCTAGGCAAGAGATTCAAGGTTCATCAAATGACAAGATTTCTGCACCTGAGACCGTTTTGGGTTTTTTGTAGCCCACCCTTCAGGTAGCCGCATTCTGACTTCGGGCTGGGAGAATGGTTTATAATGCGCATGAAAACCTCGACACCTCATCGCCTGATCAGAGTGGGGAAGAAAAAAAGATTTTTTTCGTTCCTCGGCTAGGCTCCCAGGTTCACCAAGGGTGAGATTTTGTTGTTTGTTTTTTGTGTATGTAACCGCTTTTACACACCATTGAGGTAGCCACGTTCCGCCTTTAGAAAGGATATCTAAACCACGACACCAGTGGGAATATATTTTTTAAAATGTTCTTATCCTTTCCAACCGGCTCGCAGTGGCCTACTCATCTGAAAAGGGGGAACGGGTTTTAACTTGATAGATGTTCGGCGTGCGTTTGCACACAGGATCTCGGTTTATAGTTTAGAGTCTCATTCAATGATGATTTTCGGGGGAGTGGAGTCGGTACTGATGCTAACTCCAGGGGAAACTCCAGGACTTTTAAACATTTTTTATTCAGTCTGCATCTTATGTTGCCATCATGCCGATGAATCTGCTTAATTAAGATAAACAGGGACTTGGATCGTGGGGGCACCAACAAAGATTTTGCAACCAGCTTCCTCCACACCCTGAGGTCCTCTGCCTTCCGAAGAACGGAATCCAGGCCATCAGCTTGCAAGTTTAAAGCTCAAACCGCTTAGCTATCAGTCCTCCACGAATGAAGAATGATTGTATGATTTATATTTTTTTTAAAGATGCATGGAAATCTTGACGTCTCAATGTGTAATCGCAGTACTGGGGGAAGTGATAATTGAAAAGTGTGTAGAGGGGAAGTGAGAAATGAAAAGTGTGTAGGGGGAAGTGAGAAATGAAAAGTGTGTAGGGGAAAGTGAGAAATGAAAAGTGTGTAGGGGGAAGTGAGAAATGAAAAGTGTGTAAGGGGGAAAGTGAGAAACGAAAATTGTGTTTGGGGGGAAGTGAGAAATTAAAAGTGTGTAGGGGAAAGTGAAAAATGAAAAGTGTGTAGTGGGGAAGTGAGAAATGAAAAGTATGTAGGGGGAAGTGAGAAATGAAAAGTAGGTAGAGGGGAAGTGAGAAATGAAAAGTGTGTAGGGGGAAGTGAGAAATGAAAAGTATGTAGGGGGAAGTGAGAAATGAAAAGTATGTAGAGGGGAAGTGAGAAATGAAAAGTATGTAGGGGGAAGTGAGAAAT
>CM054138.1:47274876-47302376 GCA_028751875.1 Rapana venosa
TACTGAAATACTACATTATTGCAACCTTTACCAATACATTAAACCAGTGAGACAGACAACACAATTATGATGTACACCCATGATCAAACTTGATTGTCAAATAGTGTTTGTGTGTGTGTGTGTGTGTGTGTGTGTGTGTGTGTGTGTGTGTGTGTGTGTGTGTGTGTGTGTGTGTGTGTGTGTGTGTGTGTGTGTGTGTGTGTGTGTTATGCCCACCAGTATATATGTGAAGTGGGGAAGGAGGGGGGGGGGGGAGCGGTATGTGCGTGGAAGTCGAAGTAATTTTTTCCAGACTGCACTTTAAAATAATACGCAGTTCACTTGTTTGTTCTTTCAACAAAACATGTGTGTTTTATTTTTATTTATTTACTGTATTTTATTCTTTTATATCAAGGATAATGGAATAAGCACATAAGTGCTTTTTTACATCCAGTCCCCGTGTGTATGCGGTTTTGTAAATTTTATCATCTGCTCCCACCGGCACGCAATGGCCTACTCTTACGAAAAGCGGAGCATACAGGATTTAACGTGTGTGCAAGATGTTCTGCGTGCGTTCGCACACGGGGCCTCGGTTTATAGTCTCATCCGAAGGACTTGGAGGGAGAGTGGAGTCTGCACTGATGTTAACTCCAGAGGAAAATATCCCATGAACGGGAATCGAACCCAGGTCGTCAGATTGCGAACGCAATGTTCTGACCACTAGGCTATCCCGTCCCCCCTCCCGTGTGTGTGTGTGTGTGTGTGTGTGGTGTGTGTGTGTGTGTGTGTGTGTGTGTGTGTGTGGTGTGGTGCGTGCGTGCGTGCGTGCGTGCGTGGTGTGTGTGTGTGTGTGTGTGTGTGTGTGTGTGTGTGTGTGTGTGTGTGTGTGTGTGTGTGTGTGTGTGTGTGTGTGTGTGTGTGTGTGTGTGTGTGTGCGCGTGTATGCGTGTATCTCATTTGCAATATTCAGGCAAACCTTAAACATGCCAACAGACGGGCCTCAATTCAAATTCCTAGACATTATAAAGACCTTATCAGTTCTAGCTACTCTTCATTATCTTTATGACATTACAAAAAAGTACATGCATAGGGAACTCTTTTTTGAACTTTTGACACTAAAACGTCTCTTTACATGCCTCTGTTTAGACTTTTGCCATAGCAATCTTCCTCAAAATCTATGTAGGTCAAGGTCCCGAAAAGACTGACCCAGATTTGTACAAATCAAGTAGGTGATACTTAAAAGTACAAACAACAACTGCGTCAATAAGAAGTTGATCGACTTATCTCGTCATTCTTCTTCTTCGTCGTCGAACGCTCAGACAGCAACTATTGTTGCCTGTTATAATTATGGGCGAAAATGAGTTAGGCTGCCGTCAAGACTCCTGACAAGTCAGGACCAGCTCATCCGACTTTTGGCATAAGAGAGAATTGTTATCTTTTAAGTCAAAAAGGCAGGAGAATGGACCAAGAAGGCAGAAAATAGACAAGAAGGAAGGTGACAGGAAGAAAAGGAACAAGGCAGAAACAAAGAGAGTGATAGACAAGAGGAAATTTCTAGAACGGAATTTCCAGAAAGTGGGGATGCTGTTTATGCTGACAAGCCCCGGCACCTCCAAAGGGGAATTAAAAAAAAAATATTTGTATACTTTTTAAAAAATTTCCCCACAGATGATCTTGTCATTATGATATTTACACTATGCAATATTCAGCTCCACACATGCACGTGACTGTCATTGTTTGGCTGTACATAACAACAACAACATCAACGACGATGACGATGGCGTTGACGACAACGACAAGAACACCAACACCATACGTACATGGGTATGTGCACTTGGTCTAGTAAGAAAATAAACAGACACACACACACACACACACACACCACACACACACACACACACACACACACACACACACAACACACATCACACACACAACATCACACAAACTACAACTATATATATATATATATATATATATATATATATATATATATATATATATATATATATATATATATATATATATATATAATTTATGTATAGGAAGGTGCATACTATAGGTATTATAACTGGCGTGGGCACCCACGACCGCACGCGCGCGCACACACACACACACACACACACACACACACACACACACACAGAGTCTGCAGTGGGATGAAGTATAGTGGTAGTGTAGTGTTGTGTGGTGTAGTGTAGTGTGGTGTAGTGTGGCGTGGCGTAGTGTAGTGTAGTGAAGTGTAGTGTAGTGTAGTATAGTGTGCCGTGGTGTGGCGTAGTGTAGTGTAGTGGAGTGGAGTGGAGTGGAGTGGAGTGGAGTGTGGTGTGGTAGTGGTGTAGTGTAGTGTAGTGAGTGTAGTGTAGTGTAGTGTAGTGTGGTGTAGTGTAGAGTAGTGTAGTGTAGATAGTGTGGTGTAGTGTAGTGTAGTGTAGTTTGGTGTAGTGTAGTATGTGTAGTGTAGTGCAGTGTAGTGTAGTGTAGTGGTAGTGAGTGTGTGGTGTGTAGTGTAGTGTAGTGTAGTGTAGTGTAGTGTGTGTAGTGTGGTGTAGTGTGTAGTGTAGTGTAGTGTAGCGATGTAGTGTAGTGTAGTGTAGTGTAGTGTAGTGTACGTAGTGTAGTGTAGTGTTAGCGTAGTGTAGTGTAGTGTAGTGTAGTATAGTGTAGTGTAGCGTAGTGTAGTGTTAGTATAGCGTAGTGTAGTGTAGTGTAGCGTAGCGTAGTGTAGTAGTGCAGTGTAGTGTAGTGTAGCGTAGTTGATAGGTTGTCTAGTGTAGTGTAGTGTAGTGTAGTGTAGTGTAGCGTAGTGTAGTGTAGTGTAGTGTTGTGTAGTGTAGTGTAGTGTAGCGTAGTGTAGTGTAGTGTAGTGTAGCGTAGCGTATGTAGCGTAGTGTAGTGTAATGTAGTATTGCGTGGCGTGGCGTAGTGTAGTGTAGGGTAGTATGGCGTGGTGTGGCGTGGTGTAGTGTAGTGTAGTATGGCGTGGCGTGATGTAGTGTAGTGTAGTGTATTATAGTGTACTGTAGAGTAGTAAGGCGTGGCATGGCGTAGTGTAGTGTAGTGTATTGTAGTGTAGTGTAGTGTAGTAGTGAAGTGTACTATGTTGACGTGGCGTGGCGTGGCGTAGTGTAGTAGAGTGTAGTGTAGTGTAATGTAGTGTAGTGTAGTGAAGAGTAGTGTAGTGTAGTGTAATGTAGAGTAGTGTATGTAGTAGTATGTAGTGTAGTGTAGTGTAGTGTAGTTGTAGTGTAGTGCATGTAGTGTAGTATGACGTGGCGTACGTGGCGTTTTGTAGTGTAGTGTAGTGTAGATTAGTGTAGATTAGTGTAGTGTAGTGTAGTGTGGTGAGTATGACGTGGCGTGGCGTTTTGTAGTGTAGTGTAGTGTAGGTAGATTAGTTAGATTAGGTAGATTAGTGTAGTGTAGTGTAGTGTAGATTAGTGTAGTGTAATGTAGTGTAATGTAGTGTAGTGTAGTGTAGATTAGTGTAGCATGATATGGCGTGAAGTGGCGTCACGTGGTGTTGTAAAGTAGAATAGAGCAGTGTTTGCTACAGTAGAGCATAGCCCAGTACAGTACGCAGCGTAGCATCGCATAGCATAGCAAAACGTAGCAGAACATAGCATAGTATAACATAGCAGAGTATAACATAGCATAGTATAACATAGCATAGCACAGCATAGCATAGCACAGCACAGCATAGCATAACATAACGTAGCAGAACATAGCATAGTATAACATAGTATAGCATAACATAGCATAGCATAACATAACATAGCATAGTATAACATAACATAGCATCGCAAAGCAAAGCAAAGCATAGCACAGCTCAGCACAGCATAGCATAATACAGCATAGCATAACATAACAAAACATAGCAGAGCAGAGCATAACACAACATAGCATAGCATAGTATAGCATAACACAGCATAGCATAGCATAGCAGAGCAATAGCATAGCATAACACAGCATAGCATAACATATGTATGTTTGTTTGTCCGTCGCGTCCGACGATGACCTCCAAAACAGCAGAGGAGGCAGCTGCTGTTTTGGAAACTGGGCAGAAATTTGATTATAGTGGAGATGCCTTGCCCACAGTACATCCCCACTCTCTCGGCCAAGTGGGCATAAGGACAGTCAGCGTTGGAGATGTTCTCCAAAGGCCAACCAGCCCCCAGGGCTGCAGCACATAAGGACTGTGCGAGTCAAGCCTCCTAGTCAGAGTCATAGTCGATCACTAAAGACTAAGCTGTAAAGTGGAATTCCATGAGTGAGAAAGCCACTGGTCATACAGCCTCTCACCTTGCTGTTGCCCCCAGCCTCAATGGTTTAATCAAGAACTGTGATAAAACCCAGGTGCTGACGGCCTAACAAAACATAGCAGAGCAGAGCAGAGCATAACATAACATAACATAGCAGAGCACAGCATAGTCGAAAATGGTAATCTTTCTGTGTGACTCTAACACTGCTACATTAGAGAGAGAAGTGCTTTGTTCACGGAATCCCACTGCACTTTCTTATTCTACCAGTGTACTTGTTTTGCTTATCAGTACCAGAAGACTAGTGTTCCTGCAGAGTTTCCAGGAGACAGCTCCTTTTGCTGATGAAACCTTCTTGTCCATTAACCAGTCTATTGTTGACCCCAGTTGACCGTAGGTTCGTGGGTCAGAGACCTACAAATTAATTGTCTTGACAATCCTTTGCCATTTCTTTCGCTTATCTTCTGTTGCGAGTGGGCAAAAATTTAAACGTAGTCACTTATGAATCAATAATACTTTCATTCTTATTGTTTGTGTGCCTATCCTACTGCTTTCTTGAGTGCAGACTCCACTCTCTCCAAAAGTCCTTGGGATGAGACTATAAACCGAGACCCCGTGTGTGTAAACGCACGCAGAACATCTTGCGCACACGTTAAATCCTGTTCCGCTTTTCGAAAGAGTAGGCCATTGTGTGCCTGTGGGAACAGATGACAAAATTGACAAAACCGCATACACACGGGGACTGGATGTAAAAAGCAATAAGTGCTTATTCCATTATCCTCGATGTAAAAGAATGAAATAAAACAAAATAAAATAAATTATCCTCTATATAAAAAAAGAATAAAGTAGAAAAATAACTTGAAAAATATCTCGTAAAGCAAGCAAGCTAAACAGATTTTCCAAAAAATTAAAAAATTCAGCATGAACCAGTACCAAACAAACCTTGAGGGGGAAGCAATCAATATCGGGGCTCCATATCATCTTCAACACGATTCGGAAGACAGATTGAGCCAGACGGGAGACAATAGATTGAGCCAGACGGGAGACAATAGATTGAGCCAGACGGGAGACAATAGATTGAGCCAGACGGGAGACAATAATAGTTTGAGCCAGACAATGAATTTGTTCACGGTCATTGGATAAGGCTTACCAATGATGAGATTTTTGGCGGATATGACCCTGTTTTCCTCCTTACCTGTAACTTTGCAGGAGGTTTGCCCCCTGGCTTCAACCGACATATTACGACTTCAGAGTTCAAGCTCCTGTTATTGTACAGGTTACACGCTTAGGTATGTCCGCTTCGTAACTCGCCACACGCTAACACGCTGGGAGAGGGGGGGGGGGGGGGGGGGGGGGGGGAGAGTGGCAGGGGGGGGGGGGGGGGGGGCGGGAGTGGCGGGGAGGGGGGGGGGGGAGCGGGTTCGGGATAGCCTAGTGGTTAGAACATTCCGCTCGCAATCTGACGACCCGGGTTCGATTCCCGTTCAAAGGGATATTTTCTCCCCTGGAGTTAACTTCAGTGCACACTCCATTCTCCCCAAAAGTCCTTCGGATGAGACTATAAACCGAGGCCCTTGTGTGCAAACGCATACACAATATCTTGCGCACACGTTAAATCCTGTTCCGCTTTTCGTAAGAGTAGGCCATTGTGTGCCGGTGGGAACAGATGACAGAATTTACAAAAACCGCATACACACGTGGACTGGATGTAAAAAAACAACACATAAGTTCTAATTCCATTATCCTCGATATAAAAGAATAAAAGAAAAGAAAAGAAAAGGAAAATGATATGGGAATCTTTAACGTGCATAGTTGATCTTATGCATGAGCGGTATACACAAAGGGAATTAAGCCACTGGCAGGTTTATAGTTGAAGCTGACTTGGGAGATCGTAAAAATACATACCATAAATTTACCAGACGATGAGCCCCCGAGATTCGAACCCTGGACGTCATGGACCCACGGGACTGAAGTCAAACGGTTCTAACCACTCGACTATAAGCGTCCGTTACTAGAAATTCAAAATATTATTGGCCTGGACACTTGTTTTCACCAATACCTGACAAAGATTTTGATCTGGGCCGCAGTTGTGACACGTTAAAACCCGTTCAGCTTTTCGGAAGAGTAGGCCATTGTGTGCCGTTAGGAACGGATGAAAAAATTTGCAAAACTGTATACACGCGGGGACTGGATGTAAAAAACCCCACATAAGTGCTTATTCCATTATCCTCGAAATAAAAGAATACCAAAAAATTGCTATACCTGGTCTTGTTTTTTAGTGCAGCTGTTGACGTAGTCCAACCATGCCCTGCTCTTTGGCATACTTAATGCTAAGTAAATCTTTTTCTAGACAAGATCAATTTAAGCACCAGTTTCTTCGTACGTAGAACCAATTATAGACATGAAAAGAGAAGAGGGCTGTTTTTAAACACACACACACACATACACACAATTCCAGGCATTTTTTTGTTTTTGCTCCTCGCCAAGACCTCTAATGGTGAGATTTTTGTGAGTGCCACCATTGTTGCCCCCCATTAAGGTAGCCACATTCCACCTTTGGAGATGATGTCTAAACGTGACACCAGAGTGCATGCAGGGGTGTTTTTTTTCTCATAATGTTGTTCTCATCCGTTCCTTTCTATCGCCACGCAATGGCCTACTCTTTCGAAAAGTAGAACAGATTTTATTGTGTGCGCAAGATGTTGTACGTGTGCTCTTGCACACAGGACCTCGGTTTATAGTCCCTACCCAAAGGACATTCGC
Organism: Rapana venosa; assembly: GCA_028751875.1. Taxonomy (NCBI): domain Eukaryota; kingdom Metazoa; phylum Mollusca; class Gastropoda; order Neogastropoda; family Muricidae; genus Rapana; species Rapana venosa. Next base: position 47,281,878 of record CM054138.1, read on the forward strand.
GAGAAAGGAGTCCGTACTGATTTTAACTCTGAAGAAGAAGAAAAATCCCCTTGAACGTCTGCTTTGGTGGTGGTTCGAACTCTCGGGCCATCAGATCACGAACTGAACACGAGAAGCTCTAGACCATCCCGCCCTTCCACTCAAGCACACACACACACACACACACACACACACACAACATACACACACATACACACACACACACACACACACACACACACACACACACAAACACACACACACACACACACACACACACACACACACACACACACACACACACACAAAACCTTAAACAAACAGTAAACATGGCCTGGTTGATTTTGTAAGTACTTGAAAAGTCAAGGGTACCACTTAGGTTGTATAAGGCCTGGTAAACAGCCACTGACCTAAGCTTAAGATGGGTCCAATGTGGCTGTCCTACTGAAGTGTTTACCCCTGTGACTGTCTCCAGAGGATGGTACTATAAACCTAGCCATTGTGTTGGTGATGACAAGGACTTGAAGTGATGGGCATTCCATGACCGGAAGAAGAAGGTTGTGGGAGCCACACTGAAATCCACAAGAGAGGTCAAAGGTAACTGGATCTTGGTCGAAATGAGGAACCCTTGTCAATTGGGTGAAGATGATGGCTGTTTCTCTCTGTGGCAAAGCGCCAGGCAAGCCATAGGTTCTTTCATCCAGAACAATATTATGATGCAGACTACTTTATTTATTTTGTTATTTTATTTATTCTTTTATATCGAGGATAATGGAATAAGCACTGATGTGCTTTTTTTTTTTACATCCAGTCCCCGTGTGTATGCGGTTTTTTAAAATTCTGCCATCTGTTCCCACCGGCACACAATGGTCTACTCTTCCGAAAAGCGGAACAGGATTTAACGTGCGCGCAAGATGTTCTGCGTGCGTTCGCACACGGGGCCTCGGTTTTTAGTCTCATCTGAAGGACTTTTGGGGAGAGTAGAGTCTACACTGCAGATTTGGAGAGAATACCCAGGCACGTGGAGAATGGAGCATGTTCGAGACCCTGGCTATCTCCTATCACAGAACTAACCAATCGTGGTGCTGTTAACAGATCTAGAAACCTTAATGGACCATATTTGACTTCAACATCGTAGCAAACACAGCATACATCATTATTGTTATGGTCATTCTTTGCTTAAGTAGGGTGTGGCAACGGACGTTTTCCCAAAGGCACTGTCCATAGAAAAAAAAGCAAAAGAACACGGAGGATTAACTATCAGGGAATGACATCTTGACAAAAAAGCTGAGAAAGCAGAAAAAGGAAGACACTGGAGGAAAGGTTAGTGACGCGTTTGAGGGTGCCCCCACGGTCGTCAGACTACGGGACAGATAGATAGATAGATAGAGTTTACACTGATGTTAACTCCAGGAGAAAATAATTATCCTCCTTGAACGGGAATCGAACCCGTGTCGTCAGAATGCGAGCGCAATGTTCTAACCACTAGGCTATCGGGTCCCCCAAGTCCCCCCAGACTACCAATCTGTGTGTGCCTGTTAGTCAGTTCTATTTTGTAACTGACCTTTAATGGACGGTTCAAGTATTTTTGACTTGCCATACATCTACTAGCCCCAAACACACCATACAGTTGCATTTCATTATACTTCCACTGCGTTCATTCTTTTGCTTATGGTTTGGTGTGGTGGCATCGTGTAGCGTTTATTCACACACCTCACACGTTCCTCTCCCATTCAAAAAAAAAAAGAAAAACCACCAGCATTACCTACCTCAGAATAAATCTTGAAAATGTTAAAGGTTGAGATTTCAAGCAGAAAATAGCGATCAGCACCACTGAAGTCCACAAAGGTTAAAGGTGAGCGACACGATTTACGCCCAAATGACGGCTCCCCATAGGGTCATGACCTTTCTGCCTGTTTAGTCCCGTCAACTTAGCATTTGACCACAAACGGAGACGGGATAGCCTAGTGGTTAGAACATTGCGCTCGCAATCTGACGATCCGGGTTCGAATCCCGTTCAAGGGGACATTTTCTCCTGGAGTTAACATCAGTGCAGACCTCCACTCTCCCCCAAAAGTCCTTCGGATGAGACTATAAACCAAGGCCCCCGTGTGCGAACGCACGCAGAACATCTTGTGCACACGTTAAATCCTGTTCCGCTTTTCGTAAGAGTAGGCCATTATGTGCCGGTGGGAACAAATGACAGAAATTACAAAACCGCATACACACGGGGATTGGATGCAAAAAACCCACATGAGTACCTATTCCATTATCCTCGATATAAAAGAATGGAATAAATAAAAATAAAAATAAATATAAAAACTGATTGCTTTAACCTTTTCTGGACACCGCTCTTGACTTTGCGCTGGGGACATTAGGGGTCCTTCACTACCCATACATTTCGAAGAGGCTTTTCTGCACAGGTAAGACTATGATTACCTTCAGATGAGACTATAAAAATAATAGATGTCCCGTGTGTAAACGCACGCAGAACATCTTACCCACATGCTATAAAACCTGCTCTGCCTTTTGAAAGAGTAGGAGTTTGCTGTGTGTTGTGTGCCAGCGGTGAGAACGAATAATAACAGAATTTACAAACCGCTGCAGGAAAAGGAAGGAGAGATTGGGTGTGAAAAAATCCTGCACATGAGTGGTTATTCCATTATCTTTGAAATAAAAGAATAAATAAATCAACAAACAAAGAATAGGATAGGATAGAATACAGCTATTTTGCTAAAACATAAACACTGGAATGTTTAGGTCTCATTGCAATGCTGACATTCCTTTTCTCTCCACATTTTGCAAGCAATGTTCTTTTGATAGGAACTCCTCCCCTCCTTCCCCCTACCATCACCCCCCCCCCCTCTAGCCTTCACAGATTGTCTCTCCCCACTCTTATTTCCCCATTGAACATGAATGTTATGCAGTTGAATAAAATTTAATAAGTTATGAAGTTGAATAAATAAATTATGAAGTTGAATAAATAGATCTTGACATCAGAAACCCAAATGCGTGTGTGTCTGTGTCTGTGTGTCTCTGTGTAACTTTTGCTGTATTAATGTTGTTGTTGTTGTCGTTTTACTTTAAAGTCTTTCCACACTTGGCGATATCTTAACTATCATACATTAAAGAAATATTCGAAAAGGAAAAACACAACACAACAAATAAATTGATTTTAAAAAAATAGGAGAAAGCATAACATGGACTGATGCAAGCAACTTAACTTATGATGGCGTTTACTTACATAGGGAAGTCAGCGCTATGTCTCTTGCCCAACCATTGATGACTTCTAGTGATGAATAATGCATCTGCTCTACTACATTTACTAACCCATCTAAGGTGGGACGGGATAGCCTAGTGGTTAGAACATTGCGCTCGCAATCTGACAACCCGGGTTCGATTCTCCTTCAAGGGGATATTTTATCCTGCAGTTAGCATCAGTGCAGACTCCACTCTCCCCAAAAGTCCTTCGGATGAGACTATAAACCGAGGTCCCGTGTGCGAACGCACGCAGAACATCTTGCGCGCACATTAAGTCCTGTTCCGCTTTTCGTAAGAGTAGGCCATTGTGTGCCGGTGGGAACAGATGACAGAATTTACAAAACCACATACACACGGGGACTGGATGTAAAAAAAGCACAAAAGTGATTATTCCATTATCCTCGATATAAAGAGGAATAAAATAAAATATAATAAAGACAAAATACTCTACTCTGATCTTCATCACAACAATCAAGTACAAAAGGGTTTTTTTGCAGTGATGCCTGTGGCAACTTTCCATCAGCCACTGTACACGAAAGTGTGCGAACGCACACAGAACATCTTGTGCACACGTTAAATCCTGTTCCGCTTTTCATAAGAGTAGGCCATTGTGTGCCGGTGGGAACGGTTGACAGAATTGAGAAAACCGCATACACTCGATCGGGGACTGGATGTTAAAAAAAGCACATAAGTGCTCATTCGATTATCCTCGATATAAAGAAGAATATAAAAAAATATTTAAAAAATAAAATACTCTACTCTGATCTTCATCACCAATCAAGTACAAAAGGGTTATTTTTGCAGTGATGCCTGTGGCAACTTTCCATCAGCCACTGTATACAAAAGTGTGCGAACGCACGCAGAACATCTTGCGCGCACGTTAAGTCCTGTTCCGCTTTTCGTAAGAGTAGGCCATTGTGTGCCGGTAGGAACAGATGGCAGAATTTACAAAACTGCATACACACGGGGATTGGATGTAAAAAACCCGTACATAAGTGCTTATTCCATTATCCTCGATATAAAGAATAATTTTTTAAAATAATACTGAATAAAATTCTCTACTCTGATCTTCATCACCAATCAAGTACAAAAGGTGTTTTTTGCAGTGATGCCTGTGGCAACTTTCTATCAGCCACTGTACACGAAAGTCTAGACAACTGTCAACATTGGAACTCTCTGACAGTTTCATCACATCTGTTGTCCATCCAGCTTGGGACACTTCCACGCTCAGAAGATGAGTTTTGCAGCAACAGTTGAGAGCATGTGATGAATGGGGCTGGGCTGCAGGAAGCCTTGGAACATGAGTATGAGGATGCCTCAAATGCTATTCCTCCTAAAAGATTATATTATGAGTGGGAAGGCTAACTCCCCAGTGCTGTTCGAGCTCACTTTCTCATGGACACAACCAGGGGGACGGGTAAGCCTGGTGGTTAGAGGGATGCGCATTACATTACGCTGGTGATCTGCTGACCCAGGTTCGAATTTCGTTCGAGAGGATTTTTTTTTTCTTCTGGAGGTAACATCAGTGCCGACTCCTTTCCCCCAAAAAAGTCCTTAGGATGGGGCTATAAATGGAGGTCCCGTGTGCGAACCCACCGCAGAACATCTTGCGCCTTCGTCAAAACCCGTTCCGCTTTTCAAAAGAGTAGGCCATTGTGTGCCGCTGGGAATGGATGGCAAAATGTACAAAACTGCATACACATGACGATTGGATGTTTAAAAAAATCCACATGAGTTCTTATTCCATTATCCTCGAAAGTAAAATATAAATAGATAAATAAATAATTAATTAAATAAATAAGTATGTGTGTCGCCAACCACACTCAAGTGGTCATCTGCTCAGAAAATGTGAAGTGTTGGTTGGACCATTTTTCTGCAGTGTCATTGAATACAGCTCTCTCTCTCTCTCTGTCTCTCTCTCTTACTCATCTCTCTCTCTCTCTCTCTCTCTCCTCTCTCTTCTCTCTCTCTCTCTTCTGTATGACCCTAAAGACACTCAAGTGGTCATCTGCTCTGACCATGTGAAGTACTGGTAGGACGATTGTTCTACTGTAACAATAATCTCTCTCTCTCTCTCTCTCTCTCTCTCTCTCTCTTATTATGCTCTCTCTCTCGCTCTCTCGCTCTCCCTCTCTCTCTCTCCCTCTCTCTCGCTCTCTCGCTCTCTCTGTCTCTCTCTCTCTGTCTCTCCCTCTCTCTACCTCTCTCTCTTTCACTCACTTTCTCTCTCTCTCTGTATGACCCTAAAGACACTCAAGTGGTCATCTTCTCGGACCATGCGAAGTACTGGTAGGACGATTGTTCTACCCTAACAATAATCTCTCTCTCTCTCTCTCTCTCTCTCTCTCTCTCTCTCTCTCTCTTTCTCTCTCCCTCTCTCTCTGTATGACCTTAAAGACACTCAAGTGGTCATCTGGTCGGACCATGTGAAGTACTGGTAGGACGATTGTTCTACCACAAATAATCTCTCTCTCTCACTCTCTCTCTCTTTCACTCTCTCTCTCTCTCTCTCTCTCTCTCTCTCTCTCTCTCTCTCTCTCTCTCTCTCTCTCTCCCTCTCTCTCTTTCTCTCTCCCTCTCTCTCGAAAGTTCAGGCTGTTGGAATCAGTGCCGATGTCATCAGGGACTATGTAGCTGAACTGACTGATAGATTCTTGCAGAGGAGGCTTAGGGACACACATAGGAACCAAGGTGTAAGGTGTTCAGTAGTAAACGGCATCCAGACACGTTAGTTTGTGAAACTGACGATCTTGTTTTTCGTTTTCAATGGACTGCTGATGACACACCCCCAGATTTGTTTTGGTTCATGAAGAAGAACACCAGGCTGATGACCAATGAGGAATCCTTTGTCTATCACAAGCTGAAGCTGTGGTGCCCTGTTGACCAGGAGAAAATGAAAGATCGAATCAGTGCCAGACTTGATGTGATGCATGTAATAGTGGATGCAATTTGATTCTTGCTTGGATAACCAGTGTGTGTGTGTGTGTGTGTGTGTGTGTGTGCGTGTGCGCGTGCATGTGTGTGTGTGTGTGCGAGCATGTGTGTATGTACGAGTGTGTGTGCATCTGTAAAGGGGGGGGGGTGGGGGTGTGCGCACGTACGTGTGTGTTTGAATATGTGGATATGCGTGTGTGTATAGGTATGTGTATATGTATGTTCATGAACGTGTGTGTGCGAGTGTGGCGTGTTTGTGTGTGCATGTATATGTATGCATGTGTGTGCGTGCGTGCCTCTGTTTGTGTGTTTCTGTGTGTGAGAGAGAGAGAGAAGGAGAGAGAATAGCTGTAGGCTACATGCCACCTAGATTGTCACGAGTCTGTCACGTGTTAGCCATGTAAAATTGCACATGCCATGAAAAACAACTAGAAAGAAGAGAAATTGTGACCTTGTCCTCTTGTCGCAGACCATTTTGTTGTAAGATGTTGAATTTGAATTTGTACAGTTTTGTGGAAACTCCTCTACCTTGACAATTCCTTATGAAAAAAGGATATGAATCTCTACTGTAACCATGTTCTGGAATCCATGACATGATGACTATTTGGGCTGAAATATGTTATGTTCTTGGTATTTGATATTATGTGTTTTGTGCCCAGCCCCCCTCCTACTGTCCCCTTGTGAATGGGCGTCTTGCTTATCACAATAAACCACAGTGTCATTGTCATTGTCTCCCTCCCTCTCTCTCTCTCTCTCTCTCTCTCTCTCTCTCTCTGTATGACCTTAAAGACACTCAAGTGGTCATCTGCTTGGACCATGTGAGTACTGGTAGGACGATTGTTCTACCCTAACAATAATCTCTCTCTCGCTCGCTCGCTCGCTCTCTCTCTCTCTCTCTCTCTCTCTCTCTCTCTCTCTCTCTCTCTCTCTCTCTCCTCTCTCTCTCTCTCTCTCTCTCTCTCTCTCTCTCTCTCTCTCTTCTCTCTCTCTCTGTGTATACCACAAAATAATAATAACAAATTCGAACAGTCAAAAGAAAAGTGTTAGTATGTAAAGCTAAATGCATGAAGTACAATAGTTGTTTCGTTACAAACCCAATATTATTTCTTTTACTCTTTTATTTCGAGGATACTGGAATAAGCGCTCATGTGGGTTTTGTCTTTTTTACACCCAATCTACATGTGCATGCGGTTTTGTGAATTTTACCATCCGTTCCCGCTGGCACACAATGGCCTACTCTTTCAAAAAAGCGGAACAGGTTTGTGCGTGCAAGATGTTCCCGCATGGATCATGACGGATTCAACAAACATTTATTGCAGCTTCAAAAGTTACGATGACGAAAACCACCTTTTTTTTTAAAAAAGAAATACAAAATGATCTTTACCCCAGTTCAAAGAATGTAATGAGCAAGACATAGATTCATTCCTGTTTGCACCTTTTCTGGGATATGGAAAATAGCAGAAGAGTTTGTACATCAGTGAATAGTACATTATAACTTTTAGACAGGGGCCGATTAAGAGACAACATGGGTGGGCGGCGTAGCCTTGTGGTTAGAGTGATGCGCTCGTGATCTGCTGACCTGGGTTCGAATCTCGTTCAAGAGGATTTTTCTTCTGGAGTTGACATCAGTGCCGACTCAACTCCTCCCGAAAGTTTTTCAGATGAGACTATAAACCAAGGTCCCCATGCGCGAACGCACGCAGAACATCCTGCGCACACTTTAAAATCTGTTTAAAAGAATCTGTCTTTCTCTCTCTCTCCTTCCCTCCCTCCCCATTCTCTCTCTCTCTCTCTCTCTCTCTCTCTCTCTCTCTCTCTCTCTCTCTCTCTCTCTCTCTCTCTCTCTCTCTCTCTCTCTCTCTCTCTCTTCTCCCTTTCCTCCCTCCCTCCCCCTTCTTTCTCTCTCTCTCTCTTTCCTCCTTTCCTCCCTCCCGAATGTTCAAACATAGAGTGAACATGTTACATATTCGAAATGTAGGCCATTCGTGCCAGTAAGAGTGGATGACAAAAGATATTTTTTTATTTTTAAAAAAACCCTGCACACACACACTGGTATTGTGTTTAAACATTATCCCCGAGGTCGGAGTGCGGCTGCCTTGATGGTGGGCAAAAACAGTTGCATAACTATGCTAAAATCCTACAATTGGTGACCCTGATAAAACTCTCATCATACCTGGTTTTGTGAGCCCAGGATAGCTCTAAATCAAGTTATGCTGTCGTTGCGGTTAGGGGGAGAGACAAGCAAGAAAATCAGACATTCTAGAAAAGCTGTACTGACTGATCCTGATAATTATATTATATAAGTCCCTCGGATGAGACTATAAACCGAGGCCCCGAGTGCGAACGCAAGCAGAACATCTTGCGCACACGTTAAATCCTGTTCAGCTTTTCGAAAGAGTAGGCCATTGTGTGCCGGTGGGAACAGATGACAAAATTTACAAAACCGCATACACACGGGGACTAGATGTAAAAAATGCACATGAGTGCTTATTCCATTATCCTCGATATTAAAAAAAAGGTCATCTGAGCGCTTTGATTTGTTGCTTTACAAGATTCAGCGCTATATAAATTCCATACATTATTATTATTATTATTATTATTATTATTATTATCATTATTATTATTATTATTATTATCATTATTATTATTATTATAATATCCGATTTCTAAGAAGGAAGGTGGCAGGGTGGTTTAGACGTTCGCCTTCTAACAAGTAAACTGTGAGATTCTGGGTTCGATTCCCAACCATGTCTTTTCCAGCTTATCTCATGGGCCCTACAGCTTGGTTTGCAGAGTTATCTCTGTGGAGCACACAATCTTCCTCAGGTATAATTATCTCTGCAGAATGTGCTCACCAGTCTGGTTTTTTGTGTCTTTACCACAGGCATACAGGGGAGAAGAAACGAGTTTCAAGTTTGTAGACATGTGGTGATTTCTATTCTTCTATTCTTTTATATCGAAGATAAGGGAATAAGCACTTACGTGCTTTTTTACATCCAGTCCCCGTGTGTATGCGGTTTTGTCATCTGTTCCCACCGGCACACAATGGCCTACTTTTGCGAAAAGCGGAACAGGATCTAACGTGTGCGCAAGATGTTCCGCGTGCGTTCGCACACGGGGCCTCGGTTTATACTCTCATCCGAAGGACTTTTGGGGGAGAGTGGAGTCTGCACTGATGTTAACTCCAGGGGAAAATATCCTCCTTGAACGGGAATCGAACCCGGGTCGTCAGATTGTGAGCGCAATGTTCTAACCACTAGGCTATCCCGTCCCCCTTTAGCCTGTTGAGCCCAGTGCCGAGTCTTAGAATAAAAACACTGAGGTAGATCACCTTAAAAGATTGCAGAAATTCAAATGAGCGGTGTGGGAGCAGCGGGATAGGATGGTCATGGAAGATGAGGTGACAACCAAAAAAGCTATGGATACAGGTTTAAAAAATTGGTATCACGAATGTGACAGGTACTCAATGGCAGATTAGACTCAACTCGCTCCAGTATAGTTTGTATAGTCCCGAAGATGCCCCCGGCCCCCATTTGTAGGTATGAGGTCTATTCCAGCCCAGCCCAGATGCTGTACCATGGCCTAGGCTAGTAGTTTCAACCTGGATGGTTAAAAGTAGCCTAGGCTAATCTGTACTGGACGGGGCAAAATCCAGACAGAGGGTTTAGTTGTAGAATTCGGCCTGAGTGCTACACCGGCAGCAACAAAGAGGGCGATTGGTCTTATGCACGTCATGGCGAGGGGTATGTTCACTCCTGCTGAGGTATTGTATTGTACTGTATTGTGTTGTGTTATGTTGTGTTGTGTTGTGTTGTATTGTGCTGTTTGTATTGCACACTACTATCAGTCACATAAGGTTTCTCTGGGTACAGATTCAGGCTGCTCTCCCAAGAGGACAGCGAGCGCGTCGCCACAGGATCAGCGCCACCCGTTTTTCTTTTCAAATAATTTTCCTGTCTGCAAAATGTATGCGTTTCCCCTAGCAGATTGGCTTTTGCTTACAGAATTTTTACAAGGGACCACTCTTTCTAGTTGCTGCGAGTTCTTTACGTGGCGCTAAATGTGTGTTTGTAATGGGACCTCACTTCATTGTCTCTTCGGATGAGACTATAAACCGAGGCCCCGTGTGTGAACGCTCGCAGAACATCTTGCGCGCACGTTAAGTCCTGTTCCGCTTTTCGTAAGAGTAGGCCATTGTGTGCCGGTGGGAACAGATGACAGAATTTACAGAACCGCATACACACGGGGACTGGATGTAAAAAAAGCACATGAGTGCTTATTCCATTATCCTCAATATAAAAGATAAATAAATAAAATAAAATAAATCTCATCTAAAAGACTAGGACCGAGACCACCACACAAGATCTAATGAATGGTTTGGGGAGGGGAGGGGAGTTTTGGCACAGACGACAAATGGGGATCAAACACGCGTTATATAAGTTCCATTTATTTTTATTTATTATTATTATTATTATTATTTCTGGCTTTCTAATCATGCGAGTTACCTCCAGAACCACCGACCCACCTCATCTACACCCATCCAAGTTGGACAAAAGTTGACAGTCATCAAGGGTAATGTCACCTTTTTTTTTTTTAGCTCAGTGGTCGGAGCACTCGCTTTCCCCCAGCCAAGTTAAGCAGCGTCGAGCGTGGTTACCAGTTGGATGGGTGACCGTTTGCGCGCCTTGGCTTCAGTACAGTTCCCCCAGTTCACCCAGCTGTAAATGGGTACCTGCCCTCTTTAGGGTCAGGGAAGGTAAAGCAGCGAGGGAGAGGAGATGGGCGCCGCCCTCAATATGCTGGCCCTAGAGAAGTGAGTCTCTGACGCCTCGCTCCCCTACGACCTTATAGGTTATGGGACTCCTTTACCTTTACCTTTACCTAGGAAAAAATGTAGTCTTTTGTGCTGAAAACACTGACATAATTATAGGCCTATATCCTTTATGTTTTAAATGTTTATCTGGGCAATGAGCAGCTTTTTTTTACGGTGAACAGGAGGGAAATTAATGTAAAAGCTGCAGGTGACGTTGCCACTAGACCGATTGCAGACACGGCCGCTGCTGACAGTACCAGCAGTGTAGATTTATCTTGTGGTGTATGGGAGTGAGAGAGACAGAGAGAGAGAAGGGGGAGGGAGGAGAGAGAGGAGGGAGAGAGAGAGACAGAGAGAAGGGGGAGGGAAGAAAGGAGAGAGAGGGAGGCGAGAGAGAGAGAAGAGGGAGGGGGGGAGGAAAGGGGGGGAGAGAGAGAGAGAGAAGGGGGAGGGAGGGAGGAAAGAGGAGAGAGAGAGAGAGAGAGAGAGAGAGAGAGAGAGAGAGAGAGAGAGAGAGAGAGAGAGAGAGGAATGGGGAAGGAAGGAGAGAGAGGGGATAGAGAGAGAAGGGGGAAGGAAGGAAGGAGAGAGGGGGGGGGAGAGAGAGAGAGAGAGAGAGAGAGAGAGAGAGAGAGAGAGAGAGAGGAGAGAGAGAGAGAATGGGGAAGGAAGGAGAGAGAGGGGAGAGAGAGAGAAGGGGGAAGGAGGGAAGGAGAAAGAGGGGAGAGAGAGAGAGAAGGGGGGAGGATGGAGGAGGGAGAGAGAGAGAGAGAGAAGGGGGGGAGGGAGGGGGTGAAAGAGGAAGGAGAGAGGGAGAAAGAGAAGGGGGAGGGAGGGAAGGAGAGAGAGAGAAAAACAGATTCTTTTATTTCGAGGATAATGGAATAAGCACTCATGTGCTTTTTTTAATATCCAGTCTCCTATGTGTATGCAGTTTTGTCAATTTTTGTCATCCGTTCCCACCGGCGCAGAATGGCCTACACTTCCAAAAAGCGGAACGGGTTTTAACGTGTACGCAAGATGTTCTGCGTGCGTTCGCACAGGGGGCTCGGTTCATAGTCTCATCTGAACATTATTATATCAGCAGTGTTGATTTTTTAAAAATGTATTTGTTTAATTCTTTTATATCGAGGATAATGGAATTAGCACTTAAGTGCTTTTTTACATCAAGTCCCCGTGTGTATGTGGTTTTGTAAATTTGTCATCTGTTCCCACCGGCACACAATGGCCTACTCTTACAAACAGCGGAACAGGATTTAACGTGTGCGCAAGATGTTCTGCGTGTGTTCGCACACGGGGCCGCGGTTTATAGTCTCATCCGAAGGACTTTGGGGGAGAGTGGAGTCTGCACTGATGTTAACTCCAGGAGAGAATATACCCTTGATCGGGAATCAAACCCGGGTCGTCAGATTGCGAACGCAATGTTTTAACCACTAGGCTATCCCGACCCCTTTTGCCTTTGATGTAAGGTTGAGAGAGAAAAAAAAGAAAGGGAGAGAGAGAGAGTGAGAGAGAGAGAGAGATAGAGAGAGAGAGAAACAGAGAGGTGGGGAGAGACAGAGAGGGGATAGGTCAACAGCTGGCAGTAATAGACATCAGCAGTGTAGGTTTGCCCTAACTGTGTGGCGTCAACAAAGAACAGTGTAGTGTTGTGTGACACAAGTACCTATCTCAAGATACCCGCTGTCACAATGATGTGTGTGTGTGTGCTTACACGTGTGTGTATGTGTGTGTGTGTGCGTACACGTGTGTGCGTGCGTGTGTGTGTGTGTGTGCGTGTGTGTGTGTGTGTGCGTGCGTGCGTGCTTGCGTATGTGTTTGTGTGTTGTGGTGTGTGTGTGTGTGTTTCTTTGTGTGTTGTGGTGTGTGTGCATGTGTGTGTGTGCGTGTGTGTACAAGTACAAACAGTAAAAGATGAAGCACAGGCGCGCGCACACACACACACACACACACACACACACGCGCGCGCGCGCGCTGGAATAAAAGCACATTAGTGCTTATTCCATTATCCTCGAAATAAAAAAATATAAGAAAGAACACACATACACACACAGGGACTGGATTTTTTTTTTATATAAAAAGCACATTAATGATCAACCCATTATCCCCGAAATAAAAATATAAATCACACACATACACAAACACATACACACACACACACACAAATCCTCGTCTAATATCACTTTAAGTGAACAGACGTAAAATTGAAGACACACACACAAATCCAGCCACCAAACAAACCCCCCAAAAAACCACACTGAGAAGTTCAAGACATTGAATTCAATTTGTATTCTTCAAGACTCTTCTGGATTCAGGGATTAGGGTGGGAAGGACATCTATCTATCCAGTCATGATCGGCGCCAGACAGACGGATGCTGGAAGCTTCATGGGGATGGCAGAAGAGCTCTCTCTCTCTCCTCACAGAATCAGGCACTGGCGCTGCATTCTTCGGCACTCAACTTCCTGCCGTCAGGGGCATAGAAGTCAGCGTTGCAGCCATTGCAGTAGTTGTCCCTGAAACCAGTCATTGCAGCAGCATCAACAGTAATGTCTCTTGGCATGCGCGTCGTTGTTGTTGTTGTTATCATCTTTTGGGTTATCTTTGAAACGAATTAGTAGTAGTAGTAGGAGGAGGAGGAGGAGGGAGGGAGGAGGAGGAGGAGGAGGAGGAGGAGGAGGAAGAGGAGGAGTAGTAGTAGTAGTAGTAGTAGTAGTAGTAGTAGTAGTAGTAGTAGTAGTAGTAGTAGTAGTAGTGGCAGAAGTAGTGGGGTGGTAGTGGTAGTCGGTAGTAGTAGTAGGTGGGTAGCAGCAGCAGCAGTAGTAAGTAGTAGTGAGTAGTAGTAGTAGTAGTAGTAGTAGTAGTAGTGTTGTAGTTGTAGTAGTAGTAGTAGTAGTAGTAGTAGTAGTATCGTCTTAATTATTTTGGTGGTGGTTGTGGTGGTGATGGTGGTGCTACTGTTTATAATGGGAGGGGGAGGGGGTTACTGGGGGGTTTTGGGTCATAATTAATGTCGTCATCACCACCATTGTCATTACCAACTTGGTTTATACAGATTTTACTAAACAGAGCATACTGCAAACAATACGAACAACAATCATCCACAGCATAGCAACAACAAAAAGAAGCTTAAAGCGGAGATTGTGCTCAAAAGACGTCATTAGTAAAACGAATGGTGGACAACTATAATGACCTTTTCAACACTGTTTTAGAGAAAGTTCTTTGCATTGTGTTTATATTGTATTATATAAAAAATGAATTTAAAAAGTTATTAAAAAAGAAAAGAATACAAACAACATCTGAGACTTTAGAAAGCAGAACACAAAAATAAAACTATTCAGTCTCTTGAAAATAACTTGCATGATCCTAAGACATTCTGGGATACAGTTAGGTGTGTTCGAGCTAAAGAGCGCTTCACAGGGTGTAACATAACGAAATGTGAGTGGAATTCTCACTTCAGGGATGTGTTTAATGTTTCTGTCAATGACATTGCATTGCATGATGATGACCAGGGTTGCATGGTTGATAACAATACCAGTGAGAATTATACTGATACCAGCATCAGAACCAACTGTGAGCATCAGAACCAGCCTATCACAGAATGTGAAATAGCTCAGGCAATTAGAGCCTTGAAAGACAGAAAGGCTGCTGGTGCTGATGGATTGATTGGTGACATTTTTAAGCACAGTACTGATGTTATTTTGCCTTATTTACTTCAGTTTTTCAACTATCTTTTTGATCATGGTTTGTATCCTAATGAATGAAGCTTAGCAATTATTCAGCCACTTCTGAAGAAAGGCGATATCAATGTAACTGACAACTACAGAGGTATTTCCTTGCTCAGCATTTGCAGTAAACTGTACAGTTTTATACTTTACAAGCGCATCACCAAGTGGATTGGGGAAAGTGAGCTAATAGGGGAGGAGCAGGCAGGATTCAGGGAAAAACACAGTACAACTGACCATATATTTACTCTTTTTGCTCTCACTCAGAAAGTTAGTTCATCATCGCAAACTTTATGTTGCTTTCATCAATTTTCGTAAAGCTTTTTACTCTGTTTATTGGGAAAAGCTATGGGATGTACTGAGTAATAATGGTTTAAAGGGTAAAATTCTTTCTGCTCTGAAAAATATGTATTCAACTGTTAAAGCCTGTGTTCGTTCTGGCAGTGACTTGACTGATGTATTCATGTGCCCTACTGGCTTAAAACAAGGAGAAATCTGTTCACCTGTTTTGTTTTCACTATTCATCAATGAACTTACCAAAGATATTCTTGAAAAGGGGAAACGCGGTATTCAATTGTCACCAGATTTTGTTGAATTGTTGATGTTGGTATTTGCTAATGATGCTGTGTTATTTTCTGACAGTGTAGTCGGTCTCCAAAATCAGTTGAGAATATTGTAAGATACATCAAAGCGACTTGATTTAATAGTAAACTTAGAGAAATCGAATGTCGTTGTCTTTCGTAATGGGGGTTATCTTGCTACCAGTGAAAACTGGCATTATGGTGACGTGAAACTGAAAATTGTCAATACTTATAAGTATCTTGGTATTTATCTGTCTGCCTGGCTTTCATTTTCGTACACCATGTCCGATCTCTCTGACCGAGCAAAGAAAGGTGTATCAGCCATTATAAGAATGCTATGGTCTATTGGGGAGCACTCGCCTAGTCTCTTTTTTTAAGCTGTTTGATTGTAAAATTCAGCCCATCTTGACCTAGGGCTCTGAGATCTGGGGTTTAGTACCTGATCAAAATATTGTGGAAAGAGTCCATTTGCCTGCTTTAAAAATGTTTTTGGGTGTAAGCCCAAAGTCACTAAGTCATCAAGACACGTTGTGTATGGAGAGGCAGGCAACATCCTTTACCGGTAAATTCTGTTGTAAAGTGCATAACATTTTGGTTACGAATTGTTCAAATGGATACCAAAAGATATCCACGAAAAGCTTACAGTATGCTCTTATCTCTACAGGAACAAAACTATGTCACATGGGCATGTGGAGTTAGAAATGTTTTGTATAAATTGGGGTTCGGTCTAGTCTGGGAAACACAAGGGGTGGGGGATATAACAACATGTGTATCTGAATGTAAGCAACGACTTATAGACTGTTTCAAACAAGACTGGCTTTCTGCCTTAGGGAACCATAACTTCTATAACCTGCATAACAGTTACAATCAATCACTGGAACAAAGTGTATATTTCAACTACATAAAAGCCTTTACTGTAAGAAGGGATTTGGCACGACTGAGAATTGTAATGTCATCTTTGAACTGTAGCTTTCTGCAATTTAACAATCGAAGTAACACACAGACTTTGTCACGCCCCTTTTGTGATGACGTACTAGAAACGGAAGTACACTTTTTGCTTCAGTGCCCAAAGTACGGTGATCTTAGAGCAGAACTGATTCCAAGTAAATATCACAGCCATCCATGTATGTTTAAATGTTCATTATTATTGTCTTCTGAAAACAGAAGAGTTGTGATGAAAGTTGCCACTTTTGTCCACAAAGCACTGAACATTAGAAAACAGAGCTTAATGTTGTAATTACGGAATATCAGGTTTTGTTTAATGTTGTACTTACGGAATATCAGGTTTTGTATAATATTGTAATTACGGAATGTCATGTTTTGTTTAACGCTGTGATTACATGAAGAAATGTTCCGTTCAATGTAATTACGAAATGTTATGTTCATCCTGCTTGTAAAGGGCCAAGGCCTATACATTAAATCATTCCGAGTCCGAGTTCGAGTGTCTGTCTCTGTCTGTCTGTCTGTCTCTCTCTCTCATACACATACCACCACCACCACCCAACAACAACAACAACACCAACAACAAAATCAACAACAACACCAGCAATAACCACAACAATAAAAAATACCGATTAAAGGAGAAAAGGACAGGCCCAACAGACTGAGGAAATGAGGCAAGGCATAGCAACTTACACACACTTGGCGTCAGGAAAACTGCAGCTTTGCACAGAGCATGGTGCCACTAAGCAGTACACTATGCGGCAACCTGCACACACACGTAAGGAATATGTACAGTTAATGGCCAACAGTACATTTATTTATTTTTTTTTTTTTATTCTTTTATATCGAGGTTAATGGAATAAGCAATCATGTGCTTTTTTTACATCCAGTCCCCGTGTGTATGCAGTTTTGTCAATTTTGTCATCTGTTTCCACCGGCACACAATGGCTTACTCTTTCGAAAAGCGGAACAGGATTTAACGTGTGCTCAAGATGTTCTGCATGCGTTCAAATACAGGGCCTCGGTTTATAGTCTCATCCGAAGGACTTTGACGCTCAGTTCGATTTGTTGTCAAACTGCGAAGAAAGGGCGAGGCTGGGAATCGAACCCAGAACCTCACGGTTTACTTGTTGGCAGGCGAACGTCGTAACTATCCTGCCACCTTCCTTCTCATAAGCTTAAGGTACTATTATGTTATTCTATTCAAACTATTAGAATTTTAAATATGTCGTATGAATAGTCAAACCGTCACCCCAACAAGTAAAGCACTACAAAAACCTGCTGACCACAGTCAAGAAAAGAAAGCTCAGATGGTATATGGACGTGTGACAAGATCAGATGGGCTCTCCAAGACCATACTGCAAGGAACAGTGCAGAGGGAAGAGAAGGCGAGGCAGGCCGAAGAAGAAAAGGGCTGACAACACCACTGAATGGACAGGGAAGAGCTTCTCAACAGCCCAGGCACTTGCCCACAACTGCCGCAAATGGAGCCAGCTGGTGCAACGTTCGTCACTGCAGTGCCCATGCGATCCCGGAGGGGGTTATGGGAACAGATGAGATGAGATGAATAGCTACGACACAGCGTCAATGAGATGACTAATGAATTATGTAAATGGAGTATCACGGGTAAAGGTAGGATGGGCAATAGCTGTTTCTGGTTGGCGGAAGTTTTCTTGTATAGGTCATGTGTATGCGTGGTTTCATTTCCTTGCCCGCCTCCTCCTCCTTCTTCTTCGTCGTCGTCATCGTCGTCGTCTTCTTCTTCGTTTTCCTCTTCTTCGTTTTCTTCTTCTTTTCTTCTCTTCTTCTTCTTCTCCTTCTTCTTCTTCTTCTTCTTCTGTCTTCTCCTTCCTTCTTCTTCTTCTTCTTCTTCTTCTTCTTCTTCCTTCTTCTTTTTCTTTCTTCTTCTTCTTCTTCTTCTTCTTCTTCTTCTTCTGTGTCTTCTTCTTTCTTCTTCTTTCTTCTTTCTTCTCTTCTTCTTCTTCTTTCTTCTCTTCTTCTTCTTCTTCTTTTCTTCTTCTTCTTTCTTCTTCTTCTTCTTCTTCTTCTTCTTCTTCTTCTTCTTCTCTTCTTCTTCTTCTTCTTCTTCTTTCTTTCTTCTTCTTTCTTTCTTCTTCTTCTTCTTGTGTCTTCTTCTTCTTTTCTTCTTCTTCTGTGTCTTCTTCTTCTTCTTCTTCTTCTTTCTTCTTCTTCTTCTTCTTCTTCTTCTTCTTCTTTCTTCTTCTTCTTCTTCTTCTTCTTCCTCCTTCTTCTTCTCCTTCTTTTCTTCTTCTTGTTCTTCTTCTTGTCTTCTTCTTTTTCTTCTTCTTCTTCTTCTTCTTCTTCTTCTTCTTCTTCTTCTTCTTCTTCTTCTTCTTCTTCTTCTTCTTCTTCTTCGTTCCTCCTCCTCCTTTTCCTCCACCTCCTTCTTCATCTTCTTCTTCTTATTTATTATTATTATATTTTCTACTTCTTCTTCTTCTTCTTCCTCTTCTTCTTCATCTTCTTCCTTTTCTTCATCTTCTTCATCTTCTCTTTCTTCTTCTTTTTCCACTTCTTTTTACTAGAAGCCTGAATCATAACATATCTGTTGCTTGTAGGGATCTGCACAGTCAGTGAAGACTGTTAAAAAACCCAAAACAAACAAAATACAAAACACACCTCCCCACCTAACACCACCAGCACCACCACCAAAAAAACAACGACGACAAAATCTGTATACATTGCTATCCTACTGTAATAAAGCTTACAGGCTTTCTCTCAGCTGTACACACACAATACGAGCTTTTCCCAAGAAGTTCAGAAAGCAAGACCTAGGAGGCATCAAGTACTACCAAAGAAAAAAAATCTCTGCTGAACTTTAAAATTAAGACAAAAGCTTCCACAGACACAATTCACTCGGCTTGTCTGAGTCTGCCTCCTCCTCCTTCTCGAGGCTTACCAATGGTGAGATTTATGCGTATGCGATAGTCCCCGCCCCCCCCCCCCCCCCCCCTCCCCTCACTACCACATAGGTAACGGCATTCCTACTTCGGGAATGGTGTCTAAACATGACACCTGTGTGCATTGCTGTTCTTTCTTCTGTCATCTGCTTCTACCGGCACACAATGGCCTACTCTTCCGAAAGGCGGAACGAGCTTTTTACAACGTTTGCGGCAAGATGTTCTGCGTGCATTCGCACAAGGGGGTAGCCTCCGTTTATAGTCTCATCTGAAGGACTTTTGACATTCGGTTCAAATATTTCGTCAAACTAGGTAGAAAGAGCGAGGCTGGGAATCGAACCCAGAATCTCACGGTTTAGTATTGTTGGCAGGCGAAGGTCTTAACTAACCATCCTGCCACCCTCCTCCCCTTTTTCTCAGTGAAATCTGTGGTGCCCAAGATTGAGGGCAGTAGGTCTGGCAGCGTTATCTTTATACCGACTATGTCCTTATCTTCCAACTCTGTATCTAGGCCGTTGTGTACTTTTATTCTGGTTTCCGTTTTTTTGGCTTAGTTCTTCTTTTTCATCATCTTCTTCTTCGTCGTCGTCGTCTTTTAAAATTAGTTGTCTTTCTGTGGTATTGTTTCTTCTCCTCTCTCTTCTTGCTTTCGTGATTGTTTCATTTTCACCGGCATTTTTTTTTTCTTTTTCTTCTTCGTGTTAATGTTCTCTTTCTCCTTCTTCCATTTCTTCTTCTTCTTCTTCTTCTTCTTCTTCTTCTTCTTCTTCTTCTTCTCCTCTCCTCCTCCTCCTCCTCCCTCCTCCTCCTCCTCCTCCTCCTCCTCTCTCCTCCTCCTCCTCCTCTTTTTCTTTCATTTAAAGAGGGGTACTGGGTAGCTTTTGGTTTCAGTGACTTCCTAAGTAATGCTTACTATCACATACCCATGATGCGCCGCTTCTTCCCATCTTTCCACACAAAGCTATGGTTATTGTTCTATTGCAGGCTTAGAGTCTGCAGTCTTTGAGGGTGCTGTCGATGTCCTACTGATGGTAAAAGGTAAAGGTTTTCCCATAACCTATGTGGTCGTAGGAGAGCTAGCCATCAGAGACCCCAGCTTTCTCCAGGGGCCAGCATATTGAGGGCGGCGCCCATCTCCTCATCCCTCGCTGCTTTACCTCCTGACTCTAAAGAGGACAGGTATCCATTTACAGCTGGGTGAACTAGAGGACTGTACTGAAGCCAAGGCGCACAAACGGTCACCCATCCACTTGGTAACCAGGCTCGATGCTGCTTAACCTTGGCTGGGGAAAAGCGAGTGCTCCGACCACTGAACTACCCCGTCCCCTGATGATAGGTCGCCCAA
>CM054138.1:47307376-47319876 GCA_028751875.1 Rapana venosa
TCTGACAAGTTATCCAGCGAGGCTTGGAACAGGCGCTGAAAAAACATTGGCAAGCTCAGTGGTGCAGAACTTAAGGGTCCTATCACATATGTAGATGCGTGTTTATATATATATATATATATATATATATATATATATATATATATATATATATATATATATATATATATATATATATATATATATATATATATATATATATATATATATATAACAGAGTGGACATGTTTGATGCCTCATCTCTGCAAAATCCCGGGTACAAGGTACAGTCTCACAGTTAGGTTGTGGCCTCTCTAAAAAGAGACTGCATAAATTATACATTACACCGTGTAGGTGAAGTATATGCAATGGATGGTTTTCAACTACCACCCAAGAAAACAGCGCTGCACAAATTGCAGGTGTGTCCCAAAATAGTAAAACGTTGCTCTGATCACATAGGAGGTAGTCTAGTTACCGCACCATCACACACACACACACACACAACACACACACACACACACACAATATATATATATATAATATATATATATATATATATATATATATATATATATATATATATATATATATATATATATATATATATATATATAAATATATATATATATATATATTCTCAGATATTCTCATCTAGATATGTTGACGCTTCATGACAGAATGGGTCACCAAGGTTAGATCGCACCCTCAGTCTCTTAGGCAAAGAGTCTATTGGCCAGGCATGACTAAAGATGTGCAACAGTATATTGATGGGTTGGGACGTTGCTTGGTCAACAAGCAGACTGTTGCAAAAAACCCTGACGGACATATCCAGGCCAGTCGTCCCCTTCAAATCTTGGCAATTGATTTTCTAGCGATGCCTGATGTCTTCACAAAGTTCACAGTTGCTGTGCCTACAAGGAACCAGGAGGCCAAGACTGTCGTTCAGGTCTTAGTGAGGGAGTGGTTCAGTCATCATGGGGTGCCAGAGAGAATCCATAGTGATCAAGGGAGAGACTTTGAGTCTGCTCTAGTTCGTTCTCTCTGTGACATGTATGGCATACGTAAAGATCAGGACTACCTCATACCGCCCCACAAGGTAATGGACAGTGTGAGCAATTCAACCACACACTTCATAGTCTCTTGTGGACACTGTCAGTGCAATAAAAGAAAAGTGGCTTTTTCACTTGCAAGGGGTTGTACAAGTCTACAACAATACCCTTCATTTCACTATCTCCTGTTTGGGCAAGATCCAAATCTGCCAATGGATATTTGGTTAGGACGGAAAACAGTCTCAGTGTCTTGTGCCACAGAATGGCTCTGTGCAAGGCTTCTGTAGAAGTGCAGAACTACCATCTTGAAGTAGCAGAGGATCACACAGAACCACCCCGAAGAGATACGTCTCTTGCAATAGGAGACTGTGTCTATATATAAAGAGTAGGGGAACCAGGAGAAGGCAGATCCAAGATCGGTGGCTTCCAGACTTGTATGTGGTTATTGCACGACCATTCGAGGATACCCATGTGTATGTGGTGCCACCATTCGAGGATACCTATGTGTATACGCCCACTTTGAACCGGGCTGATCTCTTACCTGTCGCAGGCCCAATCATTGCTCCACCAGTGGAGGTGGCATAAGAAAAGCCAGCTCAACCAATTTGGGAAGACGAATGGATTTTATACCAGTCCAGTCTTTTGATTCAGCTTGTAGGCCATCGATTGTTCAGGGGACCACCACCTCAAGAGAGCCAGATCCACAGATTCCTGCCCAGGTTCCACTTTGCAGAAGTGCACGTTTGAACAAAGGTGTTCTTGTAAACCAGAGAAGCTAAAAACAGAAACAACTTAAAAGGATTCATAGTCATATATTAGTAGCAACTATCTTGGGAGTTTGTACAAGTCTACTGGTGTAACAGAGTAGAGAAATTTGATCTGCGACGACTCTGTACAACTTCTCAGCTCCAGCAGCATAGTATGAACAGGGAGAATGTGGCCTCTTTGAAAGAGGCTGCATATATACTTCCTTTTACCGCGAAGACAAAGTGTATACAACGGGCAGTTTCAACCACCACCCAAGGAAACATAGCGCTGCAACATTTGCAAGTGTGTCCCAAAATAGGAACACGTGGCCCTGATCGCATGGGAGGTAATCTACTTACCACACCATCACATTGGTATCCATGGAGTTGTGTTTAGCCTAACTGGCATAGCAGAAACTGTCTAGATCAGGTTTCTGAAATCTGTGAGAAGAGATGTGGTTAACTTGGTATAGCTCATGGTCCCTTGTATGGTACAACCGTTGTGATGAGGTGATAATTTGTGTTGCTTTTTGTGCTTGTCATTCTTTCATTTTGGGAGGATTCAGAAGCTGCCAGTACTTATTTGCAAGGTTACTGCACGTGGGTAGTTTTGACTGGTAATACTGGTGTTGCGGCGTGTGAAACTAGCTGTCCAAAGGGCTAATTCTTGGCAAATCAGACAGTTTTCATAAACTTGTTTCTTGATTTCCCCACAAACTCCAGTCTTTTACCAACAAATGCCTCAGGAACATCCTCAACATCAGGTGGCCGGAAGTCATATCGAACAAACAACTGTGGGACAGGACCAGACAAACCCCAATCGAGTCCATTATTAAACAAAGGAAGTGGGGATGGATCGGCCATACACTCGCAAGCCTGCGTCAAGTGTCACCAGACAGGCCCTTGACTGGAATCCACAAGGGAAGCGGAAAGTTGGTCGACCAAAACAGACCTGGCGCAAAAGTGTTGACGAAGAAACGAAGGCAGCCGGAATGACATGGGCCAAGCTGAAGAGGATCTCCCAAAACCGAGTTCGTTGGAGGGGTGTTGTTGCAGCCCTATGTTCCCCAAGGAACCAAGAGGCATAAGTCAAGTAAGTCAAAGTTGCTTGATGTTGGTGATGTCAGCTAGATTCTGACCAGTGTTCGGTTTCTCTATCAGGGGAGAGAATATCTCCAGCATGGTGATGTGGTTGTTTGTTCTGATCTTTAGCATGCAATGAGGACGCTGTATTTAAAAGCTTGGGGAGTGTGTTATAGTGTGCACTTTGCACACTGTAACTTTTGAATTGAAACCCCTTCCCCCCTTTCTCTTGTAAAGTCCTTCGGATGAGACTATAAACCGAGGCCCCGTGTGCCAACGCATGCAGAACATCTTGCGCACACGTTAAATCCTGTTCCGCTTTCCGAAAGAGTAGGCCATTGTGTGCCGGTGGGAACAGATGACAAAATTTACAAAACCGCATACACACGGGGACTGGATGTAAAAAAAGCACATGAGTGCTTATTCCATTATCCTCGATAAAAAAAAAAAAAGCGTTTTGATTTGTTCCTTTCCAAGATTCAGCGCTATATAAATTCCATACATTATTAGTATTTTTATTGTTGTTGTTATTATTATCATCATCATTATTATTATTATTATTATTATTATTATTATTTTGACGGACTTGTTTGGTGATGCGGTTCAAGCAACTCGGCATGCAATGCTTTAACTTGTACTTCTGCACCCCACACACAGCTGGCCACTTGAGACACGGTGATGGGGAAAGAAGCAGACTGCTGGACACTTTTCTTCATAAACGCCCATGCCACAAGGCCAACTGGCTACATGTAAAGGGCTGGACAAGAGTTGTGCAGACAGCACACGGGACACCCTCCTCACTTACAAGGAAACCGTAATCCCTCTTTCCAACCAACATCAGCAAATCCTGAGGTCTAGCCAGGTCAAACAAGTCTATCCATCTACAAGAGAAAGCAGTGGGAGGGTGGATGGGGGGGGGGGGGGGGGGGGGTGTTTCAATTCAAAAGTTATAGTGTGCAAAGGGCACGCATATACACACGCACGCGCGCGCGCGCGCGCACATACACACACACACTAATATCATTATCACCATCATCACCATCATCATCACCATCATCATCATCACCATCATCCCTCTCATAATCATCATCTTTATTATTATCATCATTATCACCATCATCAGGATTCATTGTCAGCTTACCTATAATGTCGGTTGACATGACCATACATAAAGATGAAACTCTCATACACACACGCGCACACACACACACACACACACACACACACTCTCTCTCTCTCTCTCTCCTCTCTCTCTCTCTCTCTCTCTCTCTCTCTCTCTCTCTCTCTCTCTCTCTCTCTCTCTCTCTCTCTCTCACACACACACACACACACACACACACACACACACACACACACACTCACACACACATACACGAGTCTGCTGAGATATCAGAGCCCTGTGTGTGTGTGCGTTGGTTCGTGTGTGCGTGCGTGTGTGACAGACACACAGACACACAGACAGACGGAGAGACAGAAGGATTTATCTAAGGGAAATAACCGCAATAGGCGTCGATTATCCCAATGAAACTGCAATGATTTGTTGCGTCCCTTCACCCGATGCGCGCACGTTCTTCTAGTGTAATAATAATAATATAATAATAATATAATTATTATTATTATTATTATTATTGTTGTTGTTGTTGTTGTTGTTGTTGTTATTATTATTATTATTATTATTATTCATTCATTCCTCAAAAGTCGGAATGCGGTGACCTTAATAGTGGGCAAAAAGCGTTACATACACATAAATCTGACCATTAATGAACCACAGAGCTCAAGCCGAAGAACAAAAACAACAACAACAAAACTTAAAAGAAAAAGAAAAACAACAGAACTTAAGGGACATTATTAATCATCATTGTCATGACCATTGCCATCATCAGTCACGACACAGAGAGAAGAAAACAGAAAAAGAAAAAAAAGAAAGACTGTCTTGAGAGAGGCTGTGGAGATCTCTTAGGCAGGCACAACACAAAAGTAAAGTATACCTAAACATCGAGTAACTTCATTGGCAGTTGCAGTTAAGTATGGCCAAGATGCTAAACTCTACTCAGAAGTTATTTTCCTTGATGGAAGCATACAATTTTTATTATTAAGCTTTTGGTTGTTGGTTGTTGTTTTTTTTAAAAGGTGTCCAAGGGAGACAACCGAGATTGACCACCCAGCCCTAAGGTAGCCTTTGTGCTGGATTGCTTCCCTTTTGCTTTATGCGACGTGAAAGACTACAGAGGGAAAATAATTTTGTTTGTGGGGATATTGCCCTGGGCTCTACTTTTTAAACAAGGGGGAAAAATCGATATATCAATCAATCAATGTACTTTTTAAACAAGAAAAAAGAAATATCAATATATCAATCAATCAATCTATCAATGATTTTTTTTTAAACTGAAGCAAAACAAAAAAATTAATTAATGTCTTCACTGATTGTAGTAGTAGTAGGAGGAGGAGGAGGAGGAGGACGACGACGACGACGAGGGGGAGCAGCAGCAGCAGTAGTAGTAGTAGTGGAGAATCCGACAGATTTCTGAGACTGTACTTCACTATGTGGGATGGCTGCATAATGCAGATCATGACTATAGAAGCCAGCAACTGGTTCCTGGAGAAAGCTAAAATGAACACCAAAAAATGTTGAAAGAGTGTATGCAAGTAGCTTCCATCACTGATCTATGAATCCAGATAAAGTGAAAAGGTAAAGGTGATCCCATAACCTATTTTGGTCGTAGGGGAGTGAGGCATTAGAGACATCACTTTTTCAGAGGCCAGCATATTGAAGGTGGCGCCCATCTCCTCTCTACTCGCTGCTTTACCTTCCCTGACCCTAAAGAGGACAGGTACCCGTTTACAGCTGGTTGAACTGGGGATACTATACTGAAGCCAAGGCGTGCAAACGGTCACCCACCCACTTTGGCAACCACGCTCAATGCTGCTCAACATTGGCTTGGAAAAAGCGAGTGCTCTGACCACTGAGCTATCCCGTCCCCATGAATCCAGATACAAAATTCTAACGTCTCCTCACTAGGGTAATAATCGTGATGGTGAAAACGTGAGGTGTGTGTACATGTACATGTATGTATGTTTGTCCGTCGTGTCCGACGATGACCTCCAAAACAGCAGAGGAGGCAGCTGCTGTTTTGGAAACTGGACAGAAATTTGATTATAGTGGAGATGCCTTGCCCACAGTACATCCCCACTCTCTCTCGGCCAAGTGGGCATAAGGATAGTCAGCGTTGGAGATGTTCTCCAAAGGCCAACCAACCCCCAGGGCTGCAGCACAAAAGGACTGTGCGAGTCAAGCCTCCTAGTCAGAGAGTCATAGTCGATCACTGAAGAGTAAGCTGTAAAGTGGAATTCCATGAGTGGGAAAGCCACTGGTCATACAGCCTCTCACTTTGCTGTTGCCCCCAGCGTCAATGGTTTAATCAAGAACTGTGATAAAGCCCAGGCGCTGACGGCAAGGTAAAACCAGAGTATCGGCCTACTTCAGCCCTTGTTTAATTAAACACGATGTTAGTCAGTCTCCATACAACAACATCACTACAGCGATACTTTTAAAAGAGGTAGCTTACAAAGCGTGACTCTGCTCAAGATGCTCTCTGAGGATTCTTGTTAGGGAGCAGCTTGTTGTAGTCATTGTTGGGCGTTCCCCATTAATTTGTCATTGTTAACTCTGGAGGATCACCCAGAATAATCATGTACTCTGTCACACACACACACACACACACACACACACACACACACCACACCACACGCACGAACGCACACACACACACGCACGCACACACACACACACACACACACCTACACACCCACACACACGCGTGCGCGTGCGCGCGCGCACACATATTCCAAAACAATTGTACAATTTTCACAACTACCGGTATCATTACCGTCATCACCATAGCCTCAACCACCGTCACCACCATTATCATTGTCGTCACCATCATCGTCGTCGTCATCATCAATCTTCCTCCTCCTCATCATCACCATCATCATCATCATCCCCACCCCTACCATCTTAACCACAATCATAATCATCACTACCATAACAATCACCACCACCTCCATCATCATCATAATCATTGTCATCGTCGTCGACGTCATCACCATCATCATAATCATTGTCATCATCATCACAACTACCCCCACCACCACTATTATCATTATCATCACAGTCATCACCACAACCACAGCCACCACCATCACCACCATTATCATAATCATTATCGGCGTCGTCGTCGTCGTCATTGTGGTCGTCGTCATTGTCATCATCGTTGTCGTCGTCATCATCATCACAACCACCGTCGTCATCGTGGTCGTCGTCATTGTCATCATCGTTGTCGTCGTCGTCGTCATCATCATCACAACCACCACCACCATCACAATCACCACCACCATCATCACCATCATCACCATCACCACCATCACCATCACTATCATCATCATCATCATCATCATCAACAACATCAATGTATTATCGCCCGATTCTCTCAAAAACACAAAACGCAGACACAAACTGTGCCAGCGCATTCTTGCAGTCATGCGACTAGGTCACACACACTAATTGCAGCACGTGACAGAACAAAAAGATAAGAGAGGCTAAAAAGATCACGATCATATCACTGGACTTCTGCACGCGACAGAGATGTAAGAGAGGCAAAGGATCATAATGTTCTCTTCTCTTTTTTTTTTTCGATGTCGGTCATAGTTCTGCTATTTGACATGGAAAACAACGTACGTAGTAGAATGGTTTTATTTACGAGCATGTGACACCCTGGACTATATAGTTAGTTTTTTTAAAATTTTAAAAGAAAGAAAAAAAGGTGTAGTTGATGTATCCGGAAGGCAATCTGATAAAGATATTCTGTGTGTGTGTGTGTGTGTGTGTGTGTGTGTTTGTGTGCGCGCGCGCGCACATGTGTGTAGTGTGTGTATATATGTGTGTAAGTGTGTGTGTGCGTGTGCGCGTGCACGCGCGTGCGTGTGTGTGTGTGTGTGTGTGTGTCTCTGTCCCTCACTCTCCCCTCTCTCTCTCTCTCTCTCTCTCTCTCTCTCCCACACACACACACACACACACATACACACAAACACACACACACACGAAAACCCGAGCGAGGAGTGGAGAAAGCTAGTTGCAAAATCTTCAGTGGTGCCCCACAAACATTTTACTACTAGACAACAGAATAGGGTGAAGGGAAGGGTGATTATGCTTTATAAACCAGGGGTATAAAGTGGTAGCTGGGGGTCGACATTACCCTGTTACACCAACCCTAACCTTTTTCTTTTTTTTATTTCATTCTTTTATATGGAGGATAATGGAATAAGCACTTATGTGCCTTTTTTTTACATCCAGTCCCCGTGTGTATGCGGTTTTGTAAATTCTGTCATCTTTTCCCTCACTAGGTAGTAGGTCTAAGCATCCCTGTGACCTAAATGCAATATCTCCTCTTTTTTATTGTTTTTATTTTATTCTTTTATTTCGAGGATAATGGAATAAGCACTCATGTTGCTTTTATTTCACCCAGTCTCCATGTGTATGCAAGTTTTGTAAATTGTTGTCATCCGTTCCCACCGGCACACAATGACCTACTCTTCCAAAAAGTGGAACGGGTTTTAAACGTGTGCGTAAGATATTCTGCCGGCATTCGTTCGCACACGGGACTTCAGTTTACAGTCTCATCAGAAAGACTTTCGGGGAGAGTGGAGTCAGCATTGACGTTAACTCCAGAGGAAAAATCCTCTCGAACGAGAGAATCGAACCCGGGTCAGCAGATCACGAATGTATCACTCTAACAACCAGGCTATCCCATCTCCCTCCTCAAGCCTTTTAACATTCCCATTGGTATTCATACTCTCTTTGGGAGAAGAGTGGGTTTAGTGGGGGGAGAGAGAGAGAGTGGGGGGGGGGGGGGGGGGGAGGAATCCAATAGTATCCTAACCTGTTTTTTGACTGAAGCCCCTCAGTCTCAACAAGCTAGCGTTTTCACACATGACCTACTTTTGCAATAATGAGGTCACAGTGCAGGCTATAACGCAAGCACAAGTGACCCTGTACTATTATTGTGACCCATTTTGTTTGTCACCAGGTGTCAGGCCCTGTTCAATACTGTATATCTGTGTGTCTGTCTCTGTCTGTCTCTGTCTGTGTGTGTGTGTCTCTGTGTCTCTGTCTCTCTCTCTCTCTCTCTCTCTCTCTCTCTCCTCTCCGGCAAGGGCTTGAGGAGTTATTGGGGCACTTGACAGATTTTGTTTTCATGCTGTGGTGTATCGAGAGCAAGTTAAATCTGCCGGAATCTCTGTCTGTCTGTCAGTCTCTGTCTGTCTGTCTGTCTCTCATATATATATTATATGCGTGTGTGCGTATGTGTGTGTGTGAACGTGTGCATAGATAGATAGATAGATAGATAGACAGACAGACAGACAGAACATCTTGCCCATACGTTAAAACCCGTTCTGCCTTCCGGAAGAGTAAGCTCCTGCTGCTTCTGCTGCTGCTGCTGCTGCTGCTATTCAATTATCACTTCTACTAGCTCCTATAGCTAATACTAAAACTGATAGCAATCAGTGTTACTACTACTATCGATGATGATAATGATGATGATGATGATGGCATCGCTGTCAATGATCATGATGACAATGACGAAGAATACGACGACGACGACGATAATTGTGATGATGATGATGATGAATGATGTTGATGATGATGACAGCGAAGAATACGACGACGACGATGATAATGATAATGATGATGAAGACAACGACAACGACGACAATGATGATAATGACGACGATGATGATAATGACAATGATAATGATGATGATGATGACAACGACGACAATGATGACGATGGTGATAATGACGACGACGACGACGATGATGATGATGATGATGTCACAATACTGAGCGTTTCTTTTCTCCACCCTGGGTGACCTAGTTGGTGGGGAGTAGTATTCTGTTGCAGCTTACACCAGCAAGCTGACCTCAGATTGATCCCCATTCCAGCCCCCCGAGCACAGGAGACTGGGAAAAGTAGGTCACGTTCAATCATGTGTGTCCATCGATTTTTTTCTTCTTCTCTAGTTGACCTGATTGTGTCTGTCTCTGTAGCTAGGGCTTTCTGTCTCTGTCTGTCTGTCTGGCTGGCTCTCTCTCTAACTCATGTGATGTAATGATGATGATGATGATGGTGGTGGTGGTGGTGGTGGTGGCGATGATGGTGATGATGATGCGTATGCATCTTCTCTCTCTCATGCTCATCTCTCTCTCTCTCTCTCTCTCTCTCTCTCTCTCTCTCTCTCTCTCTCTATCTATCTACTATTTGTCTGTTGTAATGATGATGATGATGATGACGATGATGAGTGTGCGTTCTCTCTCTCTCTCCTCTCTCTCTCTCTCTCTCTCTCTCTCTCTCTCTCTCTCTCTCTCTCTCTGTGTTGTAATGATGATGATGATGATGATGATGATGCGTGTGCGCGCGCCTACAGGCATGTCTGTATGTACCCACTTCCCTTTCATTGAGTGGGTGTGCATCTTTCCTTCTTCTCCTCCTCCTCCTCCTCCACCCCTTCCCAACACACACACACACACACACACACACACACACACACACTTGCAGCCCAAGAAAATACCTGCATGTGCGCGAACACACACACACACACACATACATACACGCGCGCGCGCGCCTACACTAGTATTGCAAGTGCATACATACACGCACTTGTAAGCACAGGTGTATGCGTACAGAGAGAGAGAGAGAGAGAGAGAGAGAGAGAGAGAGAGAGAGAGAGAGAGAGGAAGAGAGGTTGTGCATGAACGAGAACTGATCGACTTGCAGGACTAGACAAGAATATTAAAAAAAATGGGGAAGTAGGTCAAATGTGACGATCGTGGAACTCTTTGGCTGTGTGTGTGGTGTGTGTGTGAGTGTGTGTGTGTGTGTGTGTGTATAATTGAAAAAATATAGTGAGAAAAAAACAAGTGCAGGTAACCAGTTACAACTTCATTCCCATCATAAAAATGATTTTTTGTCCAAGATTCAAAAAAGAAAGAAAAAAGGGAAATGTTTACTACAGGATAAAACTTTGAAGGCAGCATTTGAGGCATAATTGAGTAAGGACCATATATATATATATATATATATATATATATATATATATATATATATATATATATATCGACAATAAACATCTCATTCATTCTGTGACTTATTGCTCTGTCTCGCCATAAATCACACACACACACACACTCTGCTGTGTTTGTTGCAGTATTTGATGTAATCAGAAATTTCACTCGAAGTGTGGGGGAATAAAGAAAGGTGTAGCCGTCCCTTCTTAGGCATTTCTTGTTTTATTTTATTTTTCTTTCTTCTTTTGTTCATATCTCTCTCTCTCTCTCTCTCTCTCTCTCTCTCTCTCTCTCTCTCTTCTTCTCTTCTCTCTCTCCTGCCTGTCCTCTCTATCGTCTTCTTTCCTCTTCCTTCATGTACTTTTTACTCCCTCTTTCTTTTTACTCCTGTGCCCGCATTGGTTTTTTTTCCATTGCCGTTTATCTAAAATGTGTTTTGATCGGGGAAAAAGTGGAAGGGGGAAGGGGGAAGGGGGGGAAACGGGGAGCGGAGTCGGCGGGGCGGGGAGGGCGGGGGAGGTGGTACGTTTGTGAACGAGCGTGGACGTGTGTGCCCCAGCTTTCGGAGTGCATACTGCACGTACGTGTTCCGGTACGCGAACAAGTCAGCTGGCGCTCATTACACTTGTGGTCTGTGGGTAACGTGATATATATATCATTTTAAGCATGTGTGTTTGTGCTTGTATACACACAGGCACACGCACGCACGCACGCATGCACGCTCGCGCGCGCGTACACACACACACACGCACACAAATAATACACACACACTCGCACCGCGCGCGCTACGCACGTACCCCTCCCCCCTCCCAACCCCCCCCCCCCCCCTCTCTCTCTCCTCCTCCTCCTCCTCGTCCTCCTCCTTCTTTTTCATCACCATCTTCAACAATGATAATACATTTTCAGAGTGAAAGAGGCCAAGGTCTCAACACTGACTGCCTTTCATCCCTTCTTAGATTGTAAACAAAGCTACCCTGGAGACCAAACCCAAAAAGTTGGCCCTGGCAAAATTCTGTTGGAAAAGAAAATCCACTCTGATAGGGAAACAAATACACATGCGGTCAACAAAACTGCATGCACACGAGGACTGGATGAAAAAGGGCACATGAGTGCTTATTCCATTATCCTCGAAGTAAGTAAATAAATGAATGAGTAAATAAGAAATGAAACAAAAGTAATGGGTGGCGCTGTTGTTGTGGCAACATGCTCTCCCCGAGAAGAGCAGCCCGAATTTCAGGCACAGAAATCTGCCATGACTTAAAGTTGTGTACCAAACAATACAATACAATACAATACAATGCAATAAGTAAACCATCCATAATGTTCTCAATGTCAACACACACGCACACACACACACACACACACACACACACACACACACACACACACAATGCAAATGTTAAATGTGAAGGTAAAAACAACACTAAAACAAACAAACAACTAAACAAATGTAGTAAGAACTTGAAAAAAAGCATCATCATCAGCACCATCATCCGCATTTTTGTCCCTGTCATATTTTCG
>CM054138.1:47327376-47329876 GCA_028751875.1 Rapana venosa
CCCATTTAAAGCTGGAGGGACTATACTGAAGCCAAGGCGTGCAAACACGCCACCCATACACTTGGTAACCACGCTCAATGCTGCTTAACCTTAGCTTGGGGAAAAAGCGATCTGTCTTACCTGTTCCTGGAGATTCTCTCTCTCTCTCTCTCTCTCTCTCTCTCATCTCCTCTCTCTCTCTCTCACTCATCTCTCTCTCTCTCTCTCTCTCTCATCTCTCTCTCTCTCTCTCTGCGCTGTGTGTGTAAGTTACATATTTCATCATATTATTGTTATACTTTTTTATTTCACGAGGGTCTGGTGTAAAGACGCATCTAGCTTATCCAAATACCCTGTATTATAATGCAAAACAAAAATCGAGTTCTGTGTGTGTGTGTGTGTCTGTCAATCTGTCTCTGTCTCTGCCTCTGTCTCTGTCTCTCTCTCTCTGTCTCTCTCTCTCTCTCTGTCCATCCTTTTCCTCCCTCACCTCTGTGTGTGTGTTTGTGTGAGAGCGCGCTCGCGCATACACATGCGCTCATTTCACTAGAAAATCTACGTAGGGACTAGGCTTTCAATATTCTTTAGTAATATTTGATTTCAATGGAAACGCTCGTTCTCATTACTACTTTTGTATTGATTCGTGGCGTAGGTTAGCTATGCTTCATTCATAACTGCAATACATCGTAACTTCATCAGTCATAACTGCAATATGTCTACAACAATATGCAACTTAGACTCGTTTAAAAAATACTTTTCCTGTTGTATAAAATGAAAAAAATAGGTCAGAGCCCAGGTTAGAAAACTAGTCATATCCCCCCCCATCCCCCTCCACATGTACCCCCCCCACCCCCCCCCCCCCCCACCCCCCACACACATACACATACACACACACTCACACATGCACATACACACTCACAGCACGCACACGTACACACACACACACACACACACACGCACACACCAGATCCTGCCCAAATCCTCTAGGATTACAGAACTGACCAATCTCTAAAATGAAATGAATTTTGTTGTTGTTGGTTGGGACAACAGATTGTAACCTTTGATATGTCATGATATCCAAAAGATTAGTTTTTGTTTTTATTGCTTATATCAGATGAAATACGTGTAAGAAAAGATAACAACAGCGCAATAAGCTTTTTGTTGGAAATGTATTATTACGTGTTTGATGTCTACAATATTTTGTTAAGTTTAATTAAAAGAATGGTTAAGGGAAGCTTTCTGTTTTGGAGGGATATGGAAAAGTGCAAGATTAGTTAAAACCTGTAGATTAATCAAGTTTAATTCTCACAGTCATCTCATCACGAGCGCAACCATTATAAACAATGAAATACAGGCTGCACACCGGTATTAATTTGTGGGTCATGTAGTATCTTGTATAGAGTGCGAGTCGAAAACAATGTTGGCGATTTTCACAGATGTTTTTAAGTATGAAAAAATGCACTGTACACTTGTTTTTCGGGATTGAGGACATACAGCAATACCAGGTAGTCACGAGAAAGTTGGAAACAATCATCAAATGAGGATTGCCTGTATTCCTACATTGTTGACCCCGCGCATGCATATTGCGGTAAGGAAGCTAGCAGACGACAAAGGACTGAGGGGGTACAGTGTTTGCTGAAAAATTACAAAATTTCAAACCTGCCTTTTTTTTAATCACGTGAGTTTTGAGTCAGAGGCTTATCTTTCACCAAAACGTGGTTTTTATTTCTGTGGATGCCTTAGTACGTGTGGTATGAATATAAGAGTCACATAGAAAAACAGAAGGAAAAGAGCGATTTTTTTAATACCGGTGTGCGACCTTCTGGTTCGAGACAGAGAAGATGGTAGAAAGGGCATCGACTGGAATATCATTATAAATGATGCAAGTTTGCGTCCCTTACTTTTGTTTTGTTTTTGTTTGTTTTTGTTTTGTTTATGTTTTTGTTACGTTTTGTTTGTGTTTTTGCTTTTTGAACTAGATGTTTTACGTACATATTTGATATTCCGCATGCATATGCACACGAAGGGAATTAACCATTCTCTGGCAAGCCAAGTCTCTGCCTTACGTTGACGCCGAAGATCGTAACAACAACAACAACGACAACAACAACAACAACAACAAAACAACAACCCTCCATCCTTGTGTCACCCGATGTTCCCGTAGAAATTCGAACCCACGACTTCATGAAACCGCAGCATGAAAGCTAGCCAAACTTTGTGATCCATTCATCTGGTAAACCAGCAATTAAACCAGTGCAAACAACGTGATGAACCAACGAAACATATCAAACAAGCATATTAACTGTACAGCCCCCCCCCCCCCCCCCCACCCCCACTTCCCTCCGCTCCCTTTGTCTTCCTTCCTATTAAAGCTATCCATGCTTGCCAAAAACAGACGCACATATAAAAATAATTATGAGAAACAGACATAACAGTGAAAACGGAGTTCTTGTTGAAAGGAAGATTCTGTTTTGAATCCAGTTATTATTAAACAAGCTGTTACAACACACTGCCTTTTATT
>CM054138.1:47337376-47357376 GCA_028751875.1 Rapana venosa
GATAATAGCGCAATGTACATAATGCAACAGTGTGATAATTCAGTAAGGTAGATGGTGTGATAGTGTGATAATACCGTAATGTAGATAGTGTGAAAGTGTGATTAATACCGCAATGTAGTGTGATAATACAGTAATGTAGATAGTGTGATAATACCGTAATGCAGATAGTGTGGAAGTGTGATTAATGCCGCAATGCAGTGTGATGGTGTGATGATATGATAATGTAGATAGTATGATAATGCCGTAATGCAGTTAGTGTGAAAGTGTGATTAATACCGTAATGTAGTGTGATAGTGTGATAATACCGTAATGTAGATAGTGTGATAATACCGTAATGTAGATAGTGTGAAAGCGTGATTAATACCGCAATGTAGTGTGACAATTCAGTAATGTAGATAGTGTGATAGTGTGATAATTCAGTAATGTAGATAGTGTGACTAATACCGCAATGTAGATGATACCGAAAGACAGACAGACAGACAGACAGAACGTGATAATACAGGAATGTAGGTACTCTCTCTTCCTCATCAGTTTGCTTTTGTTTACTTTTCAATGTGGTCCTTTCATTTTGGGAGCTGGGTGGGAAAAAAACCGGTGTCTTCTATATGATACTTTACCTACCCTCCTCGTGAAATAGAAATTTCGTTTTCGTATTCGTTTCTAGTCTGTCTCGCTGTCCCTAACTCTGATTGTCTTCTTCAGTCTCTCTCTGCCTCTGTCTCTGTCTCTCTGGTGTCTGCCTATCTGTCTGTCTGTCTCTCACGCTCTCTGAAAGTATTTATAGGTCTTTTAAAGCAATTTTTCAAAAGGAGAAGTGCATTTATGATATGGAGATTATTGTTTTGGTGTGGCTATTACCCAGTTAAGATTTAATGTGCTTCTATCAATAATAATGTCAACAGATATAGCGAATCTATAAGAGAAAAAGCTGCCCTTGTGTGAACAAAATAGAAAATGAATGTCACTTCATATTTGATTGCAGTTTGTATACAGATTTAATAGAGAAATTTCTTAAAGAATCAAAATATATGACACTATCCAGATTGCTGAAAGGAACAAACGAAAATCACCGACACAATCTCTCCAGGTATGTTTTTCATGCTATGAACAGACAAAAGAAAAGCATTTTGTAATTGTAGCTGTTGTTTGTAGGCTACTCCTTGTTTCCATTATAAGTCATTGTGGCTGCTTGATGTGCCGTTCTTTTGATTATCTTATATGCATTGACTTCGTGTTTTGCTTTCAAGGTTTATCGTCTTATTGTTTTGTTTATTTGGATGATGTACTGATGTGATGCCACCAAGAGAGCTGGCTTAGATGGAAAATGTGACGATCTCTTTTTGCATTTCGTTTCCTTCTCTTGCCTTTTTGCCTTGCCCACTGTATGTATTGTGGTCAAAGGCCAATGTACATTAAACCTGTTAACTCTCTCTCTCATCTCTCTCTCTCTTCTCTCTCTCAACTCTCTCTCTCTCTCTCTCTCTCTCGCCCTCTATCTTTGTCTGTCTGTCTGTCCATCGCTCTGGCTGGCTGGCTGGCTGGCTCTCTCTCTCTATCTGTCTCTCTGTCTCTCTCACTGCTCTTTGCCCCTTTCTGCCTCCTGTCTGTCTGTGTATCTCTGCCTGTCTGTGTCTGTCTGGTCTGTCTCCTCTTCTCTCTCTCTCTCTCATCCTCTCTCTCTCTCTTTTCCTCTCCTCTCTCTTCTCATCTCCCCTCTTTTCTTTCTCTCCTCTCATCGTCCTTCGGATGAGACTATAAACCGAGGCCCCGTGTGCGAACGCATGCAGAACATCTTGTGCACACGTTAAATCCTGTTCCGCTTTTCGAAAGAGTAGGCCATTGTGTGCCGGTGGGAACAGATGACAAAATTTACAAACCGCATACACACGGGGACTGGATGTAAAAAAGCACATGAGTGCTTATTCCATTATCCTCGATATAAAAAAAGTCTCTCTCTCTTCTCCATCTCTCTCTCTCTCTCTCTCTCTCTCTTCTCCTCCCTCTCTCTCTCTCTCTTCAAATATATAAATATATGTAGAAGAAATTATGTAAAATA
Source organism: Rapana venosa (assembly GCA_028751875.1). Taxonomy (NCBI): domain Eukaryota; kingdom Metazoa; phylum Mollusca; class Gastropoda; order Neogastropoda; family Muricidae; genus Rapana; species Rapana venosa. The sequence continues at coordinate 47,339,433 of CM054138.1, forward strand.
TATATGTAAATATGTAGATAAATATGTAGAAGAAATTATGCTCGATTGTAATAACACAATTGCTTTAAGAATAAATAAGAGTCTATTTAACTTAGATAAAGATGTTATCTTGCTAGCTTGCTATGTTGCTCCGGAAAAAAGCCCTGTTTATGATGAAAAGATGGTTAAAAATGGTATATTATTATTAGAGGAAACACTTGTACAATACTTCGAAAAGGACACCATGTACCTTATGATTATGGGAGACTTAAAATGCGAGGACAGGTCATGAACAAGCTGACCATGAAGAAATGACAAATTATTTTTAGAGATTTAGAATTTGCTAGTATGGATGATGAAGTTTGTGTGCGTTTCTCGAAGGAGGTATAATTAACAGTTTTGGTAAATCATTATTAGATTTATGTTTTATGTTTGATAGGGTTATTTTGAATGGCGTGCTGTGGGGGAGACAAAGGGGTAACATACTTTTGTATCTCCTAAGGGTTGCAGTGTATCGATTATTTTCTTGTTCCGTGTCATATTTATCAAGTTTCGATTTGTGCATTGGAGACTGTGTTGATTCGTGGCTCTTCCAGTTGAAACAACATGGAAAGATGGCCTACATTGTACTGAAACACAGGATACAGAGCAAAGGGGTGAAGAAAAAAATCATATGGTCTGACAGTAATGCTGAACATACAAAAATAGCTGAACACTGTTGAATTTCTCAAATATACAGAAAGCTCATTGCCGACTGATATAAATGAAAGTGTAAATATTTTGTAAATGCCTTATGGGGGGCCGCTGCATGCATGGTCCGAAAAGTTGTGGGGGGAAAAAGAAATGTAATGACTGTTTGATACTGAATGCAAACAAAAGAAGCAAGAATAAAGAGGTTATAAAAAGATTTAAACGATGTCAGACAAATCATGATAAGTTAGAAAAAAGGGAGTTATACACTACAGCGCGAAAAGAATAGTCAAATTAAGGAAAACTAAAGAACGGGAAATTTTGAACTGAATATATTGGAAAAAACTGAAAAAATTCTCTTAACGACGCCAAAACATTTTGGTCTATAATTAGGTCTGTGAATCGAAAGGCTCTTGTATATAATAACAGATCTATTCAAAATGGTATGATCACTTCTTACACGTTTTTAACAGCTCGGATGATAGGAACACAGATGGATATATATGTAACGGAAGAAGATGATGATTTCGAACCTTTGTTTAAATGATCCTATCAAAGAAAATGAAGTTATTCCCGGGTATCCAGCATTTAAAACAAGAAAAAGTGCGGGGTCCAGACAAAATAATAGGCGAAATGCAAAAAAATCCAACTCAATTGTTATTTCCTTCCTAACTCAACTCTTCAAAATGTTTTGAAAGAGGTGTTTTCCCCTTTTGGGAGTGGGCCAAGTCTATAATTATTCCTATTTACAGAAAGGCGACAGCACTAAAACAGACAATTATCGTGGAGTAGCCCCACTAGCACGTCAGCAAAATATATACTTATATTTTGAAAAAAAAGGTTAACTAGATGGCTGAAGAAAATGAAAACTGCTTGAAGAACAAGCGGGTTTTTCGAGCAAATTATAGTACTACTGATCATATATTCACCCAAATACTCTATTGTTCAAAAATACTTGCAACCCAAATAAAAAACTATTTGTTGCATTTGTCGATTTTCTAAGGCGTTCGATTCTGTTAATCGTAATATCTTATGGACTGTTCGGGCGTAAAAATGGAATAAACGGAAAAATTATATATGGCACTAAGGAGTGTATATAAATCAGTATTAGCATGTGTACGCGCAGGATATATTATTCGGAATTTTTTCGAATGTCCAAAAGGAGTGAAGCAGGGCTGTATTTTAAGTCCACAATTATTTTCTTTTTTTGTAAACGAATTACCGTTGAATTAACAAAAAAAGGGAAAAAATGGTATTCAGTTTATCTCAGGAGCAATGGAGGTATTTTTACTACTATTTGCCGATGATATGATTCTCTTGTCTGACACGGTACAGGGTTTTCAAAACCAACTTGATATATTAAAGGAAAGGCAGATCGCCTAGATTTATCAGTCAATATGGAAAAAACGAACATCATGATTTTTAGAAAAGGGTGGACATTTATCAGTGCGTGAAAAATGGTTTTATGGAAATGCTGAAGTGAAAGTCGTGAATTCTTATAAATACCTAGGGATGACATTTTCAACGAAGCTAAGTTTGAATGTTTTCATGGCGTGAATGTTGCAGGAAAGGGAAAAAAGGTGTAATCGAAATCTTAAAAACGTTTCGAAAGCTGAATTCAGCAGATTGTTCTTATTTTGGAAATTGTTTGATGTTCAAAAGAAACCCTTTTCTTACATATGCATCTGAAATATGGGACTACTGTTAATCCACAAATAGAAAAAATACATACATATGCTATCAAACGTTTCTTAAATGTCCCCCCCTCCATTCGTCAAATACTGTAAATAAATGGAGAAACGGGAAGATATCCTTTAAACATCAGAAACGTCTGTTAAGTGTATTAAGTACTGGCTAAAACTACTGAAAAATTCCAGGGTCACGTTTATGTAGGCAGTCCTTTTGACATTAGGCTATACAAATGGAGCTGGGTAAGAAGAATGGGCATATCAAGTTAAAAAGTTTTTATAGAACATGGTTTGGAAACGTGGGGGTTGTTTTCAGGAAGGGAGGTACGAGCATGGTTTATTTCTGAATTTAAAGACAGACTCATTTTTTCATTTAAAAAAAAAATTGGCACTCGGACATGGGAAAGTAAAGATAAATGCTGCTGGTTTTTTTCGTTTAAGTGTGCTTTTCAAGCTGAAAAGTATCTTCGAATAGTCACTGACAAATGGCATCGACTAATTTATGCAAGATTTCGACTAAGAACACTCGTATTTAATGCAAACAAAAGATTTTCAACCTGAGACGTCCACACAGTTTCCCATGCCTATTGTGGTCATATTCTTGATGATGAAGTGCATTTCCTGTTTCATTGTCAATCATAATTTTTCCCTACGTGAAAACTGTGGTGTTTCAATCTAGAAGCTTTCCGAAGGCAAGATATTTTTTCTATCTTATCGTCCGATGATGAAAATTGTGATCAAATTTGGTTGCAAAGTTTATTGCTGAAAGCACTGAAATTACACAATTACAGCTAAGTTCCAATTAGCTTAACATTTGTACTAAACTAAAGTAACATTTATATTATGTAAACTCCAGCATTTTGTGAAAACCTAAAGAAACATTTAAATTACGCTGTAGTCTCCAGCAAGAATATTTTTTGAAAATTTCACATACAATGTCAATGGATGGTCTAATATAGCATTCTAGAATGTTCTTTCATTATTTTAGTTATTGCTTATTGGTTTCCTATTGTTCATCCTTGTTATTACTTTGTGTTCATTTTGAAACTGAGTTACGTCAGAGCTTAAAGTCGTATTTCCCTTCATAAGAGCTCATTTTTGGTTTTTTTGGTTTCATTACGTTAAATGCATCATGTGATTTTTCTTTTATTTATTTGTATTTACAAAGAAAGTCGTGTATAATCCCCCTTGTCAATAGGCCACTTTGGGCAATGACAATAAATTGGTCAAAGCGTCAAAGCGCCCCCCTCTCTCTCTCTTTTTCCCCTCTCATCTCTCTCTTCTCTCTCCCCTCTTCTACTCTCTCTCTTCTCTCCTCCTCACCTCTTTCTCTCTCTCTCTCTCTCTCTCTCTCTCTCTCTCTCTCTCACTCTTCTCTCTTTTCTTGTTTTGTCTTGTTTTTAGTGTAATTACGTATTGGTTTACTTCATTACATGACATATAATTTGAAACGAGTATAATAAAAAAAATGTGTTTGATGGTGATCGTGTACTGTTTTTTGGGAAAATTATATATTGGATATTATCTCTGAAATACACACACACACTCTCTGTCTCTCTGTCTCTCTCTCACCTGTTATCGTTTTGCTTATAGTTATAGTGTATCCTGATGAGGGATTCATATTTTATATTTTCAATACTTTATTGGACTTGTCCGCTGTACTTAAATTTTAATGAGTGCCCTATTTCAATATTTATTGTTATGTGTAAAAAAGTATATGTACCATTTGCAATGTGTAGAGTTTATTTTTATGACTTATTAAGCTTTTTTGTTTTTATTTTTCTTGATTTTGTTGTTCTTGTTGTTGTTTTTTTTTCTCTTTTTTTCTTCTTTTGTTGGTTTGGTTTTTCTTTCTCTTTTGTTTGTTTGTTTTTTTTGGTTGGGTTTTTTTGGGGGAGTGGGGGGGTGGTGGGGGGGTGTTTTTTAGGGTTTTCTTTTATTTGTTTGCTTTTGGGGGATGGGGGTTGTTGAGGGGGGGGGGGGGGGGGGGTTTTGAAAAAGGTTATTTCCCCTTGTTTCTACTGTGAGACTGTAATGAGTGTTGGGTTATTATTAAGATGTATCCCTACGGGCGGGGACTAGATGTAAAAAATCACATGACTGCTTATTCATTATCCTCGAAATAAAAGAATTTGTCATTGTCATTGTCTCTCTCCCCTCTCCTCTCCTCTCTCTCTCCTCTTCTCTCCTTCCTCTCTCTCTCTTCTCTCCCCTCTCCTCTCTCTCCCCCCCTCTCTCCTCTCCCCCTCTCCTCTCCCCTCACTCCCCTCCCCTCCTCTCTCTCTCTCTCCCCTCTCTTTCCCCTCTCTCTCTCTCTCTCTCTCTCGCTTCCCCCCTCTCTCTCTCTCTCTCCCCTCTGAGGACTTCATGGCTCGCTGTTGGCTTCAGCTAAGAAGTGACCTGAACTGAAATGACAGCTCTACCTGAGCAGAACGGTAAACCCCAGACATTATTTAATCCACCTCTGTTACTACTGTGTGTCTGTGTGCGGGGCGTGTATGGTGTGTGTGTGTTGTGTGTGTGTGTGTGTGTGTGTGTGGTGTGTGTGTGTGATCGCGCGTGTGTATGTGTGATCGCGCGTATCTGTGTCTGTGTAATTGTTGTGTGTGTGTGTATGTGTGCGTGCGTGCGTGATTGTGAGTGATCGCGCGCGCGCGCGCGCACGTGTGTGTGTCTGTGTGTCTGTGTGATTGTGTGTGTGTTGGGTGTGTGTGTATCTGTGTGTATGTGTGTGTGCGTGCGCGCGCGTGCATGCGCACACCCACAAGCAAGCGTTCGTATATGCGTTAAAACGCATGCACATAGGCGTCATGGTTTTGACACTACCCCCAAATTCGGAATATGGCTACCTTTATGGTGGGCAAAAATGGTCACATACACAAACTCTCACCATTGGTGAACCTCGGAGCTCTAGCCCAGGAACGGGAAAGCAACCAACCCAAACCCCCTACCATTGAAGATCAAGTGCATTGGGGGACGGGATAGCTCAGTGGTCAGAGCGCTCGCTTTCCCCAAGCTAAGGTTAAGCAGCATTGAGCGTGGTTATCAAGTGAATGGGTGACCGTTTGCGCGTCTTGGCTTCAGTACAGTCCCCCGGTTTACCCAGCTGTAAATGGGTACCTTTTCCTTTTTAGGATTAGGGAAGGTTAAAACAGCGAGGGAGAGGAGATAGGCGCCGCCCTCAGTATGCTGGCTCCTAGAGAAGCTGAGGTCACTGACACCTCGCTCTCCAACAACCACATAGGTTACGGGACACCTTTACCTTTTACTTTATTTTTTGGACTGGGGGTGGGTGGGTTTGGGGGAAGGGGTGGTGGGGGGTTGGGGGGGAAGGGAGTACACGTTCAACCTGGGATCGAACCAGCGACCTGTCACTGTCAGGACTAGAGAGAAGTAACCTAAATAATACTGCACAAGAAGTGTTATCCTTCCTTCTGCGTGTCAATTGTAGTTTGTTTTTTGTTATTTTTAAGAATATTTAAGGGTCGAATCTATAACGTTGCGGGTGGGTGGTGGGTGGGAGTGGGGTGTGAGGGAGGGTTTGGGGGAGGGGTGTGGGGGAGGGTTTGCTGACTCCACTGTTTTGGTGACATTGCATGGTGTCCTGCTGTTCCCATGCTGCTCATTCCAATTTTGTTTTTCCACCTGGGATACAATTAATTATACTTAAGCTTGCCGCGTTGCATTCCTCAGGGTCACAAATTAGGTCTTCGGATATGGAGCCTGTCAATGTCAGGCCACCGCGGGGCAACCAACCGAAAGAGTCCCTGCACCTTTAGATGCTGAGTCCATTCCGGTTGTGTTCGGTGGTGCCTGCTCGGAGCCAAAACACCGTAAAACAGGACAACGTAATGCTAATCCCCCTACTTAGCCAACTGCCATTGTCTGCTGCACTGACGACGATCAGAGCTTAAGTCGCAGAGCCAGACCTGAGTGGCAACATCTCTCCAGCCAGGCCACCTTCTCTATCCCATGTACCCGCAACCACCAAGGTCACGGACACTACTACCTCACCGCATGATCGGGTGGATCGGGGGTCTAGATGTAACGCGCTTGCCTAGAAAGCGAAAAGTCCGGGTTTGGAAGTGTGCGGTGGTTTGATCGATCCCCCCCGTTTAGGTCAAAACCGTTTTCCCTCCATCCATAGACCACGAGGGGGTGGTCTGGGTGCTAGTCTTTCGGATGAGACGATAAACCGAGGTCCAGTGCGTTACATTTATTTATTTATTTATTCTTTATATCGAGGATAGTGGAATAAGCACGTATGTGCTTTTTTTACATTAAATTATTTATCGCATGTAAAAGACCCCACGGCAACAAGGGAGTTGTCCCGGGCAAAATTCTTGTAGAAGAAAGCCACTTTAATAGGGAAACAGTTACAGTTGCAGACAAGGGGGGGAAAATAATGGGTAGCCTTGCTCTTGTGGCGACGCGCTCTTCCCCCCCCCCCCCCCCCCCCCCCCCCGGGGAGAGTAGCCCGAATTTCACGTAGAGAAATCTGCCGTCTAAGTGGTATAAACATGAAAATGGAAAATGACATGAACAGATTGAAGCGTATGGAGAAACCAGAAGTGGGATCACCCTGAGGTTGTCAAATGAATTCAGTTTTGTTTTCGCGCTCGTGTGTGTGTGTGTGTGTGTGTGTGTGTGTGTGTGTGTGTGGTGTTTACCCTCTCTCTCTCTCTCTCTCTCTCTCTCTCTCTCTCTCTCTCTCTCTCTCTCTCTCTCTCTCTCTTTTCTTACTCTTTTTTTGGGTTTTTTGTGTGTTGTTTTTTGGGGGGGTTGGGTTTTTTGCGTGATTTGTTTTTGGGTGGTGGTGGTGATGAATTTTTTTGTTTTGGAGGGGGTTGTTTTGTTTTTAATTGTTGTTCTTTTTTGTTTTTGTTTGTTTTTGCCAGATAGAGGGCTGGGTGTAAAAATGCAACTACTGCTTATTCTGTTACCCTCTTTGAATAAAAAGTTTTCAAAGTTTTCTCTCTCTTACACAACACACACACACACACACACACACACACACACACACACACACACACACACACACACACACACACACACACAGAGTCATATGAGTGCTTATTCCATTATCCTCCAAGTGAAAGAATCTCTCTCTTCTCTCTCCTCTCTCTCTCTCTCTCCTCTCTCTCTCTCTCTCTCTCTCTCTCTCTCTCTCTCTCTCTCTCTCTCTCTCTCTGTGTCTCTGTGTGCCTTGGTCAGCCAGTTATTTTCTGCGACTGTGTCGGTCTGTTTGTCAGCCTCTTTAATTGTTTAACAGCAAAAACATACTTACTTTTTTTTTTTTCTTTTTTTTTTTTTTTTTGGGGGGGGGGGGGTTCGCTTTTTTTAGGTGGTCAGTGCTACACCTGATGGTTCATGGCCGTTGTTGCAGAGGTCACTTTCAGGTCGAGCTGAAACTCAAAATCTTCTCTCTCTCTCTCTCTCTCTCTCTCTCTCTCTCTCTCCCCTCTCTCTCTCTCTCTCTCTCTCTCTCTCTCTCTCTCTCTCTCTCTCTCTCTCTCTTTATACTATGGAGTGCAACTGGTGTCAATAGGTCCCTTTTTTTTTCTTTCCGCCAAAATATACCCCACTCTCAATGTGAATGAGTTATTAAGCTGTAATTATAAATGTTCTTATGTGATTAGAGGACGGACGCTAATTCCTTTCTACTGTAAATTTTTCTGCGTCTGCTTTGTACGACGTACAAAGCTGTAGGCTATAGTTTTTATTTCATTATTTTTTTCTCTTTTTTATTTCGAGGATAACTGAATAAGCAATGATGTGCTTTTTTCATAAAGTCCCCGTGTGTGTGTATGCAGTTTTGTAAATTTTGCCATCCGTTCCCACCGGCACACAATGGCCTACTCTTCCGAAAAACGAAACGGGTTTTAACGTGTGCGCAAGATGTTCTGCATGCGTTCGCACACGGCAGTTCGGTTTATAGTCTCATCCGAAGGACTTTTGGGGAGAGTGAAGTCTGCACTGTCGTTATCTCCAGAGAACAAATCCTCTTGAACGGGAATCGAACCCGAGTCAGCAGATCACGAGCTCATCACGCTAACCACCAGGCTATCTCGTTCTTTGAATAAAATAGATAAATTAATTAATTCATCATCATCATCATCATCATTATCATCATCATTATCATCATCATCATCATCATCATCATCATCATGATAGTGATAAAAGTACGCCACAGACCAATGCAGATGTTGTTTTCCCATATTGGTGATTTTCATGCAGGAATGCTGATGTCTGCATTTAAAGAAAAAAGAATCTTCACTGCCTATACTTTGACTCTGTTCCTGCATACTCATGCCTCTTCTTCTCTTCTACTTTGTGTTCATAAAAAAATCTATCTGTCTAGCTAGCTAGCTATCTGTCTATCTATCTGACTATCTATCTACCTACCTATCTGTCTATCTATCTATCTATCTATCTATCTCTATCTCTATCTATCTATCTATCTATAAATTATACACTGTGCTGGTCAAAATAAAACCCAACAACAAACGAATTCGACAAACTTTCAGCACTAAAACGATACCATAGTATCCAGTTTCTCCGCTGACCCTATGTGTGGTCAGTAACTGCATGTCACGACTGTCACCAAGCACGCGCAGACTATGTACTCTTGTGTCCAGTCCAGATTAACTACAGTGGAAGTCAGCCCTTCAGGTGTCACACTTCCCTGAAAAATAAAATGAATAAGATCGGATAGGTCAGTGACAGGTGGGGGGGGGGGGGGGGGGGGGGGGGCTGTTCTGCTTGTGGGGCGTGATTTGCACCAAACAGACATCGACACAGAAGAATCAAGATTCAGCTAGCCTACCTTTAGCGAAAGTGGATTCTGGTTCACAAGGAGCGAGAGAGGAGAGAAGAGAGAGAAGAGAGAGAGAGAGAGAAGAGACAGAGACAGAGACGAGAGAGGACAGAGAGAGAGAGACAGAGAGAGAGAGAGCCGAACTGCTATCCTCTCGGAATCAAAGCAGGTAAAAATGATAATTATGGGTTCGCTTACTTGAAACGGATATGTGTGTGTGTGTGTGTGTTTATTCGTTTTATTCTTTTATATCGAGGATAATGGAATAAGTACTCATGTGCTCTGTGTGTGTGTGCACTAAATATAGTTTGGTTAGTTTGTTCCGTCTGTTCACATAGAATGCCTTGTTGATTTTGTGCCCACCATTAAGGTAGCCATTGGGGGACGGGATGGCTCAGTAGTCAGAGCACTCGCTTTCCCCAAGCTATGGTTAAGCAGCACTGAGCGTGGTTACCAAGTGGACGGGTGACCGTTTGCGAGCCTTGGCTTCAGTACAGTCCCTCAGTTCACCCAGCTGCAAATAGGTACCTGCTGTCTCGGGGGTCATGGAAGATAAAATAGCGAGCGAGCGAGCGAGCGAGCGAGCGAGAGAGAGAGAGAGAGAGAGAGAGAGAGAGAGAGAGAGAGGACAGACAGACAGACAGACAGACAGAAAGAGAGAGGCAGAGACACAGAGAGAGGCAAGAACAGAGAGAAAGAGATACAGACAGAGAGATAGAGACAGAGAAAGAGAGACAAAGACAGAGGCACAGAGAGCACATGAATCTTAATGAATGTAGGACGTCATAACGTGTGTACTATGGCTGTTTTTAAACCTCAAGACACATGCTGTCTTTTGAAAAAATAGAGACAGAGCACACAAAGAGAGAGATAGAGACTTTTATTTATTTATTTATTCTTTTATATTTATTCATTCTTTTATATCGAGGATAATAGAATAAGCACTCATGTACTTTTTTACATCCAATCCCCGTGTGTATGCGGTTTTGTAAATATTGTCATCTGTTTCCACCGGCACACAATGGCCTACTCTTCCGAAAAGCGGAACAGGATTTAACGTGTGCACAAAATGTTCTGCATGCGATCGAACACGGGGCCTAGGTTTATAGTCTCATCCGAAGGACTGAGAGAGAGAGAGAGGGAGAGAGAGAAAGAGAGAGAGGAGAGAGAGAGAGAGAGAGAGAGAGAGAGAGAGAGGAGAGAGAGAGAGGACAGACAGACAGACAGACAGACAGGACAGGCAGACAGACACACACACAGGCAGACAGACACACACACAGACAGACACACAGACAGACAGACAGACAGAGCACGCGAACCTTAATGATTGTGGTATATCATTGCACTTGTACAATGGCTGTTTGTAGACCTACCGCTATGGTTTTTAGACGTGCACATGCTGTCTCTCAGAGAGAGAGAGAGAAGAGAGAGAGAGAGAGAGAGAGAGAGAGAGACAGACAGACAGACAGACAGACAGACACACACATATATAGAGACAGACAGCGAGACAGAGACAGACAGAGAGCACGCAAACCTTGATAAATGTAAGGTATCACAGCAGGTGTACAAGGACTATTTTCTTAATTTATGGCACGTGCTGTCTCTCAGAGACATAGGACAGAGAGACAGAGACATAAGACAGAGAGAAAGAGACAGACAGAGAGCGCGTGAACCTTGATGAATGTAGGACATCAGAACACGTGTACAAAGGCTGTTTTCAGACCTTAGAAGACACGTGCTGTCTCTCAGCTAAATTGGTTTTCACGCCATTACCGCACAGTCCATTAAAGCGTATGATAAGTCTGATAAGGAAGAGTAAAACCTAGGTCATTGTCAACCAGGTACCAATGTACTTGTGCTTTTTTTAAAAAAAACCTCTAGTATAAGCAACAGGGGACAGGATAGCTCAGTGGTCGGAGCACTCGCTTTCCCCAGCCAAGGTTAAGCAGCATCGAGCGTGGTTACCAGTTGGATGGGTGACCGTTTGCGTACCTTGGCTTCAGTACAGTATCCCCAGTTCACCCAGCCGTAAATGGTTACCTGCCTCTTTAGGGTCAGGGAAGGTAAAGTAGCGAAGGAGAGGAGATGGGCGCCGCCCTCAATATGCTGGCCCTGTGAGAAGCTGAGGTCTCAGACGCCTTGTTCCCCTACGACCACATAGGTTATGGGACATCTTTACCTTTACCTATGAGCAACATGAAGAGGATAGATGAGGACATGAAGACTGTCCTGCCAATAACATGAATATTGGTGGTTTAGAGGTAAAGCACCTGCCTAGAAAACGAAAAGTCCAGGTTTAAAATAAAGTATGGTGGTTGGATCCCCGTTTGTACCCGAAACTTTCCCCCCTCCCCATCCACCTCGAGCATGAGTTGTGGCCTGAGTGCTAGTCTTTTGAATGAGACAATAAACCAAGGTCTTGTATGTAACACGTATTTAGCGCACGTAAAAGAACCCACGGCAACAAGAAAGTTGTTTCTGGCAACATTCTGTAGAAAAAAGCCACTTTGATAGGGAAACAAAATATATATGCAAGCAGGAAAAAAAACTAAAGGGTGGCGCTGCTCTTTTGGCGACGCTCTCTTTCTGGGGAGACCAGCCCGAATTTCACGCAGAGTGGAACTTGCTGTGATTTAAAGTGGTATATAATAGAGTACAACTAGTTTGGCAGCAGGAAGCTTGAGTTTCAGATGGATACAAAGGCTCTTTTCACACACACTTAGAGATAAATGTATATAGCTTCAGTACAGTCCCCCAGTTCACCCAGCTGTAAATGGGTACATGCCTCTTTACGGTCAGGGAAGGTAAAGCAGCGAGGGAGAGGATATGGGCGCCGCCCTCAATATGCTGGCCCCTTGAGAAGTTGAGGTCTCTGATGCCTCATTCCCCTACGACCACATAGGCTATGGGACACCTTTACCTTTTATAACACACACACATATACACACAAACGCGCGCGCGCGCGTACTTTGACCCTTTTCTTTATGCAACCCTTCGCTGTGGTTTCGTGACAAGCATACAGTCACGTCATTAAAGTATTAATGTTATCGCTGATGCTGTTCATGCTGAAGCGTAAAGCAACAGTATTACATTGTGTAAGAATCAACGACGGGGAAAAACATGAAGGGAATAATTATAACGATTGTGTAAAACGATGACCACCTTTAGTCATAAAGGGGTTGATTTAATCATTGATCGCGAAAGAACAAGACAGGAGCCTAGTGCTAAGTGTGAACCGGTACAAACTGACTACTTCATCTCCCCCGTGGAGATGCCGGGGGACCTGTCAGTATAAATAGCATCCCAGCTTTCTGGAAATTCTGTGGTAGGATTTCCTTTTTTTTCTATCACTCTCTTTTTTTCTGCCTTCGGTTTACTTTTTGTCACCTCCTTCTCGTCTTTTTTCTGCCTTCTTGGTTCAAGCTCCTGCCTGTTTTTTCCAAGAAAGACTTAAAAAGATAACTATCCTCTCCCACGCCAAAGTGGGATGTGCTGGGCCTGACTTGTCAAGTGCTTAACGGCAGCGAAACGCATTTTCGCTCATATGACAGACAACAATAGTTGCTGTTTGAGCGTTTGACGAAGAAGAAAAAGACTACTACATGTTTCATTTTTTTAAGATGCTTCAATAATAATAATAATAATAATAATAATAAATGGAATTTATATAGCGCTATAATTATCTTGTAAAAAACAAATCAAAGCGCTTGCATTCGACCCACTCCTACACATGAGAACCAACAATAATTAACAGTTTTTACAAAATACACACACACACACACACACACACACACACGCACGCACACACACACACACACACACACACACACACACACACACACACACACACAGAGGTTAGACACTTCGGCAGGATGATGGGAATTTTGGTCATTGAAGACGGGGACAGATAATTATGAGATGAAACAATAGGGAAAAGTCTAAGGTTTGAAATAGATATGTCTTGAGGCTGGATTTAAAAGTGTCGTAAGTAGGCTCTCGCGAAAGGAGAGAGGGAGGTCATTCCAGATTGATGGACCAGAAATAGAGAAAGCGCGACGGCCAACTGTGGATTAGTTATATCTAGGTATTCGTAGGCACAGGGTATCTGCAGCAGAGCGGAGGGAACGAGAAGGGGTGTACAGGTGAAGACATTCACAGAGGTAGGAAGGTGCTGTACTGTGGAGGCATTTATAACAGACCAATCAATACAACTAAGAAGCCTGATGTATGTTCAAACTGACAAAAATGTTCTGCTGGGTGTTTCCTCAACGTAAAACCACAACAGGACCGACCATCCTGGTGCAGTGGTTAGCGTATTGGGTAACTGGCCTGGAGATAGTCGGATCTCATAAGACTTATAGGACTTTTTAACCAGCCGCCATGGCGCAGTGGTTAGCGTTTTGGATTTCGGACTGGAAAGTCGCGGGTTCGAATCCCATAAGGGTCATAGGATTTTTTTTCTTTTACTCTGACCTCCTACCTACCTAGAGTGAGTTTGCTATGTGTTATTTGGGAAGACTGGGGGATCCCACATTCGAGCTTTAGCACTTAATGGGTGCAGTTTTGAGAGTGTTGCTGAAATCACCTTGACCAACACTGCTGGTACCTGTATCTCTCCGGTCCGGTTGAGGCCTGGATAGATTGTGATACGAGGCGTAGAGTACAGCCCTATTCAGTAGTCTCAGAGTTGGTGCACTTTCGTAGTAACATCATTGTATCATTCTTATCACCATTGATCATTATGCAATAAGAAGAAAATCGTCTCTGATTCGGTTTCCCTGGCTGCTCTTGTCGTCTCAAAGTGACATCAATTTCGGTTTTTGAAAAACGTCATTTCTGTACCTGCAGTGAGTTAGTACCACAGCCTTCGAGTCTGGAGATGCACTGGAGAAAGTGGTTGGAGGGATGTTGTAGTAGTCACTATCCAGATGGGCATCTGACTCAGTCTGACTCCACGACTGAGCTATTGATGTCATCACTCAGTATGGGTGCACGAATAACCCTTTATTGTCGTCAGTAGGGGGCTTAGCAGACGGTGTTTGGCGTGTGTTAGCTTAGAACAGGCAGCACTGAACACCACCAGACCCAGCAGCAGTGCAGGGCCCTTCTAGCTGGTGGCCCCAGGGCAGCGTAACATCGATGAGCTCCCTGTGGATCTCTGATCCCGAGATTGCGACGTGACAAACCTGGGCATGACTGGGGTGCGGGAGAGATCGAAAACAAACGGCGCCAAAACAGCAGGAATGCAACGTCATCAAAGATGAGACAGCAACTACAAACCAAAAACAACAAAACAAAATTGCATAAATCAGGAGGTAAGGTGGTCATGTCAACCTGTTACATATCGCTTGTGACGAAGTCAAAACAACCCACATTTCGGCACTGTCAGGACAGTTCACACCAGTTTGACACTCTCATCAGTTAAGCAACAGGACTGTGTGACTTGAAATAAGACAACGACTAATTACAAGCAGATTATACAAACACAACAATTTAGGAGTGCAGCTACGTAATGAACTTTTTTTTAAAAGACTGAATAATAAGATATCTCGACCCCATTCACCATTCACAAACCTCCCTCGAAAAGCGTTTCGAAGCCAGTGCATTGCCTGCATGTAGAGGCCTAAAGGTTAAGGAAACCATGCTTGACAAACTGACACTCATCCATTCGTCTCCCTAGGTCGCCTTGCTTGTGTGGTAATGGACAATTTCTGGATGCTGTGGCACTCTGTCCTCAAAGGGTAAAGAGGAGAGTACATTGTAGTGATGAACTGCTGCGTTCTGTCCTAGGCAGTTACAATGTGTGTGTACCCTTCAGTACTACTTAGACTGCTGCTACTACTACTACCACTACTACTACTACTACTACTACTACTACTACTACTACTACTACTACTACTACTACTACCACTACTACTACTACTACTACTACATCAACAGCACCAGCAACCAAAGCAGTAACATCAACAAGAAAACTGCAGCATGCCCACTGCTTTACCATCACTAACAACAGCAATATTATCATTAACAACAACAACGACGACGACAACAGCAACAACACCAGCAACCAAAGCAGTAACATCAACAACAACACTGCACCATCCCTGCACTACCATCGCCAACAAAAGATGCCAACAACAACATTAGCAAGAACAGCAACAAAACCAGCAACCAAAGCATCAACATCGACAGCAAAACTGCAATATCACCACTGAAGTACTACCACCAGCAACGACAACAACAACATCACTAGCAACGAAAGTAGCAACACCAACAAAAAACTGCAACAACATCATCCTCGCTGCACTACAATCCCCAACACCATCATCAGCCACAGGAACATCATAACAGCAACCAAGTAATATCCACAACAAAAAAATGCAACATCACTATCACGGCACTACCATCACCAGCAACTGCAACATCAACTACAAAAAACAGCAACAACAACAACATCAGCAACCAAAGCAGCAGCAGTAACAACAACAACAACAAAGCTGAAACATCCCCGCTACATTACCATCACCACAACAGCAACATCATCGCTAACAACAACAAAAGTAGCAACATCAAATGCACAACTGCAACATCACCATCACTGCACTACCATCACCATCATCATCACCATCATTATCAACAGCAACAACATGATCACAGCAACAACAGAGATAAGACAAACGACATAACCCAATGCTCATAGGATCCTGTCAAATTGGATAGCAGGGGCAAAACAAATAGCCTATCGCACGCAGCACGCCACTTGTTCAAGCCTACACACTATTCTCTGCAGCTGTCGCATCCAGCTGGATAAGCCCCCATACCTGAACATCTATTGAGAACGTTCTTTCGATACCTATTAGGCTTTGTACACCGTTGATGTACAAAGCAAGCGATAGTAGATTTCAATAGAAGCAGAGAGAGAGAGAGAGAGAGAGAGAGAGAAAGGGGGGGGGGGGGGGGGGAGGGAGAGGAGGGGAGAGAGAGAGAGGGGAGGGAGAGAGAGATTTTCTTCTTTTATATCGAGGATAATGGAATAAGCACTTATGTGCTTTTTTACATCCAGTCCCCGTGTGTATGCGGTTTTGTCAATTTTGTCATCTGTTCCCACCGGCACACAATGGCCTACTCTTACGAAAAGCGGAACAGGATTTAACGTGTGCGCAAGATGTTCTGCGTGCGTTCGCACACAGGGCCTCGGTTTATAGTCTAATCCGAAGGACTTTTGGGGAGAGTGGAGTCTGCACTGATGTTAACTCCAGGGGAAAATATCCCCCTTGAACGGGAATCGAACCTGGGTTGTCAGATTGCAAGCGCAATGTTCTGACCACTAGGCTATCCGTCCCCAGCAACCAATGCAGTAACTGGAGTGAGAGAGAGAGAGAGAGAGATGAGAGAGAGAGAGAGAGAGAGAGAGGAGAGAGAGAGATGAGAGAGAGAGAGAGAGAGAGGAGAGAAGCAGATCAACACAGGTTAAGTCAAACAGAGAGAAAAGGACACAAAGGAAGAAAAGAAGAGAGACAGACAGACAGACATATAGACAGACAGACAGAAAGCGAGCGATAGAGAGAAAGAGACATAGATTGGAGAGAAAATAGAAGCTTACAGACTCAGAGAGAAGCAACCACAAAGAAGGAGAAGGAGATGGACAGAGGAAAAATAAAATATACAAAAATGGAACAGATTTAGACGGAGAAAAAAACCCACAAAAAGACACTAACCGAAACATTGCTTTACAATAATATGCATATCTTTTCTCCCTCCCGGTTTTTTTAAAAATATCTTTATTTTCTCCATTTTTAAATACCTATCTCTTTCACTGATCCCACAATATATATATATATATATATATTTTTTTTTTTTTTTTAAAACGGGGGTGGGAGAAGGGGAAGAAAGATATGTATTTGAAAATGGAAGAAAATGGTACGTATTTAAAAGGAGGGGGGCGAGGGAGGGGAGATATGTATTTAAAACTGGCCTACAATTTGTCACGAGACGTTTGTTTGGCAGGTTTATTTTTTCGAGACTTAAAACTGTATTTATTCGGTTGTTGTTGGTGGGTTTTTTTTTAAATAGAGAATTTCCCTCGCAGTCTCTTAGATAAGAGACATAATTCTTAGCATAGATAACGATAAAACAAATAACACAAAATATAGATATACAAAATGGAACAAAAGCAACGACTGTTGATTCCTGAACTTTCTCATGGACGAGATTGTATTTCTTCTTTCGATGGACAATGACAATGACAAATTCTTTTATTTCGAGGATAATGAATAAGCACCCGTGTGCTTTTTTACATCCAGTCCCCGCCCTTAGGGATATATAAGAGAGAGAGACAGAGAGAGAGAGAGAGAGAGACAGAGAGAGAGAGAGAGAGTGTGTGTGTGTGTGTGCGTACGTGCGTGTGTGTGTGTGTGTGTGTGTGTGTGTGTGTGTGTGTGTGTGTGTGTGTGTGGTGTGTGTGTGTGTGTGTGTGTGTGTGTTGTTGTTGTTGTTGTTGTTGTTGCTTCGATTTTACGTCTGTTCACTCAAAGTGATAATTATTAGACGATGGGAAGGGGAGGGGACATTGATGTTGATGGTTGTGTGCTGTGAAATTGGTATCTGTTGCTAAAATATCCTAGGCAGTATACAGAAAAAGGCTAAGCAATGTGTGTGTGTGTGTCTGCGTGTGTGTGTTTCAGTGTGACAGCTACTTTTTACTATTTGTGGAATTGAACCTAAGACTTTTCGTGTTTTTTGTCCACCTGCTGGACGCTATAGCCGAGTG
>CM054138.1:47359876-47362376 GCA_028751875.1 Rapana venosa
TCGTTATGGTTCTTATATACGACGGATATCTACTACAGAGAGAGACAGAGAGAGAGAGAGAGAGAGAGAGAGAGAGAGAGAGAGAGAGAGAGAGAGAGAGAGAGAGACAGACAGACAGACAGACAGACAGACAGACAGACAGACAGACAGACAGACAGACAGACAGACAGAAACAGACAAACCGACAAATACACACACACACACACAGGCTTTATACATCAAGGACATTTTAACCTTTTTTCTATGGAATGTGGACACATCTTCTTGATAAGGGTGTTGACAGACAGATATGTAACATATAGGCCTATACTATACGTGTGTGTGTGTGAGTGCGTGCGTGCGTGTGTGTGTGCGCGCGCGCTGTGCGTGCGTGCATGTATGTGTGTGCGTGCGTGTGTACGCTCTGCGTGTGTGTGCGTGTTCGTGTGTGTGTATGCGAGTATGCGTGTGCGTGCGTGCGTGTGTACGCTCTGCGTGCGCGCATATGTTTGTCAGTGTGTGTGCTTGCGCGCGCGTGTGCGCTCCGCGTGCGTGTGTGTATGTGTGTGTGTGCTTGAACAGTAGAGGGCATGACAGCGTTACATATTAAAGACAGGTCATCCAGGTCGCGTTAGGAATATTGTATAACCAGGCCTCTGACCCGATTGAGCCATTATTTCATTCAGTGTTTGCAAAACCAACGACGAAACTTGCTGTGGCGTCTCAAGACATAATTATATTTCAAACCTAAGATTTTCCTCTCCTGCTTCATCTTAGCTTTTCCCTGCCTTCAACAGCCAACATTATTGTTATCACCCTGCCAAAGTGCCTTTGTGTGTGTGTGTGTGTGTGTGTGTGTGTGTGTGTGTGTGTGTGTGTGTTGTGTGTGTGTGTGCGTGCGTGCGTGCGTGTGTGCGTGCGTGCGTGCACATTTGGACTTGTTAGAACTATTGATTGTTACTGGCTGCATGACTGTGTAAGAATGAGCTGAGTGCAAGTGCTTTGATTTGTCTCTGCAAGATACAGCGCTTTATAAATTAATTTTTTGAAATTATTATTATTATTACTATTATTAGGAGTAGTAGTATTGTTGTTGTTGTTATCATCATCATTATTAATCATTATTATTATTATTATTATTACTATTATTATCATTATTACGAAGAAGAATTCTTGTTTGGAGCTTTCTAGCCATTCTAGCAGTAGATTCGGGCTTGTCATTGCTCAATCAAAACTTTTAGTCCGTAGTCTTTCCACTAAAATAATTCAGGCCTGTAATTAGTCTAATAATAGTTATGGTATGTGATTACGTGATTGGAAAAAAAAGTCTGGCCTGTACTAACTGTATTGAGGAATTTTGGTCTGTAGTCATTCCACTGAAGAATTCTGGTTTGTAATTATTCCATTGAAGAATTCTGGCCTGCAATCACTCCATTGAGGAATTCTGTATTCTGGTCTATAGTCATTCCAGTGAAGAATTGTGGTCTATAGTCATTCCAGTGAAGAATTCTGGCCTATAGTCATTCCAATGACTTATTTTGATCTGTAGTTTTTATAGTGAAGAATTCTAGTCTGTAATCATTCCAGTGAAGATGTCTTGTCTGTAATCATTCCAGATAAAAAAAATTCTGGTCCGTAACCATTCCAGAGAAAAATTCTTGTTTGTAGTCATTCCAGTGAAGAATTTTGGTCTGTAGTCATTCCAGTGAAGAATTTTGGTCTGTAGTCATTCCAGTGAAGATGTCTTGTCTGTAATCATTCCAGTAAAGAATTCTGGTCTGTGGTTATTCCAGTGAATATTTATGAATTCTGGTCTGTAGTTATTTCAGGGTCATTCCAGGGAAGAATTCTGGTCTGTAGTTATTCCAGTGAAGAATTCTGGTCTGTAGTTATTCCAGTGAAGAATTCTGGTCTGTAGTTATTCCAGTGAAGATTTATGAATTCTGGTCAGTAACCATTCCAGTGAAGAATTCTGATCTGTGATCATTCCAGTGAAGAATTCTGGTCTGTAGTTATTCCAGTGAAGAATTGTGGTCTGTAGTCATTCCAGTGAAGAATTCTGATCTGTAATCATTCCAGGGAAGAATTCTGGTCTGTAGTTATTCCAGTGAAGAATTCTGGTCTGTAGTCATTCCAGTGAAGAATTCTGAATTCTGGTCTGTAGTTATTCCAGTGAAGAATTCTGGTCTGTAGTTATTCCAGTGAAGAATTCTGGTCTGTAGTTATTCCAAGGAAGAATTCTGGTCTGTAATCATTCCAGGGAAGAATTCTGAATTCTGGTCTGTAGTTATTCCAGTGAAGAATTCTGGTCTGTAGTCATTCCAGTGAAGAATTCTGAATTCTGGTCTGTAGTTATTCCAGTGAAGAATTCTGGTCAGTAATTATTCCAGTGAAGAATTCTGGTCTGTAGTTATTCCCGTGAAGAATTCTGGTCTGTAGTTATTCCAGTGAAGAATTCTGGTCTGTAGTTATTCCAGTGTCATTCCAAGGAAGAATTCTGGTCTGTAGTTATCCCAGTGAA
>CM054138.1:47367376-47387376 GCA_028751875.1 Rapana venosa
ACAGACAACAAGAGTTGCTGTTTGAGCGTTGGGCGATTGAAGAAGAAAGAAGTTCACAGCCTTTACCAACCCCAGGGCTAGCTGTCACCACGCTCAATTTCAATGCTTCCATCAACATTCTATCTACTTCAAACGCAAAAATAATTGCTAATCCAACCAAAATATCAAACGCTGTCAACCCTTAATAATAAAAATTATAAGAAAAAACGAACACACATATCTCATGGCACATTCTTCTTCTTCCGTCATCGAACGCCCAGAGACCAACTAGTGTTGTCGGTCATATGAGCGAAAATGGGTTAGGCTACCGTTAAGCGCCTGACAAGTCAGGCCTAGCGCGTCCAACTTTGGCGAAATGGTATAATAATGATCTTTACTGTTCTATTCCATAATTAAGCAGAGAGAGAGAGAGAGAGAGAGAGAGAGAGAGAGAGAGAGAGAGAGAGAGAGAGAGAGAGAGAGAGAGAGAAATAAGAAATACGAAATTTTATTTAAAGAGGGTAATAGTTTAAGTACAATGACTTTTTTTCATCCAGCCCTGAAAAGAGGGAGAGAGAGAGAGAGAGAGAGAGAGAGAGAGAGAGAGAGAGGAGAGGAGAGAGATGAGAGAGAGAGAGAGAGAGAGAGAGAGAGAGAGAGAAGGCTGCTTTGATGTATCCAGACGTGTGTGTGTGTGTGCGCGCGCGCGTGAGTGTGCGTGCATGTGTGCGCATGCATACGTGAGTGGAGGTGTGTACACGTGTAGGTATGACGTGTTTACAAGTGTACGTGCGGGCGTCGAGTGTGCACACGTATAATGTAATAGTACGCACATACGCGAGTACGTACTTAACGTGCGTGCATATTTATGTGTGTGTACGTGTATATTTGCTGTTCTTCTTCGAGTGTCGCTAAAATACTGATAATTATCGATTATCATGTAATCATGCTGCTGGCAGCGGTGTTCGGCAGCAACTGCCTGAGTGTGGGGTATTACCGGGCCTTCGGGGTGTTCTTCGTGGAGATCATCGACACCTTCCAGTCCTCCACCTCCCTGACCTCCCTCATCATGGGCGTGCAGGCTGCAGTCCTCTCCATCTCAGGTCAGTCACCATCTAAAGGTAAAGGTGTCCCCATAACCTATAAGGTCGTAAGGGAGCGAGGCGTCAGAGACTTCACTTCTCTAAAAAGTATGTTCTTTCGAGCCAGAAGGCCCATAGAGCCGAATCTTATCCCGGTTTCTGTAGCGTTAAGCGAACTGATGGTTTTTCACCACCCCTGTGACAGGACGCTAGTCTGTCGCCAGATACTTCCCCAGCAGAGCTGGTACCCACTTGTACACCTGGGTGGAGTGAGGAAAATAGGAGTAAAGTGTCTTTCCCAAGGACACAACACCGAGCCGAGCGGGGATCGAACCCGCGACCTCTGGATCACGAGTTGACCGCCTAAACCACTCGACCACGGTGCCTCCTTCACTTCTCTAGGGGGCCAGCATATTGAGAGCGGCGCCCATCTCTTCTCCCTCGCTGCTTTACCTTCCCAGACCCTAAAGAGGGCAGGTATTCATTTACAGCTGGGTGAACTTAGGGGAACTGTACTTGAAGCCAAGGCCCGCAAACAGTTACCCATTCAAGTGGTAACGCTGCTTAACTTAGCTAGGGGAAAGCGAGTGCTGCGACCACTTAGCTATCCCGTCCCCAAGTCACCATGTACACTTACTTTCTTTCTTCTTCTTCTTCTTTCTCTTCTTCTTCTTCTTCTTCTTCTTCTTCTCTCTTCTTCTTCTTCTTCTTCTTCTTCTTCTTCTTCTTTCTTCTTCTTCTTCTTCTTTCTTTTCTTCTTCTTCTTTTCTTCTTCTTCTTCTCTTCTTCTTCTTCTTCTTCTTCCTTTCGTTCCTTGGCTACAGCTCAGCTAGCCCTGATAATTATGGCCTCTGTGGTCGGCACGGCTATAAACAACAAGACTAGATATGGCTAGAAGAGCTCGAATGCGTATACTTCATCATCGTGTCTGATGTGTGTGTGTGTGTGTGTGTGTGTGTGTGTTGTGTGTGTGTGTGTGTGTGTGTGTGTGTGTGTTGTGTGTGTGTTTGCAAGGACAGATTGTAAGACTGAGCTTGGCCTAAAATCTTCATCCTTGCGCGTTAGAGATCATTCATTCATTTATTTATTGTTTGATCGATTCATTCATTCATTCATTAACGCACTCTCTCTCTCTCTCTCTCTCTCTCTCTCTCTCTCTCTCTCTCTTCCTCTCTCTCTCTCTCTCTCTCTCTTCTTCTCTTCTCTTTTTCTTTCTTTCTTTCTCTTACATAAAAGGAAACCACCTAAACACCAAGACTTAACTCTGAACCCTTGTCTTGTCCTTTCTCCTCCTTCTCTTTTCGTCTACTTCGTCTATCCTCTGCTGCTCTCTGAAACCATCATCATCATCAACAAACAAACAAACAAAATCTGGCAGAAGTCTTTTTTTTGTTTCCTCCCTCGGTTTCAATGTCTATTCACTACTAGGTGGTTTAGGCAAGCACAAATCCAGCCACGTACAGTCGTATGATGGTGGATCGGTGGCCTAGAGGTAACGCGCCTGTCTAGAAAACGAAAAGTCCGAGTCGGAAGTGTGTGGTGGTTCAAATCCCGTTTGGACCCGAAACTTTTCCCCCATCCATTAGATCATGAGTGGTGGTCTGGGCGCTAGTCTTTCGGATGAGACGATAAACCGAGGTCCCGTGTGTTGCACATAATTATTTCTATCTATCTATCTATCTGTCCCGTAGTCTGACGACCGTGGGGGCACCCTCAAAGACTCAACAACCAGTTCCCTCCATTCCTCTCTCTGTTCTGCCTTTCTCAGGGTTTTGTTGAGTTCTAGGCCTGCCCATTCGCTGATGTTATCCTCCCAGCTCTTCCTTGGTCTGCCTCTTCTTCTTCCTCCTTGGACAGTGCCTTGCAAAACTGTCTTTGTAATTCCTTGGGATCTTGTGACATGCTCTTTGGTGTGTCTTGAACAGCTCTGATAGTGCACAACGTGTTGCTGCCTTTGGTGGGGGAGAGGAGGTCTGCGTTGGTGGGGGGCCTGCTGATGGCCTCTGGTATGGCGCTGACCACCTTCGCCACCTCCGTCACCTACCTCCTCTTCTCCCTCTCCTTCCTCATCGGTACGTTCCTGGCATCACCCCCTCACCCATCCACCCCCCTCTACACCATCAACCCCATCCACCCCCTGTCAACAAGCAAAAGTTGTGGTGGTGAAAGTGGTGGAGGTTGTGGTTGTTGTGGTGGTGGTGGTTGTGGTTGGGGGGGGAGGAGTGTGGGAGGGGTGAGAGCGGTGTGTGTGTGTGTGTGTGTGTGTGTGTGTGTGTTGGTTGGTGTTTGTGCATGCTGTGTGTGTGTGTGTGTGTGTGTTTGTGCCTGAGTGTGTACGCGTGTGAGTGTGTGTGAGAGCTCTTGGTTTTCTTAATATGTATTGTATATTGATAATGACGAACCCATTAATGCCTAGTGCAGTGAGAGAAGATATGATCAGAAAAGGAATAGCTTTTCTCGTGTGTCTGTAGTGTGTGACACATACCGATTGCAAATAGTTTTGACAAATTAAGATTTACACACCCAAACACACACACAATCTCTCTCTCTCTCTCTCTCTCTCTCTCTCTCTCTCTCTCTCTCTCTCTCCACACACACACACACACACATACACACACACACACACACACACATAGATGGCTTGATGAAAAAAAGCAAATGCATTGCTTATTCAATGTACCATCTGGAAATAAAAATTTTACTTGACTTGACACACACATACGAAGATATGTAATACTACACTTTAAAAAAGGCTAGATGTGTGTGTGTGTGTGTGGAGCGGGGGGTGGGGGGTTACACTCAACATATAATCTAACCTAACTAATCTAACACACGTGCATATATGGTAACAACTCTGCGCAGGACTAGGTAACGCCATGACCTACGGGCCAGGCCTGGTGCTGTTGGGCCAGTACTTCCAGCGGCGGAGAGCTCTGGCCATGTCGGTGGCCAACACAGGGTCCAGCGTGGGCAGCATGACCCTGCCCGTGCTGGCCTCCTTCCTCCTGCAGCGCTACGGCCTGAGCGGAGCCTGGCTGCTGTACGGAGCCGTCACCCTCCACATCTGCGTCTTCACCAGTCTCTACAGGCCTCTGACATCTGCCCCGCAGACCTCACGTCAAGGCCAAGAACAGTCCGGGACCGACGCGGAATCTTCTCAAGCTTTGCTCAAAGGAGAGAAAGAGGTCCAAGCCCCTCGGGTGGAGAAAACGACCGAAGGTTGTGGACAAACTGCTGCCGTGTTCGGATCGGCGAAGATTTACGCTGTACCTGATCTCGCGGAGGACAAAGCTGTACCGAGGAAACAGTCCCCGAAAGAGGGGTTGATCGACGCGTGTCACGGTGACCGAGAAGAGCAGTTCGGGTCCCTTCCCGTAGCTGAGAAATATCTGTCGTATCTCGGAGAAGGGGAGGAGGCTAAGGCGTTCTCCAGTGCTCAGGACGTGTCTGCGGGCAAGCCACTCACCAAGAGCCACCTGCACGGCAGGAGAAGCAGCACCTTGGGGGACCTGAGGTTCCCTCCTGCCTCTTCCCGCCGTCACCGTCACCGTCACCCTCACCACCATCACTACAGCAACACGTCAGTCAGCACGAACGCGGTGATGCAGAGGAAGCTGATCCGGGATGTGGTGACCCACTCCAGCCACCCCCACCTCGCCGTCACCTCGCCCTCCTTGAGCTCCCTCTACCAGGAACGACCAACAGCGACCTCAACCTCAACCTCCGGCCCAAAACAGTCGGAGACACCCGCATCGCGCAGATGCGGAGGCTTCTGGACGCGCGTCGCCTGCGACGGGGACCTGCTGCGGAAGCCTCTGTTCTGGCTGGTGCAGGCCTACGTGTGCGTGGGCGTGGTGGGGTCCACGGGGGCGGGGTCTACCTGCCCGCGCTGTGTCAGGAGAAGGGGCTGGACAAGGGCCAGACGGCGGTGGTGCTGAGCACCTGGGGAGCCCTCAACCTGGCGGGCCGCCTGCTGTGCGGGCTGGTGGCGGACCGCCGGTGGCTCGGGCCCTCCTCCATCTCCCTCGTCTCCTTCCTCCTCATCGGCCTGCTCTTCCAGCTCGTGCGCTTCCTGCCGCCCTCGCTGGGCCCCATGGTGGCGCTGGCCGCGGTGTACGGGCTGTTTGAGGGCGCCTTCTTCACCATGCTGCCCCTCATCATCATCGACTTTGTGTCCTTGCGCCACTTCTCCAGGACCTTCGGCTTCGTCCAGCTCTCTCAGGGCGCCTTCGCTACCTGTCGTACCCGGTGTTGGGTGAGTGTGGGTGGCTTTTCTTTGTGTTGTGTGGGTTGTGTTGGGGTGAGTGTGGGTGGCTTCTTTGTGTTGTGTGTGGGTTGTGTTGGGTGAGTGTGGGTGGTTTCTTTGTGTTGTGTGGTTGTGTTGGGTGAGTGTGGGTGGCTTCTTTGTGGTGTGGGTTGTGTTGGGTGAGTGTGGGTGGCTTCTTTGTGGTGTGGGTTGTGTTGGGTGAGTGTGGGTGGCTTCTTTGTGGTGTGGGTTGTGTTGGGTGAGTGTGGGTGGCTTCTTTGTGGTGTGGGTTGTGTTGGGTGAGTGTGGGTGGCTTCTTTGTGTGTGTGGGTTGTGTTGGGGTGAGTGTGGGTGGCTTCTTCGTGTTGTGGGTTGTGTTGGGAGAGTGTGGGTGGCTCCTTTGTGTGTGTGGGTTGTGTTGGGTGAGTGTGGGTGGCTTCTTTGTGTTGTGTGTGTGTGGGTTGTGTTGGGTGAGTGTGGGTGGCTTCTTTGTGTTGTGTGTGTGTGGGTTGTGTTGGGTGAGTGTGGGTGGCTTCTTTGTGTTGTGTTGTGGGTTGTGTTGGGTGAGTGTGGGTGGCTTCTTTGTGTTGTGTGTGTGGGTTGTGTTGGGTGAGTGTGGGTGGCTTCTTTGTGTTGTTGGGTGAGTGTGGGTAGCTTCTTTGTGTTGTTGGTTGTGTTGGGTGAGTGTGTGTGGCTTCTTTGTGTTGTGTGTGGGTTGTGTTGGGTGAGTGTGGGTGGCTTCTTTGTGTTGTGTGTGTGGGTTGTGTTGGGTGAGTGTGGGTGGCTCCTTTGTGTTGTGTGTGGGTTGTGTTGGGTGAGTGTGGGTGGCTTCTTTGTGTTGTGGGTTGTGTTGGGTGAGTGTGGGTGGCTCCTTTGTGTTGTGTGTGGGTTGTGTTGGTTGAGTGTGGGTGGCTCCTTTGTGGTGTGTGTGGGTTGTGTTGGGTGAGTGTGGGTGGCTCCTTTGTGGTGTGGGTTGTGTTGGGTGACTTCTCTGTGGTGTGGTTGTGTTGGGTGAGTGTAGGTGGCTCCTTTGTGGTGTGGTTGTGTTGGGTGAGTGTGGGTGGCTTCTTTGTGTTGTGGTTGTGTTGCTTATTTTTCATTCTTTGTTTCTGTATTTGTTTGTGTCTGTCTGTCTGTCTGTCTTTCTTTCATTTTTTCTTTCTTTCTTTCTTTCTTTTTTTGTTTCTTCTTCTTTTTCTTTTCTTCTTCTTCTTCTTTCTTCTTCTTCTTCTTCTTCTTCTTCTTCTCGTCGTCGTCGTCCTCCTCCTCATCATCTTCATCTTCATCTTCATCGTCATATTCTTCTTTTCTTTAGTGTCGTTGTCTGGTGTTTATCATTATGTTATTATTTGTTGTTGTTTTGGTGTTTCTTTAAAAAAAATTTGTCTGCCCTCTACAAACTGAGATTATCCCGTGTCTGTATTCATTTTCTGGCAAAGGCTACTCGTCATCATCCTTTCTTATGATTATGAAGAGCGCTTACTCTTATTTACTGATGGATGTGTAGCACAGGCGGCATTTTGAATCTTAGTTCGTCATTACCTTTTAATGGAGTTTGAGTGGGATTTAACTGTCAAATCCCCATCATCTTTTCGTGGATATTGAAACATTTCTGACCATCATTCGTCTCTGCTTTTAGCAGATGTTGATTTTTTTTTGTGGGAAGGGATGGGGTTGGTTGTAGGAGGAGGGTTTCATTTCTTGGCTAGGGACGTTTACCAGCAGTGAGATTTTGCGTACGCGAAAGTGTTTGCCCTCCTTTAAGACAGTCGTATTCCGATCTTGCGGATGGTGTCTTAACACGACACCTGTGTGCACGCGGGGCTTTAAAAAAAAAAAGTCATCTGTTCCTATCGACGCAAAGTAACCTACACTTCCGAAAGGTGGAACGAATTTTAACGTGTGCGCAAGATGCTATACGTGCATTCACACACGTGGCTTCAATTTATAGTCTCACCCGAAAGACTTTTCGGAGAATTGGAGTCAGTACTGATGCTAACTTCTTACTTTACTTTACTTTACTTTTTCCTTCCGCTTGTACTCTGTGGCGTCGCGGGGAGATATAACTGTCTGTCTGCTGCAAGGCGGGTAGCTTGGAGAAGGGACAATCCATGGACTTTCAGTGTTTATGCCACGGATTGCTAAGTTCAGGGGGGGGGGGGGGGGGGGGGAGGGGATCACCTAATACGGGCGTGTCCATGGTGGCTCAATTCCGGGCCGTCAGGTCACGAGCACAATATTCTAACCACTAGGCTGTTCCGCTCCCCAAGTGGTATTTTGGTTTTTCATAATTTCTAATGAGGGGTACTGAATTTTTTTTTTTTTATTGTCTGTTATTGAATGTTGAGCGGTATTTGATCATCATACCTCAACATTTCAAAATCAAGCTGAGGGCTTATAAATCATCGTTATTGTTAACGTCTTCTAAAAGATGAGAATAGTACTTGTTCAGCATTTCTTTTTCTCTTATTCTGGATGTTACATTTTTAATCGTCTTTTGTTGGTGGTATTTGAAGATCATCGTCACCATCTGAAATAAATGCTGAGTATTGTTTGATATTTCATTTATCGTCATATTCTAACGAATGGATGGTTTATGATCATCATTCCATCATCTTTTAAACCATGTTGAGTGGTGTTTCATCTTTATTCTTTTTTTTCTTCTAATGAATTGTGTGGAATATTCAATCACTAATCTTTTGTGTGTGTGTCAGTGGATGTGTGAGTGCTCAATCATGATTCATCCTCGCGTTTAAATGGATGCTTGGGGACATTTTTGCCATCATTGATACCTTTTAATGTGTTAAGGGCGGTGCTTCGATCATTCATCATCGTTTCTAAATGGATGCTAGGTGACATTTGACTATAATTGTTACCTTTCCATGTATTGTGGCGGTATTTTAATGATTCATCGTCGTTTTTAATGAATGCTGTGTCACATGTCGCTATCATTGATATCTTTCAATGTATTGTGGGTGGTACTTCAATCCTTCATCATCGTTTTCGATGGATGTTGAGTGACATTTATATCATTGCTACTTACTACTACTACTAATTCGACGACGACGGCGATGACGACGACTGCTGCTGCTGCTGTGCTGCTGCTGCTGCTGCTACTACTACTACTACTACTGCTACTGCTACTGCTGCTGCTGCTGCTTCTATTTCTACTACTACTACTACTATTACTACTACTACTACTACTACTGCTGCTGCTGCTGCTGCTGCTGCTGCTGCTGCTGCTGCTGCTGCTCTCTCCTCCTCCTCCTCCTCCTCCTCCTCCTACTACTACTACTTCTACTACTACTACTACTACTACTACTACTACTACTACTACTACTACCACCACCACCACCACCACTACTACTACTACTACTACTACTACTATACTGTAGCTACAGCTATGCTGTACTTTGTGTGCAGGTCGGCTGAGAGACGTGACGGGAGATTACTACGCAACATTCCATTGTTTAGGTGCATGTGCACTGATGGCCAGCCTGCTACTGCTGCTAGAGTCAGGTGCACGTGCACTCAGAACAGCACGAACCTCCGAGAAAGATTTATCGTCTTCCAGCGATGATGTCTGAATGAATGAAGAATGAATGAATGAGTGTGTGTGTGTGTGTGTGTGTGTGTGTGTGTGTGTGTGTGTGTGTGTGTGTGTGTGTGTGTGGAGAGAGAGAGAGAGAGAGAGAGAGAGAGAGAGAGAGAGAGAGAGAGAGAGAGAGAGAGAGCGCGAGCGTGCGTTCGTGCGTGCGTGCGTGCGTGCGTGCGTGCGTGCGTGGTGTTTTGTGTGTGTTCTTCAGTTTAACGCCTTTCTAATAAAATTTAAAAAAGTGATACGAGACGAGAAATTATATAGACGAGAGTGAGTGAGTGTGTGTGCGAGTGTGTGCGTGCGTGCGTGGTGTGCGTGCGTGTGTGTGTGTGTGTGTGTGCGTGCGTGCGTGCGTGCGTGCGTGCGTGCGTGTGTGTGTGTGTGTGTGGTGCGTGCAGGTATGGGTGGGGTGGGGTGGGGTGGGGGAGGGTAAAGTGGGAAACATGCATGTATGCATGCATTCTCGAGTTTTTGTTATCGTTCTTGCATGACTTTTTTTGGTACGCCTTTTATTTTTGTGTACATATGTGCCTTTGTGTGCGTCTAAGCCACAA
The DNA here is from genome assembly GCA_028751875.1 of Rapana venosa. NCBI lineage: Eukaryota > Metazoa > Mollusca > Gastropoda > Neogastropoda > Muricidae > Rapana > Rapana venosa. The sequence continues at coordinate 47,376,836 of CM054138.1, forward strand.
CTGTCCATGCTATCATGAATGTCAATTTTACTAGTGGTTTCTGGATGGATGGCAAAATGTAAGCAGAGTCGGTAAAATATTTTATTTTTCCAAACAAAATTATCAACATAGGTACGATCACAAACGTGTTCAAGACTTATTGTTTCGTTGTTGCTGTTGCTGTTGCTCGTGTGTTTGGTTTTAATGATTTTGTGGTGGTGGTGTTGCTGGTACATTTGTTTTAAGGATTTGTTCTTGTTATTTCATATTTCTTTGAATGTTTAAAGGTTAGTGTTGTTTATGTTATATATTTCTTTGAATGATTTAATGTTAGTGTTGTTGTTTTTTTGTTATATTTTTTATGATTTGTTGTTGTTATATTTGTTTTAATGATTCAATTTTGTTGTTGGGTTTTTTTGTTATATTTTCAATGATTTGTTATTGTTGTTTGTTATATTTGTTTTAATGATTCGATTTTGTTTATTGTTTTTTGTTATATTTTCAAAGATTTGTTATTGTTGTTGTTATATTTGTTTTAATGATTCAATTTTGTTTTTTATATTTTCAATGATTTGTTATTGTTGTTGCTATAGTTGTTTTAATGTCGACACCCACTTCAGTGATCAGCTCGACAGGGAAAACCATCTCAAGAGATGGAGATGTATGTGCGTGCGTGCGTGCGTGTGTGTGTGTGTCTGTGTGCGTGCGTGCGTGTGTGTGTGTGCGTGTCTTTGTGTGTTCGTGCGTGGTGTTGTGTGTGTGTTTTGTGTGTGATTGATGATGATGATGGATGATGATGAGAGAGAGATGAGAGAGAGAGAGAGAAAGATGGAGTGGGAGGAGATGGGATGGAGAGAGGATGAGAGAGAGAGGAGAGAGGACAATTAAAATTTATCTGACAAAAAATAAGGTGATGATTGATGAATGATGATGGATAATGATGACAATGACGACGACGATGATGATGATGACGACGATGATGATAATGATTATGTGTGTTTCTTTGTGTGCGTGTGCTTGCGTGCATGCGTGTATGAGTGTGTGTGCGCGCACACGCGCGCCCGCGGGGGAAAGAATAAATATTCTCACCACCACAACTACACCAACACTTGAATTGAGGCAGACATGAACACTGGCTTGACAGTTTTGTTGGTAGGCAGCTGTAGTAACGTACGATCCCACCGGCGCTTCTTACTGATCTATGCAGAAGTTTTTAAGATCCAATGTGTGTATTGAAAGATAAAGATATGTACGATTATAATTATAGGCTACTAAAACCGTTTAAATAATTCATGAGACTGAGTGTCATGGTGTGAGTCTTTGGTTTACAATTCCATACATTATTATTATCATTATTATTATTATTATTATCATTATTATTGTTGTTGTTATTGTTACTATTATTATCATTACAACAAATTTTAAGGTCAAGCTAAGAGTGTTATAGCGATGTACATCATAATTATAATAGGGATGAGGCAAAAATGACAATGAAGAGTGATGGTTATGATGAAGTTAGCTTTATTGTCAAACGGTGTGTATAGAACAAGATTGATTTTAGTGTTCGTGGTGATGAATGTGACGCAATAGAAGAAAGAAAAAAATAGCTGAACTGTTTTCGTTGCTAGTGTATGAAGACATGGTTGTAAAGATTGTGTCAACAGAGCAAGACAATCTGTGTGTGTGTGTGTGTGTGTGTGAATGTGTATACATGTGTGTGTGTGTGTGTGTGTGTGTGTGTGTGTGTGTGTGTGTGTGTTGTGTGTGTGTGTGTGAATGTGTATACGTGTGTGTGTTGTGTGTGTGTGTGTGTGTGTGTGTGTGTGTGTGTGTGTGTTGTGTTCTTACGTTTTTACGTTAATGTATTAAGTGGTGTGGTGTGTGTGTGTGTGTGTGTGTGTGTGTGTGTGTGTGTGTGTGTGTGTGTGTGTGTGTGTGAATGTGTGTATACGTGTGTGTGTGTGTATGTGTGTGTGTGTGTGTGTGTGTGTGTGTGTGTTCTTCTTTAGTTTAACGTCCTTCCACTTATTAGTGATATCAGGTGTGTGTGTGTGTCCGTGCGTGCGTGCGTGTGCATGTTTATGAGTGTTAATTTATGATTGTATAACGTGCATACTCGTGTGCACAGTGCGTGTGTGTTGTGTGCGTGTGTGTGTGTGTGTGTGTGTGTGTGTGTGTGTGTGTGTGTGTGTGTGTGTGTGTGTGTGAGCAAATGTGAAAGAATACACAGTAGTAACGAATTTGATACTGAAAATGAATTTAAACAAATCACGTCCTTGTAATTGGTAGTTTAATGGTGAAACTATAGCCCCTTTTTTTTCAAATTCAGGAGACATTTGGAAATAAAGTTTTAATTGTTTTGCTCACCGTATACATTGCTGCCCTGATCTTTCGACTGCTATAATTATCTTCAAAACTGTCACAAAAAGGTAATTGAAATCATGTTTGCTTATGATTTCACACGTTGTCTTTATTGACGAATTTGTGTGCACCGGCTTGATCCGTGGAAGTTTTTTGTGTAAACCTCTTACTTTTTATTTCAATCTATAAGAAGATGTCACACAAAAACAATGACAATCCCCCACCCCCCACCTCCACACACACACACACACACACACACACACAAAACAATAATATATTGTGTAGATAGAATCCAATTTGTCTTTTTACACGTTAACAAAATGTACTTAAAACAAAAAAGGTAAAAAATTTTGTATGATTACACGTTTTTTAAACATACGATTGTGGCCCCGGATTGTGAAGTTTTGTGTAACTCTACTTTTATTTCAATCTTAAGAAGTTCACAAAAACATAGGCACCCGCACACCTCACGTCAACACACCCCACCACACACACACACAACACTACACGTACACAACATATATGTGTAGACCATTTGTCTTTTATACAGTTACAAAGTAGTACGAAAAAAACAGCAATTTTAGATAGAATACAAGCTTTAAACAAAGGTGATCTACCGGTAATTGAAAGTGATATCTTTGAACTCAAATCATTCACAAAATACGTAAAGTAATACAGACAATAACAACCTAAATCTATAAGTATATAAATAAAACATAATAATAACTAAACTATAAGATAATAATAAATAGAATATATAGTAATATCTTGTAAAGAAAATCAAATATGCATTCATCTTGAATGATTACACAGATGCCAATGCATTAATAAATTTATCACAGCAAACAGAATTACAAAATTCAGTTAAAGCAAACGATATTACAAACATGGTGCGCTGCAGACAAAATCTATAAATAAAATTTCAATAGTCATGTTTTTCAAAAGCCCACACAACACACACAACACACACACACACACACCACACACTCCCAACAACACTCACACAGGTCGTACATTTTAGCAGGGTGATAGGACATGGGTTAGTGAAGGTGGGATGGGTTCTGATATGAAACAGGAGAGGGGGGGGGGGGGGGGACTTAATTTTGAAATAAATATGTATTCAGGCTGGGTAAAAGCTGTTTCAAGATAAAAATCATGCCTTTGGTGGCCGGTTTCTACCGTTGCTGTGGTAACCGCTGATGAGAGTATACATTTTGTTGTTATTGCAAAACAGAAATTAATATGCCTTCCGGACCAGGGCGCCATTTTCTTACTGTTGCCATGGTAACCGGTGATGGTAGTATCAAACGCGATACATTCCATTGTCGTTATTGTTATTGTTGCGTGTACAGGTACGTGTGTGTGTGTGTGACGTGTGTGTGTGTAGTGTGTACGTGCGTGTGTACATGCGTGTGTGTGTGTACGTGCTGTGTGTGTGTATACGTGTGTGTGTGTGTGTGTGTGCGTGCGTGTGTGTGTACGTGTGTGTGTGTGTGTGTGTGTGTGCGCGCGCGTGTGTGTGTATATTCTGACTCTTAAAAAAAAGAAAGCTGCTTTCTTTGCCTGTTGATTCCAGAGATGACAGTGAATGCTTTTGGGTCTGTTGATATTTTTATGTGATTTAAAAAAAAACAATAACTAAGAAATAAAAGAAAGAATATATGTCTTTTTAAAAAGTGGTGTGTGTGTGTGTGTGTGTGTGTACACATGTGTGTGTGTGCGTGCGTGCATGTGAGGTATGTGTATACGTCTGTGCGTTTGCACGCGTGCTTTGTTGTTTGTCATTATTGTTGTATGTTCACAATCTGTGCACATTTTGGTGATATTAGCTATTGTTGCAGAAAGAAGAGACAAAGGAATTGATATGAAGATACAAAGCAAAAAAAAAAAAATTGAAAGATATGCTCCCCCCCACATTGGGTGTGTGTGTGTGTGTGTGTGTGTGTGTGTGTGCGCGCGTGCTTTATGTTGTCATTATTGTATTTGAAAATCTGTTCACATTTGGTGATATTAGATATTCCTTTTTGTAGGAGAAAAAAAGATGAATGCATTACAAAATAAAAAAATAATTGACTGATCATTTCAAGTATCCGCAGCGTTTGTGTGCGTGTGTGTGTGAGAGACAGACAAATTATACTGCTGCGTGCGCACACGTCAGTGTGTGTGTGTGTGTGTGTGACAGAGAGAGAGAGAGAGAGAGAGAGAGAGACAGTCAGACAAACATATCTGTGCTATGTATGATAAAGACAATAATAAAATGCGAGTCAAGACACATACAGACAGACAAACAGACACAGACAGCTTGCTGGTACTAGGAGAAAAACAAGAACAACAACATCAAACATGGGTCAAAACACAAAGAGAATGGAACTGGGAATGATGGACAACACTGACAGCTGTAGGCTAGGTCTACATGTAACCTACAATGCTGCACCACCATTGAGCGTTTGAGTGTTGGCCTTTCTTGTGTCCAGCAACAGGAGCCAGTGGTCTGTCATCCGACAGCAGTGTCAGAAAAACTTCATTTATCATTATTGTTATCATTATTATTATCACCACTATCATTATGTTAGTAGCGAGTCTATCTCCCCCCCCCCAAAAAAAAAAAAGTCATTATCTAAGGGAGGATACTCTCTAAAGTATCCGTGTTACACAGCATTCTTTTATTCCCCCTAGTTCTCTGTATCTTTAACTGCACTTTACTATCAGTCTCACAAAATAACTGAATAGATAAACATATAAATAAATTATTTTAAAAAAATAATAATAATAATAAAATGAAGTTTCAAAAAGACGATTTTCATTTCATGATTGTAAGAGACTTTGAATGCCAGAACAGGCCCTAAACAAGCCGACCTTGAAGTTACGTCCAAGTATTTGGACTATGTTGTGTATGACGGTATGAATGAATGAACTCTTGTGCGAGTGCCTCTAAAGATAACACAATGAACAATTTTGGCAGGTCCTTGGATTTATGTATGGAGGAGGGGGGGGGGGGGGGCAGTATAGCCTAGTGGTTAGAACATTTGCTCTGGCATTCTGATGACCCAGGTTTGAATCCCGTTCAAGGGGATTTTTTCCCTGGAGTTAACATCAGTGCAGACTCCACTCTCCCCAAATGTCCTTCGGATGAGACTATAAACCGAGGACCCGTGTGCAAACGCATGCAGAACATCTTGCGCACACGTTAAATCCTGTTCCGCTTTTCAAATGAGGCCATTGCGAGCCGGTGGGAACAGATGACAAAATTTACAAAACCGCATTCACACAGGGACTGGATGTTAAAAATAAAAAAAAGCACATGAGTACTTATTCCATTATCCTCAATATAAAAGAATAAATAAATATGATTTTTTTTTCACATGGTGATTCTGAATGGTTGTTGTGAAGGGGGTAGGGAGGGGGATTATACCTTGGTGTCTCCTAATGGCTGCATCGTTATGTGCCTACTCAGTGTATGAAATAGTAGAGATTCATCCCAATGGGGAACAGAAGGGAAGAGGGTGATAGGGGTGGGGGTGGTTACGGGTAGTGGAGAGGTAAGACAAATGATGCAACTACTAAGGGTATACATTTTTCATATGGACATTAACAGTGGGATGCAAACAATTTAAAACCAAACCAAACCAAACCCTGCTGTACAGAATGAGAAGAACAGTGTGTGTGTGGTGCATGCATGCGTGTGCATGTGTGTGCATATTTGTGCGAGTAATAATAATAATGTACATTTGAGTGTGCAATTCTGTGTGTGTGTGAGTGCGCGTCTGTGTGTGTGTATAAATATGTGTGTTTGCATGTATGTGTGTGTAAGTGCATGTGTTTGCATGTATATGTGTGTGTGTTTGCATGTATGTGTGTGTGTCGGAGAGAGAGAGAGAGAGAGGAGGGGAGAGAGAGAGAGAGAGACTAGGGGTGGAAAATGGTAGGGGAGAGTTCAGCTCTGGGACAGAGACAACTGACAGATACCTACCTGCGCTGAAGATTATAAACCAGCATGGGAGAGAAGTGGGCAAAGAGAACGGGGGTCAAAAGGTCATGATGTCTGGCCAGCCTCTGCTGCCAGTATCCACCCCATCTTTATGGGCTCTCTGTTCTTCCTAACATCCCCCTTCACTCCTCTGCTGTTACAGCTGCTCCTCATTCCCCTTCATGACGCCCGATAGGCCTACCCATTGTTTGTACTTTGCTTGAGGCCTCTAAATCCTGTTCCGCTTTTCGTAAGAGTAGGCCATTGTGTGCCGGTGGGAACAGATGACAGAATTTACAAAACCGCACACACACGGGGACTGGATGTAAAAAAAGTGGATAAGTGCTTATTCCATTATCCTCGATATAAAAGAATGAAATAAAAAAAATGAAATAACTATTTGGATGAGACTATAAACTGAGGTCCTGTGTGCGAATGCTCGCAGAACAGTTTACACACTCGTTAAAACCTGTTCCGCTTTTTGGAAGAGTGTGCCAGAAGGAAATGGATGACAAAATTGACAAAACTGTATACACATGGGGACTGGATTTTAAATTTTTAAAAAAAGCACGTGAGTGCTTATTTCATTCTCCTTGAAATAAATAATGAAGAATAGAATAACAACATACCCCCCCCCCCCCACCCTTTAAAAAGATTCACCCCTCCCCCCCACCAAAAAAACCCCCATCCGTTCTTGATATTCACTTAACACTTGGACTTTTTGCGCCTCTTTGAAACTGTGATTTTTAAAAGCTCATTTCAAAACAATCAGATATACAAAACCTCTTTTTCCAAGTGTACAAACATAACAAAATTCAATAATGTTAAAACCCAAGATGTAATGCTTGATAAAAAAAAAAAAAACACACACAAAATTAAAAAGCCACGTTTCATTCGTTACTACCACAATCATCCAAAATGTGCACGCTCTCAATTTTGTTCCCAATCTCTCCAAAACCAAGACAGATTTTCAGTCCAAGTCATGCAGTTGATTTATTCTACAAAATCAGCATTTGCTTTCACAGTCACAACAACCTCAACAATACACACACCTTATGGAATATATATTTCACATTTTGTATGAAGGAAAAAAAAAGGATGAGACCTGATAAGGCCCAGTCACAAACAGCGAGTCCATCTTTATCTCAAAACTCACGATAACATAAATACCACACAACAGGAGAATAAAGCAAAAAAGAAGAAAAAAGCTATGAAGGTAATATAATGCTCACTTGTACACATAAACAAAGAATAATGAAAGAATGAAGTTCAAATATCAAACTTGCACACACACACACACATACGCACATTCACACACACATTCCTACAAAAAAACAGTGGGGAGGGGGGGGGGCGGAAAAAACAAAAAAAAACATGTTTCAAAACAAGGATTTTGAAAACGATAGGGGAAGAGGCGACAATCTTTCTGACACTCACCACACAAAAAAACCAAACCAAAAAAAATGTATATATAAAAATAAAAGGGTGAAAAAGAAATGTCAAATATGTATGTGTCCAAACAAACATCCATCACTTTTTGATATAGAGTATGTCGTAGTGGCCAGGTCGATACAGCAGCCTCACTCTGGGATCTGCTCCTTCCGGCACAATCACCTGCACACAAATAGTAGTAGTAATAATAATAATAATAATAAATGGAATTTATATACTGCTATTTATTGCGCTATATCTAAATAGTAGTAGCTTTCAAGAAATGCAGGAAAAAATGTTTCATGAAAAAAAACCTTTATGAAGATTGAACCAAGAACCAAGAGTGATACACTCACACACACACACATGCACGCACGCACGCACGCACGCACGCACACACACACACACACACCCCTACAGAAACTGGTGGGGGGAAAAACTAACACCTTTCAAAATAAATGATTTTGAAAACGAAGGGGAAGCAGCCCATATTTTTTTTCCTAATTCCTCGGCCAGAGCTCCAAGGTTTACCAGGAGTGAGCTGGGCTTTATTTTTTTTAAATATCTGATCATTTTGCTCACCATTAAAGGTAGCCAAATTCTGGCTTCAGGCATGATGCCTAAACACGACATCAGTGTGCATGCAATATATATATATTTTTTTTTGGTCATCCGTTCTTATTGGCACAAATGGCCTACTCTTCCAAAAGGCAGAATGGGTTTTAATGCGAGTGTAAGATGTTATGTCTACATCTGTACACGGGGCCTTGGTTTATAGTCTCATCTGTACGATTTTGGGGGGAGAGTGGAGTCCGTGCTAATGTCAACTTCAGGGGAAAAATCCCCTTGAATGGGGAGTATTTGTGGTTGCTCACACCCAGGTTCAATCCTGGGCTCTCAAACCGGGAGTACAGCTCTCTAACTACTAGGCCATCCTGCCCCCTTGTCCATATAAGACACTGATCAGCAAAAACCTTTCTGCAGACAAGTCTTTCTTTGTCGTAAAGCTGTCAACTGCATCAGGTTTGCAGGAAAATGATTTCTTCAGTCACTGTCATCGGCAGAGCTGGGTACACTTTAATGTAAATTTTCTCTAACATACTATCATAGAACAAAATAATACTCCTTTGCTAGACTGTTTTGTGTTCTCAAAATTAATTATATACTGATAAAACACTTAAAAAATATTTTTTTTAAAGAAGAAAGTAAGTCAAATATGACAAATCTATATCAGGTATATTACCTTTTACCTATATCAGGTTATCATGTAAAATTAATACAAGTCTGTATCAAAGTGTGATGCTAAACCAATCATTCTTCATTTGACTGTTTTAAAAATATGATAAAAATCTTTATATCAAAGCGAGATGTAAATAATACCAATGTCACATTTTTCATTCACTGTTTCTAAAAGCCTTCTAAATATGTATCGAATTGAGATGTCATATTTCACATTGTACACTTCATTGTTTCTAAAAGCCATCTAAATCTGTACCAAACAGTGTGACGTTCCACCATGAAATGAATCGCTTTGCACCTGACCAACTTTTCCACTAGAAGCCATTTTAGGCAAGTGGGGGTGAGCTTGTTGAATTATAGATTTTGAAATATCATTTAACTACAGCCATTCTTCTACCCTGTATTCAAGTATCAAGGCATAATTTTGCTTCCTTTTGCTTTAAAAATGCACTTAAAAACGCTCCAGGCCTCCTTCTGACCACCTGTTATGGTGCGAAACTTGTCAATTTCTCATTTTGTCACTTTCTGCGGTCTATCATTTCAAGTTGTAATAACTGTTCACAGAATTTTCAGATTTTCAATCTGTTTTCTGTATTGAATAGACTTTTTATTGCACATTAATAACATGTTTTCATCATCATCATCAACCATTACACCCAGTGGTGTGTAGGGCAGCAACAAAGCGCTTCCACTCCTGCCTATCCTGGGCTAACCTAGTCACTGATCCCCAAGAGTGCTGCATGACATGTTTTAAACTAAAAATGGACCTCGGGTGTAATACAACTCGTTATGTGGTGGAGTGTCATGTTACTCATTTTACATTCAACTGTTTTGACAAAATGTTCTAAACCTATAAGTCAAAGTCAAATGCACAGCCAGTCTTCAACATTTCTAAAAGCCATTACCTGTATCAAAAGTGACATATACAGCCAATCGTGAATTTTATGTGTCACTAATTTTGAAAGGATAAAAAAAAAAAGATGGGAGTTGCTTGCACAGAATTTCCAGAAGGTGGGATGCTATTTATTCTGACAGGCCCCTGGCATCCCCGCAGGAGATAACTTTGGTTTGATTGCAATGTATTTGATGCAACCTTCTCTTTTCTCGGAGAGCATGTATCCTTGAACAACATAAACTTGTATCTTTTGACAACATATGCATGCTTCATTCAGAATATTGTCCAGTATAGCCATGATTGTTTTTGAAAAAAAAAATTACCCAGAAAATGCACAGAAGTTGTTGGATAAATGTTTTTGAAAAGGCTTACGAAGATTTGTGAATTTTAATGTTTAAAAAAAAATCTTGCTCATTTTATGACAGTTTAAGGCATTGATTACCTCTCTGATGTCCAAATAAAGCATCATTGATTTTATTTTCTTGTTCATTTGAGATGCAGTTTGCATTTGTCATGTCCATACATTATTGTGTATGGTTTGTTTGTACAAATCATTTTTTACTTCCATCTTCTGCATACATAAACTTCGGATGAGACTATAAACCGAGGCCCCATGTTCAAATGCATGCAGAACATCTTGCGCACACGTTCAATCCTGATCCGCTTTTC
>CM054138.1:47389876-47399876 GCA_028751875.1 Rapana venosa
ACTTTGAACTCCTTCGTCCTACTACAAATACCCCTGTGGGAATGCTGAGGGCATGTCAGTATAAATAGCATCTCCACCTTCTGGAAATTCTGTACTACAAATTCCCTCTTTTCTATCTCTCTCTTTGTTTCTGCCTTGTTCCTTTTCTTCTTGTCACCTCATTATTGTCTTATTTTCTACCTTCTTGGTCCATTCTCCTGCCTTTTTTTCCAGAAAGACTTATATACAAAGAAAACCAATTCTCTCCCATGCCAAAGTCGGATGTGCTGGGCCTGACTTGTCAGGCGTTTAACAGCAGCACAATGCATTTTAACTCATGTGAGAGACAACAGTAGTTGCTGTCTGAGCATTAGATGAAGAAGAAGAAGAAGAAGAAGAAGAAGAAGAAGAAGAAGAATCCTACTCCAAATACCTAAGTTCAAAACTTTATTATGCACCCTAAAAGTATTTTGGGGTACAAGATATTGAATTTATCTCCCCCTCAAACTGCAAGCTTCAAACCAACAAGAAAGGTGGGGTTTGTTTTTGTTTTTTGTTTGTTCTTTTTAGAAAAGTGCTTAAAATGCCACGTAGGCAACGTTTGTGCAAATGCGCACAGTGCATGTGTACTGGGAAAGAGGGGTTCTCTCCCTTAACGTAGGGGTAGTGTCTATCCTTTTATATCGAGGATAACGGTATAAGCACTTTTGAGCTTTTTTTTTTTTACATCCAGTCCCCGAGTGTTTGCAGTTTTGTAAATTCTGTCATCTGTTCCCACAAGCACATTTGTATGCTGCCGTAACCCAGGAGTGGGTGAAACGGAGGAAAGGACTGGTAAACGGTTGGATACCCTATAGCTGGTTACCCGTAGGAAAAAGGTTAAAAACTCACTGATCATTCATTTTAGTTCTGACCTGAGGTAGACGACATAGTAGTCACAGAGGCCCTGGTCGTTGAAGAGCTTCAGCAGCTCGTTCACATTTCCATTGTCTTTGCTGGGCTGATCGGCAACTTCCAGAAACTGACAACATCACACGGAATCAACGCGCACATAAGGCAAAAGGGAAAAAAATGATGAAAAGTCTAAATCTTCACACATATCAGCTACATTGTTATCGAAATGAACAGAAGATAGTCAACAAAATATGTTTTAAGTTGCTGTCTGTCTGTCAGTAAGCATACATTTTTTTTTTTTAAGCAGCTGTGTGTACTATATCTAACTAAACAGACAATATTTAAAACAAGCAAACTCTGTGTGTGTGTGTGTGTGGTTATCTGTTCACCTCCCCCTGCCCCACACACATCCTCAAACATCTGTGTTTTACATGTACATGTTGCATGTACGTAAACACATTAACTACATACAAAAATGCACACACATATATATAGTAATGTGTGTGTGTCTCTGTTCTTCTTTAACGTCTTTTCACATTACGTGATATTAGACATGTGTCTGTGTGTGTGTGTGTGTGTGTGTGTGTCTGTGTGTGTGTGTGTGTGTCTGTGTCTGTGTCTGTGTGTCTGTGTGTGTCAGTGGTTCTTCGAAGTTTATGGTGGTTCAATCCCTGTACATGGCCAAAACTTTTCCCCCATCTGCGACACCATCTACTACTACACATCATTTCAATTTTCTACAAAATGGCCACTGGTGAATAATATTAACATTCGAATGACAAAAAAAAATAATCAAGATATTCAAAACCTGTGTTTTTGCTTCTTTTTCAGTGATTTCATTCATGTCATATAGCTGCAAAATCCCCAAACACGTAAACAGACCATAAGGTCATTTCTTCTCATGCACTGTCACACATACATCAGCTTGGTTCAAGAACCAGGCAGCCGTCCATTCCAGAATGGCAACGACCATCCACACATCTCTGGAATGACAGTTCCCATGAATCAGCGATTCCTCTAAGACTTTAACCTGACACAAACTCGCCGCAAGCACGGCAGCTGAGAGAACACAGATACACCCAAAGTCACTACAAGACTACAGCTTAAAGCCCCACTCAACCATAGACAACCCCCTTTTCTGCATGATAATTGATGAAGATAAGAATGATGGGTCATGACGCTATAAAGACTCAGAAAGGCTGTATACTGCAATGTTGTACTCAGTGTTTCTTTTTATATCTATCTCAATCCCCGAAGTTGGAAAATGGATACCTAAATGGTGGGGGAAGGGTGGGGGGAAAGGGGGGAGGACCAGTTGTATATGCAAAAATTCCACCATTGTTAAATCTAGGAGCACTAACCAAGCAACACATACACTCACACACACATCTCAGTATTAAACCAGATCTAAAATTTAAAAAAAAACCACAACAAAAATTACACAAAAAAAGATAGCAAAACAAACCAGCAACAAAAACCAAAAACCCCCCAAACAACACACACACACACACACATGCTCGCACACGTGCATACACACACACGTGCATACACACACACACACCCCAACCAAAATAAACATCCACATAAACGAAAACCTCACAAAAACCTCTCACTCAAAAAACCCAATAAACGAGGAACTGCATGACTAACCGTCTCATAAAAGTCTTCCAGGGTGAACTTTTGGTAGCCCAGGGCCAGCAACTCCTCCCTGGTTTTCTCTATTTTCTGCAGGAACCTGTACAAGATCATGGACAGCATTAAATTTGTGACCTGGCAACTAAATTTAAACATTAGACAGAAAAATACCTCCCCCCCCAAAAAAAACAACAAAATAACCAACCCACCAGTTACCGAAAGCAAAAGTTCCCCCATGGGCATGCCAGGGGCCTGTCAGTATAATAGCATCTCCACCTGGAAATTCTGTGAGCTAGAAATTTCCTCTTTTCTATCACTCTCTTTCTTTCTGCCTTGTTCTTTTTCTTTCTGTCACCTCCTTCTTGTCTATTTTCTGCCTTCTTGGTCCATTCTCCTGCCCTTTTTTTCCAGATTGAACTGAAAACATAACGATTCTCTCTTGTGCCGAAGGCGGATGTGCTGGGCCTGACTTGTCAGGCACTTAATGGCAGCGTGACACATTAATTTTTTGCTCACATAACAGACAACATTATTTGCTGTCTGAGCGTTCAACAATGAAGAGGAAGAAAAGCAAAAGTCACTGTTTATTTAAAACACGGTTACTGTTTTTGTTAAACTTGTTTGTATGAAATACTGTGTGTGTGTGTTTGTGTGTGTGTGTTCATGCATGTGTGTGTGTGTGTGTGTGTGTTGTGTGTGTGTGTGTGTATGTGTGTGTATGTCTGGTCATGCGTGCGTGTGAGTGTGTATTTCATATGTTTTGAATACTTGGACTGAATTATATATTTCTATCATTTCCTTTTTTTCTTGTTCTTTATTTTGGATCAAAAAAGTATGCATAGTCATAAACTTTTCTAGTTGATCTTGTTTTTGAAGACATTTGAGTTACCATTGTTCTTCTTATAGAAAAATTCTTTAAATGAAAGGGTACAGTTACAGGTAATTTTGATTCTGGGTGGATAGGTCCTGACAGTATCTCATAACAGGCTATGATACACCTTCCAGCAAGAATAACTTGTAACTAACAACTATACAGTATTAATTTTCAAAACATGCATTTACCATGTATACATACAAGCCTTACGATGTCTAAAAGAATAGTTCTATAGGTAGATAGGCACACACTTTCTTCTCAAATCACACCACACACACACCTCAATTCCCAACTAAATTGTACTAAACATGCACACACACACACCCACAATTATACACACACATAGTCTCTCTCTCTCACACACACACAAAATCTCTCTCCAAGCACATAAGTGCTTTTTCCATTATCCTCGATATAAAAGCATAAATAAATACGAAAGAATAAATAAATAAAAAATAAATAAAATCTCCACACACATGCACACACACTCACTTTCTCTCTCCCCCCCTCTCTCACACACACACATACACTCACTTTCCCACACACACAAACTAACCAACAGTACCCCCTCACCCCTCTTCTATCCACCATCCCCCCCCCCCAACCATCCCACCCCACCCTCCACCCCTTCAAACAAAGCAAGCAACAAAGACAACGCACAAATGACATGCATATTGACATCTTTCATCCTAATTTATCAAAGTACCTTTCGTGTTCACTTGGGTCATTCATAAGACTCTCCAGAAAGGCGAAGCCAAAGCCGCGGAAGAAGCAGTTGCCATCGCCCCGCACCTTGCGAATGTGGCTGTAGCGTTCCATCAGGTCCTGACAGAAAAACAGGACGTTATGAGGAGAACTGCTTTAGCACGTCAGTCAGTCGTCACTGGGTTCCGAGAGAAAGAGAGAGAAAAAAAAGGAATGCTTAAAAGGTAATCTTTTTTTTGTGTGAACAATTGAAATACCTCATATCATTTTGTTGTTCTTTTTTTATTATTTTTTTTAAAAACAATAATCACGCAGCCTTATTATAATACACATACACTCACACACACACATATATATAATATATATATATATATATATATATCTATTCATCTCTCTCCCCTCTTTATATATATATATATATATATATCATATGTGTGTGCATATATATGTGTATATAAACTGTGCGGTTGAATAATTAGTGTAAAATTATTGATAGGTCAGTGTGTTTAAAAAAAAACATATTTTTTTTAGATAGGCAAATTCATAAACTTTGAAATCAACTGATATGTAGTATCACAGATCTGCACATTACGCTGTTATCTGCAGAATTGAATGATAACTATCTTCTGCAAACTTTCACCCCGACAAACCCCCCTTCCCCTTCCCTTTCAAATTGGTGGATCTAAAAGCATCCTACATCTCAACATAATATCTTTGGAGAAAAGAAAACGGTTGACATTCAGCACATTCTAAACTTAACTAATCGGGTACCTGTAGCACCACAAATGTGCATATTCCTTTTATTTTATTTATTTTTGCATACAATATACTTTAGAACTATTCTGTTAATGTCAAGTCAAGCCCTATGAAGGGCAATTGCAACACTAGCACATAAATTGATAAGAATGATAATCTAGAAAATAACACGAAAGAAAAGCTATGATTGATGTTTGTTGAAACATCCCAAGGTAGATCCCAATTTAAGTTACAAACACCACACGCACCCACGCATGCATGCGCGTGCGCATGCACACACACAGAGTGACAAGCAAATGTACCAGTATACATGCATACAGATATACATGTATACATATACATGCATACATATAGTGATACTGATATACATACACACATCATACTTCATACATACATATATACATACATAAATATTTACACACACACACACACACACGGACAGTAGCAGGCACAAATGACAGGCATTCAGACAGATACACCCTCAACAACTGCAATGAAGCTGGCTCCTACGGTAAGCTTTTTCCGATAGATCTGATCCTCCTTGGCGTATTCCTCTATGAGTTCGTCAATAGGTTGGCATGGTCCAATCAACTGTTGAGAGTCTGCAATCTGAAACAGCAGGGTTCAAGTTTGAATATAAATATAATCATGGTACACTGATTGCCTTCAGTGCCCAGGCTATAGCACAGTTCTTGATTAAACCATCGATAGGCTGCATGATCAGTGGCTTTCCCACTCATGGAATTCCACTTAACAGCTTAGTCTTTAGTGATCGACTATGACTCTGTGACTAGGAGGCTCGGCTTTGCACAGTCTTTATGTGCTGCAGCCCTGGGGGCTGGTTGGCCTTTGGAGAACATCTCCAACACTGACTGTCCTTATGCCCACTTGGCCGAGAGAGTGGGGATGTACCAATTTCCAAAACAGCGGCTGCCTCCTCTGCTGTTTTGGAGGTCATCGTCGAGCACAACAGACAAGCATATGATATAAGATCCCATTTGGATCTGAACAGAGAACATAGGGGGAAACCCCACACATTTCTTTGGCCATACTTGTTAAAGGGGCCTCTTTCTTCTTCTTCTCTGCCACCCTTAAATTCAAGTTATTAGCAGGGCAGCAGAGTGCCTGGTACATGGTCTTCTCCATCAAGAGAGAGAGAGGGAGAGGGAGAGAGGAGAGAGAGAGAGAGAGAGAGAGAGAGAGAGAGAGAGAGAGAGAGAGAGAGAGAGAGAGCATATTGCTTTCCATATAATCAAAACCTGGCTCAGTGGCTGACGTACCTCTTTTTCAATTTCTTTTTGCAATGACATCGATTCCTCGTCATAGTTGCGATCTGCAATGGAAAAAAAAAAAGAAACCATAGTTAATATTTTTCCTTTTTTTTTCTTCCTCATATATCTGGCTTATGAAAGACTGCACAACTCTTCTTCTAAACATAAATTTAGCCCTGTGGCAAACAACCCAAAACACTGAATCTGAAAGCTGATAATTTTTTTTTAAATGTCTGGAAAAAAAATCAACACAAAAATGATCAATCAATGAGATGAAAGAACTATTTAACTCTGCTGAAACAAATAAGAAAAAACCCACCTTCTGAATAATACAAACTTGAAACAGTAAAACAGTTACACCCTCTGATTAATACAAACTTGAAACAGTAAAACAGTTACACCCTCTGAATAATACAAACTTGAAACAGTAAAACAGTTACACCTTCTGAATAATACAAACTTGAAACAGTAAAACAGTTACACCTTCTGAATAATACAAACTTGAAACAGTAAAACAGTTACCTTATACAGTTCACCAGAAGTGAGGACTTCATACAATCATAGCTATTGTTACTATTAACTTGAGTTTATTCAAAACAAGGAAAAGGAATACACTCAAACAGACATAACTATCAACTTACAGTTACACTACAGAGTTTATCCAGATTCTGGAAATTGAAAGAAACTGATAACTAGTACACAACACAGAACTTTATTCAGAACAGAAAAGTAGAAACAGACCTGTAGTTATACAGTTACCCAGAACTGAGAACGTCAAACAATTTCAACCGTACTATTGACATTATTATTACTATTGGCCCACAGATTTTATTCAGAATAGGGGAAAGGAAACAATCATAACTGTTCACTTGGAGTTTATCCAGAACTGTGTGGACTTGGATGAGTCATAACTATAGACTTGTGAAGAAAGGACTGGACACATTCATAACATTCAACAGAATAGGAGAATGGAAACAAGTCACCACTCCTGTACGTCAATTCTCTCTCATGCCAAAGTTGGATGCGCTAGGCCTGACTTGTCACCTTCTTGTCAGACGCTCAACAGCAGTGTGACGCATTTTCGCTCATATAACAGACAACAATAGTTGCTGTCTGAGGATCCGACAAAGAAGAAGAAGAAGAATCCAGAATCAACACACAACACCCAAGTTGGACATTCATGACTCTTTTGTTTCACTCTTCTGCTTCTAGTAAAACTTGCTTTAAAAAAGAAAACCAAACCAAAAAAAACAAAAACAAAAAAACCTGATCACTCTTAGAGAGAGTGACAGGAAAAGTATCACTCCCCCCCCCCCCCCCCCCACCCCCCTCCACACACACACACCCTTGCTAGAGCTCTTAGGTTCACCAATGATGAAATTTTTGCGTTTGTATAATTAATGTACAGATTTTTTACTCCACCATTTAGGTAGCCGTATTCCCAGCCGTCCTGATGATCATGAAACTGAGCAATGTTACTTAAATCAAAATACTCTTTAATGCACTATTCTGCAAATGATCTCTCATATCATTTCTGAGCATTTAGTTAACGTGCTTTCATTTTGTTATATACATACATTATACCTTTACAGGCACAGAATAATAGTATGTAAAAATTCTACTGCAACATAATGAAACAGGGTCCTCAAAGAATCTGCAGTGAAATGTTGGTGAATGTGATTGACACTGTGCAAATATTAACAGTGAAGCTGAATATATAATATATGTTTGTGTTGATGGGATCTTCACAAATCATAAATTTAGGGACTGCTTTACTTATTTTCAGTTGAAACTGTGTAAAGCATACTAAAGGTACTAAAGCTAAGCAGGAGTTACCTAAGGTGCATTTTGGCTTTGGTGGTGTCTTCAGGCACAATCACTTGAAGCTGGCTCATTGCCTAATTACTGGTTTCTGTTACACAGCTTGTCAATTGTTCATTGTATACTATAATTACTGGTTCCTGTTAGTGTTACACTTACAGCTTGTCAAATCCCATTCACAGTACATAAAATGAACCAGAATCAATTTTTACAATTACTAATGGTCATTCAAACAAATCCATATATGATACTATGTGTATATATGTGTGTATGTGTGCATGTGTGTGTGTTATTCATTTATTCTTTTATTTTGAGGATAATGAAATGTAAGCACTCGTGTGCTTTTATTTTTACATCCAATCCCTGTGTGCATGCAGTTTTGTAATGTTTAACTTCTGTTTGCAAAATGGCCTACTCTTCCAAAGGCAAAATAGGTTTTAATGTGCCCAAGGCCCAAGATGTTCTCCATGCACTGGCACACAGGGCCTCAGATATCATCTCATCTGAAGGACTTTTGCAGCTCTGGGGGAATGGAGTAGGCACTCCAGGGGAAAAATTCCCCGATGGTGGCTCAAACCTGGGCTTGAACCTGGGTTGTGTGTGTGAGTGAGCGAGTATGTGTGTGTATTGTGTGTGTGTATTGTGTGTGTGTTTTGTGCGTGTGTGTGTGTGTGTGTGTGTGTGTGTATTGTGTGTGTGTGTTGTATGTGTGTATAAGCACTCATGTGCTTTTTTACATTCAGCCCCTGTATGTATGCAGTTTTGTAAATTTTGTTGTCCATGTGTGAGTGACAGAGAGAGAGAGAGAGAGAGAGAGAGAGAGAGAGAGAGAGAGAGAGAGAGAGAGAGAGAGAGAGAGAGAAGGAGAGAGAGGCTTCATGTGTATTTAATTTTAAATCTCTGTGTGTAGGCATAAAAAAACCAAAACTTGAAAGTGGATGAAAATGCCCCTTCACTTCATAGAATAATCAGAATTACCCATGGAATATCACAGACAAGTAAGCATGGAAACTTGCATTCAGTGCGCAACACATCAAAATTAACATAGATAAATTTGCTACCAAGTAGAAACTCTTTTGAACACTACTTAGACAATTATAGATCTATAAGTTTATTACCATAACCTTGAATCAATACATTCCTTCGCTACCATCCCCTATAAACAATGTGCGGTATGATAAATAATGATTGATCAAGCCTGACATTTATGGGCTATTCACGACCAAACATTACATCCCCTTGGACAGCTGATACTATACAAAAAGCTGCCAGCATGGCAACAAATGAACAAGTACTAATGCTATCAATGTATCATAAAAGTTCAAAACTTCCAGCTAGTTAGGGGTATCCCAGCTTTCAAGTTTCTACCCTCTTTGGCATTATGCACATGCATGAGGCTGCCTAATCTCTTTTTTTTCTAAAGAGGAAAAACTCCCCCCTCCTCTCCCCACAAAAAAAAACAAACCAATAATAATAATAATAATAATAAATGGAACTTATACAGCGCTATATCTTGTAAAGACAAATCAAAGCGCATGCATTCAACCTAATCTTACACAGTCATGCAATCAATGATAAATAATCAAAAGTTTAAACAAACAGATATTTACAAACATGGTGCAATGCAGACAAAATCTATGAAATAAAGTTTCGAATGTCAAATGTTTTTCAAAAGCACAAATACACTCGCACAGGCCGTATACTTTAGCAGGGTGATAGAACATGGGTTAGATATGAAACAGGAGGGGGGGAAGTCTTAGGTTTGAAATAAATATGTCTTGAGGCTGGATTTAAAAGTGTCATAACTAGGTTTCTGGCGAAGAGAGAGAGGAAGGTTGTTCCAGATGGATGGACCAGAAATAGAGAATGAGCGGCGGCCAACAGTGGATTGGTTGAATCTAGGTATTCGTAGGCACAAGGTATCTGCAGTAGAGCGGAGGGAACGTGAAGGAGTGTACAGGTTAAGACATTCACATAGGTAGGAGGTGCAGTTTTGTGGAGACATTTGTAACAGAGGGTACTGATCTTATAATCTACTCTCTGTGGCACAGGCAGCCAGTGGAGA
>CM054138.1:47404876-47427376 GCA_028751875.1 Rapana venosa
CCCCCCCCCCTCCAAAAAAAAAGTTAAAACAAAACGAAGCAGAATAACTACAAAACAAAAAGCAGCAAACAACCAAATAAACAGACGATATCAACAACAACAAAAATGAAGACATATAAAGACCACGCATATCTATATTTCAACATCCATTAAACCCTCCCCCCCCCTCCCCTCTCCCTTCTGTTCCACTGCTTCACGTACATACAACAAATAATAGCAAGACTATGAACAAATAACCAAACAAATATATACATAATAACAGGAGAGAGAGAGAGAGAGAGAGAGAGAGAGAGAGAGAGAGAGAGAGAGAGGAGAGAGAAGAGAGAAGAGAGGAGAGACAGAGAGAGAGAGAGAGAGACAGAGAGAGACAGACAGAGAGAGACAGAGAGAGAGAGAGAGAGAGAGAGAGAGAGAGAGAGAGAGAGAGAGAGAGACAGACGACAGACAGACAGACAGAGAGAGAGACAGACAGAGAGAGAGACAGACAGAGAGAGAGAGACAGAGAGAGAGAAACCCTTCTCTCCGATACAGAGAGACAAATATGCTTTAAGAATACAAATTGAACTTAGAAAAATTATCAAATTATTTTCTCAATTTCATGACATTTTTCTCATTATCTCGATCGCCGACTTGATATGACAGACAACAATAATTATAACCATTTTCCTCTGTAGTCTTAATCGCTCCCCTGAAGGTGTTTTTAAAAAAACAACAAAAGAGGCAACGATTATAAACACCCAGAGGAGAAGATCGAGAAAATAAATAAAAGGAACGACAAAAAGTAAAGGACTACAGAAAAAGAGAATGCTATTCAACCAAGCAAGTGCTTCAGCAAGAAACCTTGGATGAGCAAGCGAACAATAACATAAACGGTGAACGAATAAACGACCAATTCAACTTCGAACGAATAAACGAACGAACGAACAAGCAAACGAACAAACGGACAGACGGACGAATTAACGAACCATCCAACTAACCAACCAACAGACCAACCAATCAACCAACCAGGCAACCAACCAATAGACCAACCAACCAACCAATCAACCAACTGATTAATCAGCTGAGTTCCTAACCGTCTTTCTGCCTGAGCCAACGAATCAACTAACTAACCAACCAACCAACCAACCAATCAATCAACCAACCAACCAGCCAGCCAGACAGACAGCCAACCAACTAACCAACCAACCAACCAACCAATCAATCAACCAACCAACCATCCAGCCAGACAGACAGCCAACCAACTAACCAACCAACCAACCAATCAATTAACCAACCAACCACAGCCAGCCAGCCAGCCAGCCAGCCAGCCAGCCAGCCAGCCATCCAACCAACCAACCAACCAGCCAACTGACAAACCAGCTGAGTTTCCAACGACTTTCTGCCTGAAGTCCACTGACTAGCTAACTAGTAAGCTAGTTTGCTAACTATAATTATGACTGACTAGCTGACTGAAAGAATGACTGACGAGAGGCTGACTGACTGACTGACTGACTGACTGACTGACTTTTAAACATTTTCCCCCCACTTTAAGTCACGGCAGATTTTTTTCTCTGCGTGAAATTCGGGCTGCTCTCCTCCGGGAGAACGCGTCGTCACAAAAAACAGCGCTACCCATGATTTTTCCCCCTCTGTCTGCAACTGTATTTGTTTCCTATCAGAGTGGCTTTTTTTACTACAGAAATTTACCAGGGACAACTCTCTTGTTGCCGTGGGTTCTTTTACGTGCGCTAAATAATTATGTGTAACACACAGGACCTCGGTTTATCGTCTCATCCGAAAGACTAACACCCAGACCACCACTCATGGTCTAATGGATGGGGGAAAGGTTTCGGGCCCAAACGGGGATTGAACCACCGCACACACCCAGACGTTTTGCTTTCTTGGCAGGTGCGTCACCTCTAGACCACCAATCCACTGACTGACTGACTGACTGACGGACTAAGTGACTTACTTACTGCCTGATTGGCCAACTGACTGACTAACAGACTGACTAATACTTGGATGACTGACAGTCTAACTGATTGACTCACTCAGTCATTAAGTAACTGACTAACTAACTGTCAAACTGACCAATTGACTTATTGACTGACTGACTGACTGACCGACCAAGCAAATAGTTTGCCGTCATCACCTTGAGGAGGCCGGGGAGGGGGGGGGGGAGGGCTGTCAGTACAAATGGCATCCCCACTTTCTGGAAATTCTGTACTAGGAATTCCCTCTTTTTTATCGCTCTCTTAGTTTCTGCCATATTCCTTTTCTTCTTGTCACCTCCTTCTGGACTATTTTCTGCCTTCTTGATCCATTCTCCTGGCTTTTTTCCCATAAAAAACTTAACAGATAAAAATTAATTAATTCTCTCTGAGGGCGAAGTTTGATGTGCTGGGCCTGACTTGTCAGGTGTTTAACGGCAGCGCAGCGCATTTTTGATCATATTATGGTAAACAACAACAGTTGCTGTCTGAGTGTTCAATAAAGAAGAAGAAGAAGAAGAAGAAGAAGAAGAAGAAGAAGAAGAAGAAGAAGAAGAAGAAGAAGAAGAAGAAGAAGAAAGAAGAAGAAGAAGAAGAAGAAGAAGAGTTTGCCGCCAGGCTGACCCACAAACAAGAAGATTGAAATAGCAGGAGCAATTATAAAGCTAATCAAGCGTGTGGAAAAATTTAACGCGTGATCAAAATAAGGGCAGATAACTAGTTTCTGGTCAAATTTTCATGAATTTTTAATAAAAAGGAGCAGGTGCGACTTAGATAGAATTGTGCTTGCTTTTGTTTTTTCTTTTCTTATTTTCTTTCTTTCTTGTTAGTTTTTTTTTCTTAGCAAAATTAATTTAGCTCGTGGGCAAGTTTAAGAATATAATTATGCACGAGATCGGGGACTATGTTGGACTAGACAATTACGATGATAACGACAGCAAGTACAAATTAAGTAACCCTCGCAATCCCCCCCCCCTCCCACCCCCACCCCCCTCAGCCCGCCCCCTCTCTGGCAATCGAGGGAGCTGGGGGGAGGAGGAGGAGGCGGCAAAAAATGCTAGCGAGCAAGCCAACAAGCCAGCAAGCCAGCTACCTAGCTATCAAGAAAGCGATGAAGCTAGCAGAAAGTTTGAAAGAATTAGTGGAAAAAAAGTACAAACGCACAAATCTATCAACCCACTAGCTATCTGATCAGCCAATCAATCAACCAAGTGTATAAACCTACAAATGATAAATGAACGAATAATTCTATAATTAAGTTAATGAATGAATAAATGGATAAATGAATGAATTTTGTGTTATACGAAAGTTGGTAGATAGTAATTCAGTATAAAATTCTTCTTGTCAGAAACTATAGGTGGACATGATTGTTCAATATGCATGATTACTCAATGCCATCAGAAAATACACGGGTGGTTGTTTTTTTCCCAAACGAGTGGTCACGCAGACCAATCTTTGGCCAATTTCTACAGGCCAATTATCTGCTGGACGGGTACACTGTTCATTTTGCTGCTTTCAAAACGATCATCAGTTTGTTGATGAAATGTGTTTTTAGCCATTGAGGATGCGATATGACATTACGTTGATGGCTATGCAAACGTTGTACTGATGTTGCCGAATGTTAGTTCTTTTCATTTGACGGGTCGTTATTATATTACAATAATTTGGCCGCGCCTCTGTGTGTGTGTGTGTGTGTGTGTGTGTGTGTGTGTGACAATTCCAGCCAGTGTGGGTAACGTCTAAGAAACTACAAATACATTTATTAGCGTATTTTTTTTTAAAAGAACAAAAATGACAAACACACAAGCCTATCTGCGGGTATATAATCGAATGCAGACAAGTTCACGAACACTTGTCTTTGAAAGGAAATAGCTTGTTCCTGGTAAAGAAAAAGTCAGAGACATTGTCTACAATGTATCTGTTTCTGAACTATATCGTTCTCAGTGCATTTTGCATTTGTTCTGGGCAGGTCAGAGAGAAGACAGACAAGGCAGTAAGCTCAGACAGGCAGACATCACATTCCAACAGGACCTTGGACTCAGTTCACGGCAGCAAAGCTGTAAACCTATTCGACAACTCCAGCGAAAAGGCAACAACCCTGGAAAACCCAAACGCCGACAGTTCTTCTGACGTAACAACGCTGACACATGCCACTGAAGTTTTGGACAGAACCAAGATCAGCCACGGCATTTTTGCAAACAGCACCTTTGCAGAAGAAGAAAATATTCAACCTAACACTACCCAAGCAGCAATATATAATACACATTTCTTGGACAACGGGAGTACCTGGGCTCAAGATACTGACCAGGCTAGTCTTACAGGGCTAGGACAGTCGGAGCAAGCTTCTCAGCATTGGGATGGTAGAGTCAGCACGACTGTACAATCGTCTTCAAAGTCAAGAGGAATAGCTGAACAAGACAAAATCCGTTCATCAGACAGTCGCAATCTGTCCAACACTATATCAGAGTCAGGAACTAGCATTCCGGACACCTATCTCACATCAGCAGTTGGTTCACACGCAAACTCAAACATCAATGCTTCGTGGGTCAGTTGGATGGACCTCTCTAATGAGACAGCAGGAGTCGTCATCGATTTTGCAAACAACACGAACATCTCAACGAATACATCGTCAGGAGAGGTGGCTGGATTTCCCGCTACCGTTTATCCATCAGTCGGAACACCGCCCAGAGTTGAGCGCTTCCGTCAGCTGACTGACACAGCCTCTCAGCACGGTGTTACCTTTGAAAGTTTCATCCAGCTGACCACGGACGACATGTTAGGCTGTTTTCAAAGTCCAGACACCCAACACATCAACGCCCTTGCTGGCCGAATCTCCTTCATCTATCACACACCCGTCCGCAACATGACAGACAACTGCTCTGTCCAGCTGGTGGTGCCTGAGGGAAAGATCTTGCATATGTACATCTCTGTGCATATCAGCCCCTGCAGAGGTTATTCCATGTCTCTCAGCAGTAATGGGGCGGTTCGCTTTTTAAGAAATCTCCACTGCGAGGTGGAACTGGTCCGGGCGGTGAGCCCAGAGAACAGGGTCAGACTGGACCTGAAACGTCTTCAGCTGAACGCTTCCATAGAACTGTCCCTCAACTTCACGGCTGAGCTGCCCCCTCAGCTAGAGATCATCTCCCTCACACCCACAACAGGTAAGCTTGAGGCTCTGTCAGAGCCTGGTTTGGGGATTTTGTTGATGCTGTTGTTGTTGTTGTGGTGGTGGTGGCTTTACACCCTGGGGATCACCCAGAACATCCCACCTGGGAATTACTGTGAGAGAGGAAATAAACCGGATGAGAAGTTTGCATGTATTACTCTTTTCAAGTACCTCGCCATATAGGCAGCCATACTCTAACTTCAAAGGATTTTTACTCCTTTAAAGGAGAGTGTTGGTTGTTATGTTAAGAGCTTGTCGTGGCTGAATGCAATCTCAACACAACATTTTACAAATTAACAACATTTAAGTGTAGGCCTTGTTAATTAGCTGACATCAACAACTGACACAGCTTTTGGCCTTGGCCAAATTTGACGATTTTGATTTCTAACATTATTGTAATGCCCCTTTACTCTTGGATTTTGGGTTCAAACATTATTGCAATGCCTCTTTAGTCTTGTATTTTGAGTTCACACATTATTGTAATGCCTCTTTACTCTTGGTGATCACTCCGATGAGACTAAAAACCGAGGTCCCATGTGCGAACGCACGCATGCAGAACATCTGGCGCATCCGTTAAAATCTGTACCGCTGTTCGAAAGAGGCCATAGTGTGCCGGTGGGAACAGATGACAACATTCACAAAACCGCATACCCTCGGAGAGTGGATGTAAAAAAAAAATAAAAAGCACATGAGTGCTTACTCCATTTTCCGTTAAATTAAAGAATACTTTATTATAAATAAATCTTTTAAGCGGAATAAAGAAGCACATGAGCAAAGAAATTATGTTTTTCAACAGCATTCAAAAAGTAGATAGAAAAATAAGTATGACTATAGTGCTGATTCTTCTGAACTTACTAAATTCATCTTAGTGGGTTCTAACATAATTATTACTGTATAATGCGAGTCTTTGTACACAGATGAAACCAAAACCAAAACAGGGCAAAGGAAAAGAATAGAACTTTTCTTTGTGTGGATCGATGGTCTAGCGTAACGCGCCTGACTAGAAAGCGAAAAGTCCGGGTCGGAAGTGTGCGGCGGTTCGAATCCCGTTTGAGCCCAAAACTGTTCCCCCATCCATTAGACCATGAGTGGTGGACTGGCGCTAGTCTTTCGGATGAGACGATAAAGCGACGTCCCGTGTGTTATTCAGCGCACGTATAAGAACCCACGGCAACAAGAGAGTTGTCCCTGGCAACATTCTTAGAAAAAGCCACTCTGATAGGGAAACAAATACAGTTGCAGACCGAAAAAAAGGTGGTGCTGCTCTTGTGGCGACGCGCTCTCCCCGGGAGAGCAGCCCGAATTTCACGCAAGGAAATCTCGTGACTTAAAGTGGTATAAAAAAAAAAAAATAAATAAATGCTCCGTGTGCTACTGGGTCGACACAATGTGTTACATACTCTTTTAGCAACTAACGCCATAAAGTCTAATGTGTCACATATCCGTTAATGACTATGTTATTTTCCTCCTTCGTTCCTCGGCTACAGCTCTGGAGGTCACAGATGGTGAGATTTTACGCATGTGACCTTTTTTTTGCCCACCATGAAGGTAGCCGCATTTCGACTTCGGGGATGTATGCAGGTTATACTTTTTGTTACCGTAACCCATCGAATGCTGACACAAATTACGGGATCTTTAATGTGCATATTTGATCTGCTGCATGTATGTATGTGAGATTTTGGCCTCTGCGACCGTTTTTACTTAATTATTATGAAGGTAGCCACATGCCGGCTTCGAGGATAGTTTTGCACTTAAAATATTTTTTGTTCCAATTAAGATAGAATGTTTTATGATTGTAAGTGCTTTATCTATATAGATATCTTAGAAATGAATTTCAAACCTAAGCTGAGCTGAATAAAGATAAAAGACTTTCAGAACCACCCCCCCCCCCCCCCCACACACACACACCAATCACAACCATATGACAAGAATCATTTAGCACAACAAGTGTCACGTAATCCTTGCCAAAAATTTTTATCTTCTATGTCACAGGATACATTCAGAGTCCTCACTGGGACGGCAAATCCCTTTACCCCAGTCACCTCGACCTTCAGAAGCGGCTGAAAGTACCGCCCAATTCCACGGTGATGATCAGCGTCGTCGCCATGGACATAGAAGGCGAGAAGAACTGCAGCTTTGATCGACTGACGATCTTCGTGGGAGAGAAGCTCCACCTCTACCTCCTCCGCCACCAAGCAGTCAGCAGTGGAACTGGTTCAGTGCAATCACATTTCGGTCCTCAAAGCGATGGTCTTTCACGCTGACCTTCTCGAGTTCCACTTTCAAACGGACGAGGAAGTAGAACACTCAGGCTTCAGACTGTATTTCTCCTTTCATGATCATTCCGAAACGCCTGAACTCTTGGATGATGGAACGTGGAATTGCTCCGTTCCGTACTGGCCCAGATTTCAGCAGCATCTGATGTGCAACTTGATCGTGGAATGCTGGGGCGGAGAGGATGAGAGGCATTGCGGTTTCACCAGCAGTAGTGCGGGGAAGGTCTCCTGGCTGTCGGCTCCGGGTGCTACCTCTTTATCACCGGAGAAAGCGGCTGACGTGGAACGAAGCAGCCAACGAATGCCTTCGTCGTGACGCTTATCTGGCCAGCCTGAACAGTCCTGAGGAGTGGGAGGAGGTGATCGCAGCTGTGGGGCAACTCCTCAAAGAGCCCGTGTATGTGGGCTTGCAGAGTACCGGCCCTTCCTTTCCCGATGCGTAAGTGGAGTCATTAATTAACTAGCAATTTGTTTCGGTTTGGGTTTTGTGTGTGTGTGTCTATACTCTACCAGTCTTAAGAAAGTGAACTTATTAACTCCTGAATACTACAAAATATAATTGTCTATACCAGTCTAAGAAAGTGAACTTATAATCTCCTGAATAATAAAACATAATTATATTTGTCTATACTCTACCAGTCTAAGAAAGGGAACTTATAAACCCCTGAATAATAAAACATATTTTTGTCTATACTCTACCAGTCTAAGAAAGTAAACTTATAAACTCCGGAATAAAATCTAATTGTCATAATTTATTGATAAGATACAGGGTTTATAGTTTGAGTCTGTTTTCAACCGAGTGGATTAAAAAAAAATGTAGCTCAGATGTGCACAGACTGTGCTTGTTTCAATGGAAAAAAAGGCTTTACAAAAGTTCGACATATTAAATCATGCGGCTGGGGGCATGGAGTGGCGAAAGGCACGGTGATGCAATGGTTACTTTGCGTTGCGTTACTGACTAGAAGGTCGTGGGTTCGAGTCCCGCTAAAGTCATAGGATTTTTCGGGCTCTGGCCGGCTCCTACCTATAGTGAGTTTGCTATAAACTGGGACCACAGTCAAGCTTCATCAACTTTATGGATGTAGTTTTGAGAGTGTTCCTTAACTTACCTGACCAGCACTGCAGGTGTCTGTATCCCTTGGGTCTGGTAGATGCCAAGAGGGACGGGATAGCCTAGTGGTTAGAACATTGCGCTCGCAATATGACGACCCAGATTCGATTCCCTTTCAAGAGGATATTTACCCCTGGAGTTAACATCAGTGCAGACTCCACTCTCTCCCGTGTGAGAACGCACGCAGAACATCTTGCGCACACGTTAAATCCTGTTCCGCTTTTCGTAAGAGTAGGCCATTGTGTGCCGGTGGGAACAGATAACAAAATTTACAAAACTGCATACGCATAGGGACTGGATACATACTTATTCCATTATCCTCGATATAAAAGAATAAAATTTTAAGAAATAAAAATAATTATATTTATCTGAGGAAGCATAGAGTTCTGTGAAATACTCTCAAAGCAAGTGTCTTCTTCAGCAGCATCATCACATCATCCCCATCACAATTGAACATATTGCAATAAAAGAAAGCTGTCTCTGATTCAGTGGCCCTGGTTGTTTCCTGTTCACTTCTGTGTCTGATGTGAGATAGCCTAGTGTCTAAGTCTGGGGGGTTGAGTTTTATGAGAGAAGGTCGTTTGATGAACGCTGCGGTGATCAGCACCCCATGTGGTTGCCTCAGTCAGTCTGTCTCTGCGACTGTGCTATCATTGTCATCATAGGGGGCTCAGTAAGCAATGTACGGTGTATGTTAGCTCAGGAAAGCATCACTGAACACCATCAAAATAACCCAGTAGCAATGCAGGGACCCTCGGGTTGGTGGCCCTACGGCGGCCTTAAACATTACTAAGTTCTCTGTAGATTTCTGGCCCTGAGGTTGTCACATGATGACCCTGGGTATGGCTGGGACGCAGAGATTGGAATGAGAGGCGTGGGAGCAACAGGACAGGAACACCACAGAAGATGATGCAGCCAAAAAAAATCAAATATGCACAAAAAACCCCAAACCCAGACACATAAACAAAACACAACAGATTTACTGTAATGTTTAATGATTAGAAATGTCCTGCTGTTTTTGACTGGAACATCGTATTAAAAGAGAAGGCAGATTTAGTCACTGTTCTAATCCAAGAATAATGCAGATTAGCTGAGATGCAGGCCTGTCAGAAGCCTTATTTATAAAGCACAATATACTCGTCCACACATTTACTGATTATCAAATGTGAAAGATAATGATAATGTCATACACCCAATGTATAATTATGGTACACATAATTTAAAATGGAAGAGGTAAAACATGTAGTAAAAATGCTTGACAGGAATCTCAGAGGCCTAAGCGCTGTTGTTGGTCAGTGAAAAGTTGATCGAGAGATTGTTGGTTCAAACCTGATCAGAGCCCCGTTCACTTTTTGTAAGAGTTGCGTTGAATAGGCTACAGACTCGATAGAAGCAGGAGCCCTCAGTCAGGTATCGTGCACTTTAGAAGACTAGTGTAAACGTGTAAGTGGTGCTCTGGGTAGCTAATCAGTGTTAAAGGTGTGGGTATTTCTCACTTTTATTTATTTATTTATTTATTCTTTTATATCGAGGATAACGGAATAAGCACTCAAGTGCTGTTTACATCCAGTCCCCGTGTGTATGCGGTTTTGTAAATTTTGTCATCTGTTCCCACAGGCACACAATGGCCTACTCTTAAGAAAACCGGAACAGGATTTAACGTGTGCGCAAAATGTTCTGCATGCGTTCGCACACGGGGCCTCGGTTTATAGTCTCATCCGAAGGAATTTGACATTCAGTTCGATTTTTTTGGGTCAAACTGGGAAGAAAGGGCGAGGCTGGGAATCGAACCCAGAACCTCACGGTTTACTTGTTGGCAGGCAAACGTCTTAACCATCCTGCCACCTTCCTTCCTTTTCATTGATGCTGGTGCTCATGTAGACCTAATGAAGTGTGCAGATGCGGCCCTGTCATGCATTACCATGGCCATCAAACTCTACATTGTAATGACTTCTTGTCCACAGCTTTCAAGCTTAACAGCTGAGGATGAACACCTTCTAAGATGGAGCTGGTAGTTTACACGATTTTCAAAACAAACAAAAACACAAACAGAAAAAAGAGTCTGGATTGTTTCATTGTTAGCAGAATCAAAATTTCTTTTATCTACAGCTTGTGTTTATTTCCTCGTTATTGCCATCATATTATTTTGACAACCAAAGTTTTCCACCTCACTTTCGTCTTGAATGTGTTTTCTGCTCCACCCACCCCCCCCCCCCCCCCCCCCCCCCCCCCCCCCCCCCCCACCCCTCTGCAGATATCGTGAATGGTTCCAGTGGACGGACGGGTCTGTCGTTCTGTACACCAAACTGTACGGTAGCTACGTCAGCGTCTCTGCAGATTGTTCCAATTTGGAGCAGAACAAAAACTACCCTGCAGACAACTACCTGCACCAGGGAGAATGCCACGTCAACATCACCAGTTCCTTCCTCTGCGAGAAAGACGTGGATCACCACAGACACGTTGAGAAACAGCAGCGACACGAAGTGACCCTGCTTCCTCAGGAATGGCAAGGAAGCACTCGCAGATACGTGCTCTGTCCGTCAGGCCACGCCACGCAGAGATGTTTAGCTTGTGACCTGAAAACCGCCTGTTGGGCCGGTGATAGAGATGCCTCCCCTTCGGCCTGTGATTTCCGTATGACACCGCCTCCTTCGCTGTTCTGTAGGAACGGTGTGGACTACGTGCCTTACACCCTGGTCTGCGACCATCGCTCTGACTGCAGCGACAACAGTGATGAGGATTTCTGTGTCTTCCCTTCCTGCCGCCTCTCGGGAAAGTTCCAGTGTGCGAACAAACAGGTTTGTTTTGAACATGTGTTGTTGTTGTTGTTGTTGTTTTTTCTTTATCATTTGTGAGGTAACGGCTTCTCCAAAGTGCCGAAGATTGTGTCGTTTTTAAAGAATCAGCCGTCAATCAGCCAGAACAGACTAATGGGGAATTTCTGAGGCTGTTTCGGGGAGGATGGGGGAGGGAGACTTAAGTATTTTGTTATGGTTTTTTTAAAACTCCGTTTTCTTTTTAATTATTACTGATGATTATGATTGTGGAAACTCATCGTTTTTCCATAGTGACTGTTCTGCAATGATCAACAGGGAGTCCAGTAATATCTATCTATCTATTTATCTGTCTGTCTGTCTGTCTGTCTGTCTGTCTGCCTGCTATCTATCTATCTATCTATCTATCTATCTATCTATCTATCTATCTATCTATCTATCTATCTGTCTGTCTGTCTGTCTGTCTGTCTGTCTGTCTGTCCTATCTATCTATCTATCTATCTGTCTGTCTGTCTGGTTGTCTGTCTGTCCATCTATATATCTATCTGACTGTCTGACTGTCTGTCTGTCTGTCTATGTGTCTGACTGTGTGTCTGTATGTCTGTCTGTGTCTGTGTCTCTGTCTGTCTATCTCTATCTGTCTGTCTGTCTGTATCTCTCTCTCTTTCTCTCTCTCTCTTTCTCTGTTTTTCAATGTGTTGCATGAGCACTGCTTCTTCTTTTTTTTAAAAATCATGATAACATTTTAGTTGTTAGCAGGGCAGCACAATCCCATGCACGTTGTGTGCTTTCAGTGTCTGGCCCCAGAAAAGCAGTGTGACAAGACTCCCCATTGCCTGGATGGCAGTGATGAGCTTCAATGCAAGTGGTACCGCCGATCCAGAATAATGGCACCAGCACCTCCCGCCATCATAGACTTTGACGGAGCTGGTTTCTATCAAATCAAGTCCTTACCCACCGACACGAATCACACCAGAAGCGTCTGCCCAGAGACGCATTTCCTGTGTCCAGGAAACCTGACCTACTGCATGCCAGTGTTTGTGCGCTGTAACGGTGTCTATGACTGCCCAGGACGTGAGGATGAGGACGGCTGTGACAGGTACCAGTGTCCTGGCTTCTATCGATGCAGAGCTTCTTCTGTCTGTGTCCATGCCAGTCACCTGTGTGACGGTGTGTTTCAGTGTCCACAACAGGATGATGAACTGCTGTGTGAGGCCACTTGTCCCGAGAACTGTTCTTGCCAAGGACTGGCCTTTTACTGTCATGGACAGTTTCCTGCTGAACAGTATCCAGAGCTCCGCTTTCTTCATGCTCCAGGGACTAAACTGAAACCTGATACACTGAAACTGAACTCCATGTTGATCTATTTGAATTTAGCTAAATGTAATCTAAGAGAATTAAACGATGTAGAGTTTCCTAATCTGCGAATTTTAGATCTAAGTTACAACGATCTGACATCACTCAGCACTCACCAGCTGACTAAGATCAACAATCTGCAAACGCTGTCGCTGGCAGGAAATCCTATGAAGTTTCCCATTACCACTAACCGTGACTCTCTCTTCAAGTTTCCTCAGTTGGAAACCCTCGATCTGTCAGCCATAGTTCTTCCAGAACTGAATGTCACAGACCTCATGCTGTTCTTTAAACTCTCTGATCTTAATCTAACTGGATGTGGTACTGAGCGGGTGGCAACAGAAGGTTTTCAACTGCTACCATTCCTCAGGCACCTGGATACGAGAGGCTGTCCCATGACAGAGTTTGATCAAGGTATCTTTCAAGGTCTGAAGCATCTTAGGAAAGTATGGGCAGATAATTACAAGCTCTGTTGTCCAGCAACTCTGCCTGAAAGTTTTTCGTTGCCGAATTGTCATTCTTCTTCAAACGAGGTCTCTTCCTGTGATGCTTTGCTTCGATCAGACTTCTACCGTATTGTGTTGTCCCTTGTTGCTGCTCTGGCTTTGACTGGAAACCTTTCCAGTTTCATGTATCGGGTGGTCATAAATCCAGCATCCAGCAATCTTGGCTTTGGTGTGTTTGTAACACATCTTTGCGTGTCTGACTTTCTGATGGGGGTGTATCTGGCTGTGATTGGGATAGCTGATCGGGTATATTATGGAAATTATCTATGGAAAGATAACGAATGGAAGCAGAGTGCAACTTGTCAGCTGGCTGGTTTTCTGGCTCTGCTGTCCAGCGAAGTGTCAGCATTGATCATCTGTCTGATCACTGTTGATCGTTTTATCGTCCTCCGTTTCCCATTCAGCAGTATCTATTTCAAGAAAAAGTCTGCACAAGTTGCATGCTTTACTGCCTGGTTCATTGGAATCGTTCTGGCTGGTATCCCTTTGCTGCCTGCCACAGAGCACTGGCGCTTCTACCAGCAGAACGGCATTTGCATTCCCTTGCCTGTTACTCGCAGGGATTTTCCTGGCCATGACTACGCCTTTGGCGTCATCATCCTCCTCAACTTCATTCTCTTTGTCCTCATTGCCCTCGGACAGGTCTTCATTTACTGGTCCATCCTGGCCAATACCATGTCAGCGCAAGACTCCAGCAAGAAGAAAAGTAAAGACGTCACTATCGCGCGGCGGTTAATCACCATCGCCTTGTCTGACTTTCTGTGCTGGTTTCCTATCGGCGTGCTGGGTCTCATGGCCTCCAGCGGCGTCCCAGTGCCTGGAGAGGTCAGTGTGGCCATGGCCATCGTCTTCCTGCCCATCAACGCCGCCATCAACCCCTTCCTCTACACCATCAACAATCTGCTGGAAAAGCGGAGAAAGGCGCGGATGCAGAAGCTGCAGAAGATGCTGATGTCTTCCTTCGCCAGCAAGTCTGCCGCAGACACTAACGTGGTTCGGGTGGAGGACAATCCCACCGAGACAGAAGCTCTGCGTTTGATTAGTGTGTGGCTGTCGCGCGGAGTTTTCTCACCCTCCAATCTAGACAAGATTGCTTCGAATATACAGGACAGGCAGACTGTGCTTGAACATGAGAATGAGGTATGATAGGGGGTGGGGGTGGGGGTAATTTTCTTATTTTTTGGTAACAGCACAGTTTTTGTTAGATTTTATCGTGAATTATTATCCTTCACACAGTTTTCAACTGCTCGGCTGTGTTCTCTATGAAAGGAAGAAAATATCCTTTGAAATCAGAATATGGCTGCCTGTAGGGTATGGTATTTGGAAACAGTCATACACGTAAACGTCTCATCTAGTAAATGATTTTAAAGTGATTCCCATGTGTGATAAGTGAGACAGAGTGTATATTCTAGGTGACCTTAAAAAGCTTAAGCTGTGAAACAATAAAAAAAACTAAGACAAGTTGCAACAGCACATGTTCATATTCCTTAGTGAAATATGTCTTCACACATTGTTTTATAAATATTATCTAACCCACTACATACTGAACATACTTCTCGTAAATGATATTTTATTCAGCTGACATCTTCCTACCAACGTGTTTTAATGCTAGTATTAGTTTGGATCAAATAACTTTTAATAAGTCGAGTCTCATGTTAACAATTCTAAATCAGTTCTCTTAAATCAGATCATTCCAAATGTTTTTGAATGTGAATATTGTATGCACAGCAATCCAGTCTTGTCTCCTCTGTCACAGTTTGTTCTGAAGTCTTTCTAGTTTTAGATAGACTGTGTACCAGTTAATGCTCAGTGTGTTTAGCAGTCAATGCGATTAGACTATAATACATACAAGAAGCCGCCACAAGAAGGAGAGACAGTAAAACCAGGCCATCAACCTGATGTCCAATTTTGCCTACAGCAACAGCTGTGGCAGAGACTGCCATGCACGGATGGGTCTGCTGAGCCACTCCAGACCTTGCTCCAAACAAGACTGATGCTGCCAAAGAAAGTGCCGCCATTGTCTCCTGAGACAGAAGGAACAAACCACATCAAAAATGTTCCCAAACAATTGTTGCTTCAACTTAGTCGACTAGTGCTATACATTAAGAGTCTACGACATGAATTTAGTGTACAACGTTAAATGAGTCAGAGAGTCTTTTCTTTTACAGAATTTTGCCAGGGAAACTCTCTTGTTGCCATGGGTTCTTTTGCGTGAACTAAATGTGTGTTGAAACACAGGACCTCAGTTTATCGCCT
Source organism: Rapana venosa (assembly GCA_028751875.1). NCBI lineage: Eukaryota > Metazoa > Mollusca > Gastropoda > Neogastropoda > Muricidae > Rapana > Rapana venosa. The sequence goes on from CM054138.1 coordinate 47,420,289, forward strand.
CATCCGAAAGACTAGCACCCAGCCAGACCACCACTTACGGTCGAGTGGATGGGGGAAAGTTTCGGGTACAAACAGGGATTGAACCCAAACTTTTTGCTTTTTAGGCAGGTGCGTTACCTCTAGACCACCGATCCCCAATTTGATGTTGTGGCATTACAATCTGCGTTTTGTTTTCTTCTGGTATATCTAAACAAGGATGGAGAAGGGGTCTTGAATGAAGCTGTCTCCTATGATTATTGTATATATTGTATGCCACTTTGTCACGGCAGATTTATCTGCAGCAAATTCGGGCTGCTCTCCCTGGGTAGAGTGCGTCGCCGCAAGAGCAGCGCCGCCCTTTATCTTTTGTTTCTTTTCCTGTCTGCCTGTGTATTCCTTTCCCGATCAGAGTGGCTTTTTTACTACAGAATTTTGCCAGGGAAACTCTCTTGTTGCCATGGGTTCTTTTGCGTGAACTAAATGTGTGTTGAAACACAGGACCTCCCTTTATCGTCTTATCCCAAAGACTAGCACTCAGACCACCACTCACGGTTCAGTGGATGTGGGAATGAAAAGTTTTGGGCACAAACGAGGATCGAACCGGGACTTTTCGCTTACTAGGCAGGTGCGTTATCTCTGGATCACCGTTCCACAATTTGGTGCTACGCCATTGCAATCTTTCTTCTGGTATTATCTAAATAAGATGGGAAAAGTGGTCTTGAAGGAAACTGTCTCGAATGATTAGGACAATGTCATCTAATGCCTCCCCACCAGTTAAGAACTTAGTGATGTTGTGATGTTTGAAGCTTTCAAATAAACAGAAAGCCTGTTTGTTTATGGTCTGTAGCATTAGGTTATTTCTGCCGGTGGGAACAGATTTCAACATTTATAAAATCACATGCACACAGGGACTGGATGCAAAGAAAAGCAGATGGCCGCTCATTCCATTATCTTCGAAACAAGATAATGAATAAATAGATAGGTAAATAAATAGATTTTAAAAAGTGAATGAGAAAACCAAATAGTGTGATTGATCAAACACAATAAAAAATATATAATGAGAGTAAGTGGGTATTGTAGGTAATTGCTGAAATGCAGTTTCTTTTTACAATCAAACTGTCCTAAGTACTTGGATCAAGAATTATACCTTCATGCTGTAGTCTCTCGCCATAATTTTGTCAGGGGTAATTTTCTACTTTGGGTATGGGTTTAGGGTGTCAAACACTTTTAATAAAGTCGATGACTTTCTTATAAAAAAAGATTTTGGTGATTTCAACTGATAGCTGTTTTTACAATTATTCCCTGGCAGACGTTATAGCTGAGTCGTTGAGACCATCTGACTTCAATTCGGCTGGCCCATGATGTCGTGGGTTTGAATCTTGTGTGGTTTGGTGAAGTAGGATTGGGGATTTGTACGATCACTTACCTCAACTTCAAATGCAGACCTGCTAGTGCCTTTATTCCCTTTGTGTATATCCACATTCAAAAGATCAAGCATGCAGGTTGCGACACGCTATTTGCTTGTTATTTCTCTCAATTTGTATATGCATACTATTCATGTTTAGTGAATAAAGATCTTTCTAAACCAAACATGCACGTTAAAGATCCCGTAGTGCGTGTCGGTGTTCGGTGGGTGACAGAAACACGAACATACCCAGCATGCAACCTGTACAATGAAATGAGCTGCTCTGAAGTCGGAATGTGCCTGCTGAGGCTAGCCAGCAGACCTCCAGCAGAGTTACAAGCACAGGAGAAGACCAGACACTACGCGTTCCACAGGGTAAGGGAAGGCAGAGAATGAGAGAGAGAGAGAGATGTCAGTGATTCTGTGGTGGGTAGATATCCAAACACGTGTAATTTTTACCTGGACAAAAGCCTCTTTTTGTCCATTCATTATATTTGTGTTTTTCATAGCATGAACTTAAAAAAAGAGTAATAAATATTGGATTCTTTCACATGGGTGTTTTTCTCCAATAGTGGGGTTGCGAAACAGACACTGAAAAATGTTTTCTGTCGAGTTGTGTTGAACTGTCGTGTGTGGCATGCTATTGTATGGTATTGCACCAACTTAACAACAACAACAACAGCAACAGCAGCAGCAACAACAACAATAATAATAACAACAACAACAACAACAATAATAATAATGATAATAATAATAATAATAATAATAATAACAATAACAATAATGATGATGATGATGATGATGAGGAGGAGGAGGAGGAGGAGGAGGAGGAGAGAGGAAGAAGAAAGAAGAAGAAGAAGAGAAGAAGAAGAAGAAGAAGAAGAAGAAGAAGAAGAAGAAGAGAACAAGAACAAGAAGAATAAGAACAAGAACAAGAAGAAGAACACACACGAGGAGGCAAATTTCAGGAGCTTTTATTTGCTTCTTTCTTCACGTAATTGTCCCTCCGCTAACAGCTGCTGTGTGTCATTCAGATGGATTTGAGTTCTCTGCAATAATAATAATATATCATATTATGTACAGAGAACTCAGATCTAACTGATACGACATCAAATCATTCTACATGCAGCCGGATTAACAGAGGAACTAGGTGTTCCATAACCTATAAGATCACAGGAGAGCGAGGCGTCAGAGACCTTAACTTCTCAAGGGACCAGCATATTGAGAGCGGCGTCCATCTCCTCTCCCTTCCCTCGCTGCTTTACCTTCCCTGACCCAAAAGAGGGCAGGTACCCATTTACAACAGGGGGAACTGTACTGAAGCCAAGGCGCGCAAACGGTCACCCATCCAAGTGGTAACCACCCTCGACGCTGCTTAACTTGGCTGGGGGAAAGCGAGTGCTCAGAGGAACTAGCTCGGTCAAATTTAGGATTAGTTCGGTCCAACTTTTGGCCTCTGATCAGACAGTGTTTTCATTCTCATCTCGTGTGACAAAAGAGAAACTGCATAATTACACGAAAGTGTCCTTTATATAACTGCTCAATACAGTGATTCTTTTTGAACATCAAATTCTAATCCTTTAAGTACACTCCCGTGGACTTAGAATGCCTCCTTAAATAATCAGGTCCACTTCCTTAATCAGGGAAAGATTTTGTCCAGAAAAAGTAAAAGCTGACCTAGGAATCATGTGTGGGGGATTTATATACTTTCACTGAAAACATTATTCAGTCTGCATACACACGTGCCAAAACAAAACGATAACTCCAACATCATTATAATGTCTTTTATGTGACACAGAAGGGCCAAATCAATTAAATCAAAATTCTGTTATTTCGAGGATAAAAGAAAAAGCATTCATGTGGATTTTTTTACATCCAGGTCCCGGCTCTTTTCAAGGATAACATGTAGTTAGATGTTCCGTGATCAGATTTTGTCCTTTTTTATTCCTTATTCCTTCCTGCCATAACCAGTAGCTTCCTACCCAGTGATATGAATGATAACACCAGAGATTTGACGATGTACATGTCTTCAAGAATGTCTATGAGCTCTCTGGAATCATGATGCATACAACTGGACCAGTTACAATGAAGAGGCCAACCAAGAACGTTCTGGTCACAGGGTCATACACAGCTTAAACCAATGACTGCAATTCTTGAGAGTACGCCAGCAACATCACGTGCAGAAATATTTCTTGAGAGTATAGTACACCAACTATATCACATACATAAGCATTACTCGAGAATATCCCGACTATATCACGTGCATAAACATTACTTGAGAGTATCCCGGCTGTATCACCTGCATAAACATTTCTTGAAAGTATCCAGACTATATCACGTGCATAAACCTTTCTTGAGAGTATCCCGACTATGTCACGTGCATAAACATTTCTTGAGAGTATCCTGACTATATATCGTGCAGAAACATGTCTTGAGTGTATCCTGACTATATCACGTACAGAAACATTTCTTAGGAGTATCCCGACTATATCACGTGCATACGCATTTCTTGAGTGTATCCTGACTATATCATGTGCATAAACCTTTCTTGAGAGTATCCAGACTATATCACGGGCAGAAACATTTCTTGAGTGTATCCTGACTATATCACGTGCAGAAACATTTCTTAGGAGTATCTCGACTATATCACGTGCAGAAACATTTCTTAGGAATATCCCAACTATATCACGTGCATAAACATTTCTTGAGTGTATCCTGACTATATATCGTGCAGAAACATTTCTTAGGAGTATCTCGACTATATCACGTGCAGAAACATTTCTTAGGAATATCCCAACTATATCACGTGCATAAACATTTCTTGAGTGTATCCTGACTATATATCGTGCAGAAACATTTCTTAGGAGTATCTCGACTATATCACGTGCAGAAACATTTCTTAGGAGCATCTCGACTATATCACGTGCATAAACATTTCTTGAGTGTATCCTGACTATATCACGTGCATAAACATTTCTTGAGTGTATCCTGACTATATCACGTGCAGAAACATTTCTTAGGAGTATCTCGACTATATCACGTGCATACACATTTCTTGAGTGTATCCAGACTACATTACGTGCATAAACATTTCTTGAGAGTACACCAACTATATCACATGCGTAAATATTTCTTAAAAATATCCCGACTATATCACGTGCATAAGACATTTCTTGAGAGTACACCAACCACATTGTATGCATAAACATTTTTTGAGAGTATAATATGCTAATTACATTACATGCATACACATTACTTGAGAGTACAGTACGTCAAGTACATCACATGCATAAACATTTCTTGAGAGTACAGTACGTCAAGTACATCACATGCATACACATTTCTTGAGAGTACCCCAACTACATCATGTGCATACACATTTCTTGAGATTATATTATCCCAACTACATCACATGCATAAACATTACTTGAGAGTACAGTCCGTCAACTACATTAAATGCATAAACATTTCTTGAGGTTATGCCAACTACATCACAGTCGTGCAGAAAAATTTTCTAAGAATATTCCGACTACATCACGTGCAGAAACATTTCTTAAGAATATTCCGACTACATCACGTGCAGAAACATTTCTTGAGAATACTCCGACTACATCACGTGCAGAAACATTTCTTGAGAATATTCCGACTACATCACGTGCAGAAACATTTCTTGAGAATATTCCGACTACATCACGTGCAGAAACATTTCTTGAGAATACTCCGACTACATCACATGCAGAAACATTTCTTGAGAATATTCCGACTACATCACGTGCAGAAACATTTCTTAAGAATATTCCGACTACATCACGTTTAGAAAAAAATCTTAAGAATATTCCGACTATATCAGGTGCAGAAACATTTCTTTAGGAGTGCCCCAACTATATCTCATGCATTAAAAAAATTTTGACATGGCCCCTGACAAAAGCCCTGGAGCAGAAACTGGTAACGTGTGAGATGAAGTGCTTGAGGAAAGCCGTCAACAAGACCAGGAGAGACAAGATAAGAAACGAGGTGATCAGAGACATGGTAGGAGTCACACCCGTCCTACACCATATTAAACAACAATGAACCAAGTGGTTCAGGCACCTCACACGGATGGCGCCAAACCAGTCAGCCTTGCGTGCTTACAACTTGAGGTACTCTGGCACGAGGGCCAGAGGTAGACCCAGGCGACACTGGAGTGATTCCGTGGCAGAAACACTGAAAGTCCATGGATTGTCCCTCCTCCAAGCTACCCGCCTTGCAGCAGACAGACATTTATATCTCCCCGCGACGCCACAGAGTACAAGCGGAAGGAAAAAGTAAAAGTAAAAGTAAGTAAAGAAAGTATAGTATGCCAATTACATTATATGCATAAACAGTTCTTGACAGTACGCTAACTACATCACATGTGGATCGGTGGTCTAGAGGCAACGCGCCTGCCTAAACAGCGAAAAGTCCGGGTTGGAAGTCTGCTGTGGTTTGATCCTCGTTTGGGCCAAAAACTTTTCCCCATCCATTAGACCATCAGTGATGGTCTGAAGCTAGTCTTTCGGATGAGACAATAAACCGAGGTCCCGTGTGTTACACAAAATTATTTAGCGCACGTAAAAGAACCCACTGAAACAAAAGAGTTGCTCCTGGCAAAATTCTGTAGAAAATAGCCACTCTGATTGTGAAAAAAAATTACAGTTGCAGACAGGGAAAAAAAATAATGGGTGGCGCTGCTCTTGTGGCGATGCGCTCTCCCCGGGGAGAGCAGGACGAATTTCACGCAGAGAAATCTGCCGTGACTTAGTGGTATGAAAAATGAAAAATGAAAATGCTTAAAACATATCTTGGGAGTACCCCAACTACAGAACATACACAAACATTTCTTGAGAGTACCTAAACTATATCACATACATAAACGTCCTCAGGCAGAACAATATATAATGCTTACAAAATAAAGGGCAATGCACAGTACAGAAAACAGGGAAATATTTGTAACACTTATACGCCAACAGACTGCTGAAGGCTCCACACCATCAGGAATGACGACCACCTTTTCTGCCACTACCAAAACATGAATTGATAGTACACTGCTGACTTAAGTCATTCCCTGTTCTTTACAAATGCAGACGCCCATTTTGAATTAACAGGTGTATTATATTTAAATTTTTAATCAAGATTTAAGATTCAAGATTTAATTCGCCTTAAACCCCTCTTGGGGCAAGGAGGATTTCAGTAAGCAAAATCAACTGTAACATATAATTATTTATTTGCATTTGCAAAAACGTTTACAACACTGCAGGTGACAGAAATAAAAATGTAGTCAACCTTTTCATCAATGTCATACAACTTTACTCTTGACTATAAATTTGCTAAGTTTCAATAACGTCTTTTCGACAGAAGAGAACAAAATCTCTAAATGTGGACGTGGATCTTGGATACAGATATTCCTGAGGTAGGATACTCTTTCGAAGCTCAAATCTGTTAATCTTATGAAAAGACTCTTCACGTATTAAGAAAGAATCCATGCATATAGTAGTTTATTTTGAAGAGTTTACTTACTAAGACATATCAAGAAAAAGAAACCTCAGCGTTACGTTTATATGACCACACAAAAACTATCCCATGAAACACTGTCAGAAAGAAGCACGAAGGACAAGTAGAAGTCATGGGCTGGGAACATGGAAGAGTTGACCTGACCTTTGCTAGTTTGAAAGAGATAAGTAAGCAA
>CM054138.1:47432376-47447376 GCA_028751875.1 Rapana venosa
ACCAACCTGTGTGTTGGCGCACTGGAACATCCCTGACACTTGGCAGGAGGGAAAGACACAGAAGCTTTCATCACTGTTGTCACTGCAGTCAGTCCGATGGTCGCACACCAAGGTGTAAGGCACAGAGTCCACACCACTCGTACACTGCAGAGATGGTGGAGGTGGTTTTCCAGGGTACTGACAGGCTGTGGTCAACATGTTATGCTGATCAGCCCAGCAGGCAGTCCGGGGGTCACAGGCCAACATCGTGAGGGTGACATGGCCTGACGGACAGGTCACATACCTATTGCCATGTATTGGCCATTGCAAAGGCTGCAGAATCAAGTCCTGCGGCTTGGCTTGAGGCTCGTCTTTCTCTAATGTGTTCTTCTCACAGAGATAAGACGTGGTCATATTCATATTGCAATCTACAGTTTGAAGAAAGTCTTTGGCTTCAAATGATTTCCTTGTATCCAAACGGTGCAGCGAGGAGTGATAGTATGATTAAATTTGTTATTGACAATGGCGTAAAAAGCAGCAGATCTATCGGCCCATTGAAACTGATCACGGTATCTGAAAATGTACAGTATACAGTTTACTATTTCAGTGACATATTAAAGTAGAGTTACTTTATCAAATATGCCCCCTCCCCCCTCCAATGGGCTATAGTAAAAAAAAAAAAAAAAGAAGAAAAAAATCTTAATTGAGAGGGAAAATAACATACCCTTTTAAATTATCAACAACTTTATATTAGGCAAGAGTTGATTAATCAAAACCCCAAAACAGGGCTAGGGCTAACTGGTTAAAGATCCAGTTATGGCACCAAAGAGTTCTTTGAAGAGAAACCCCCAAAATATACTACATGTACAACTTGTCAAGACATTCGTATTGAGACGTAAAATGCCTCTGGTTTCTAAAACATGATTGTGCTGTGGAGTCATCGTATTTCACAGTTTTACATGCTTAGAGGTTTTAGTGAGCTACATTAGAGCTGTTACATACGAAAGAAATGCTTCACTTCTGTGGGTTTTTAAAAAATAATTTCAATCAAAATAAATGGGCTAAGTAGTGTGTTAAGTGCAGCATTCTTCGAGACAATGAAAATACAGTGCAATAATTTTTGTTTTCTGTAATAATTATACTCATAATTTGGTTTGCTTGTAAACAATAAGAATAAAACATAAAACCCTCGAAGTATTTTGTGTGCAGGATGTTATGCTTGTTGTTGTTGTTGTTGTCGTTTCATTGTTGTTGTCATTGTTGCTGTTGATGCTGCTCCTCCTCCTCTAGGTCTTGTTGTTGTTGTTGTTGTTGTTGTTGTTCTTCTTCTTCTTCTTCTTGCTGTTGTTGTTGTTCTTCTTCTCCTTTTTCTGCACCTTGTCTATAATTTTTCTCTTTCCCATCTGTATCGTCGTCGTCGTCGTCGTCCTCCTCTTCATCATCATTATTATTATTATTATTATTAGCATTATCATCATCATCATCATCATCATCATCATCATCATCATCATCATCATCATCATCATCATCATTTTTCCTCTTCTTCTTCCTCTTCTTCTTATCAATATCATTACTCCTCTTCTATTTCACTTAGAGTGAACAGACGTTAAATTGAAGACAACAACAATCCTCTTCTATTATTATTATCATTATTTTTTATTATGATCATCATCATCATCATCATCATCATCATCATCATCATCATCATCATCATCATCATCAATGTCATTATTTTAATCATCATCATTATAACCATCACCATTATGTCATCCTTGACAAAAATCAAGGTTGTTTTTTTCACATACTCTGCAAACAGTGATTTGCAGTCACGTGGGATTCTACCAAGTCTAACTTAGCAGAAGATTGGCGGGGACAACTGACTATAGTACGACTGTAGTTATTTCCCTTGGTGACCACATAACAAAAGCACTACTGTGCTTGATGCTTTAATATGAATTTAAGTATGTGCAAGAAAATATTATAATAACAATAAAAAATGCGAAGGATGAAAAAAATAATGATACGACTACTACTACTACTACTACTACTACTACTACTACTACTACTACTACTACTACTACTACTACTACTACTACTACTACTACTACTACTACAACAACAATTACTACTACAACTACTACTACTACTACTACTACTACTACTACTACTACTACTACTACTACTACTACAACAACAATTACTACTACAACTACTACTACTACTACTACTACTACTACTACTACTACTACTACTACTACTACTTCTTCTTCTTCTTCTTCTACTACTACTACTACTACTACCACTACTACTACTGCTGCTGCTGCTGCTGCTGCTGCTGCTGCTGCTGCTGCTGCTGCTGTAAAAGGTAAACATAAAGGTGTCCCATAACCTATGTGGTCGTAGGGGAACGAGGCATCAGAGACCTCAGCTTCTCCAGGAACCAGCCCCGGAGCCCATCTCCTCTCCCTCGCTGCTTAACCTTCCCTGACCCTAAAGAGGGCAGGTACCCATTTACAGCTGGGTGAACTGGGGGAACTGTATTGAAGCCAAGGCGCACAAACGGTTACCTATCAACTTGGTAACCACGCTCGATGCTGCTTAACATTGGCTTGAGGAAAGCGAATGTTCTGACCACCGAGCTTTCCCGTCTACTACTACTACTACTACTACTACTACTACTACTACTACTACTACTACTACTACTACTACTACTACTACTACGACTACGACTACGACGACGACGACCACCACCACCACCACCACCACCACCACCAACACCACCATTATTCTTCCTCTTCCTACTCCTCCTTTTCCTCCTGCTACTACTGCTACTTCTCCTCGTCCTCCTCCTACTACTAATAATAATAGTACTACTACTACTACTACTACTACTACTACTACTACTACTACTACTACTACTACTACTACTACTACTACTACTACTATTGTTTGTGTTTGATTTCTTAGATTTTTTCTGTCTTCTAAAACTTTTTATTTATTTATTACCGCTGGTTTTGGTTCAGTGACAAACAAATGTTCAAGTAAATTTTATACTGTCACCACTTCTGAAGTCACGTATGTAGATATAGTAGTTACCAAGAAATAAGTAATGGCACTGACATCCTCTGTTGAAATACCACGCCTATAATAACGAAGCACTAACAACATTGAAAGAAAAAAAACCCCACCCAACTTCTTTCAGCTAACAATAAATAAACCGTAATTAGATCAGCTGTACATTTAACATCTGATACAAATTTTATTTTTTTAACCACAGCCGTTTGTTTCAAATGAAAAATGCAATGATCTTTTGTTTGATTGTTACAAGAAACAGCTCACTTACAAACAAAATAATGTAAGAAACTTACAGGTAAGGGAAAGACGGACCACTGAGTTGCAGCCCAAAATAGACAGGTCCTGTTGCCAGGTCTTTGACGAATGTCAGAACATCCTTCCACTCTTCTGGACTATTCAAACTGGCCAAGTAAGATTGACGTCGCCCGCATTCATTGGCTGCTTCATTCCACGTGAGGTGCTTCTCTTCGGAAGTAAATGTATAACAGCCTGAGCCAACAGGAATAAAACCTTTAGCACATCTGTTCTCAGAATACCCACAGTTGTCTTCGTCCTCGCCTCCATCGCATTCTACAATTTTGTTGCATTTGAAATGCAGTTGAAACTTGGGCCAGTAAGGAACAGAGCAGTTCCATTTCCCATTCTCCAGTTTCTCAGGGATCTCAGACTGGTTATGAAAGGAGAAATGAAGCCTGAATCCTAAATGGTATCCCTCAACGTTGTCTTCACTTTTGAAACGAAAGCTCAGAGCATCAGCATGGAAAAGGGTTGGTTTTAGGATGGATTTACTGTTGCAGAAAGCGAGTACATCGGACTGTCCATTAGCTTTGCTCTCGATCACGCGGATGATGAGCCGATCAAACATGCAATCGTGGTCTCCTTTAATGTCCATGGCATGAAAGCTAATCAGTACACTGTCATTATCTGGTACGTCTAGTTCTTTCTTGATGTCAAGGTAGCTCGGGTAATTTATTTTCCCATCCCAGTCTGGACTCTGAACGTATCCTGTGACACAGAAAACAAGCCAGCATTATTGTTATGCCATAGAAAGCAAGCCAGCATTATTGTTACGCCATAGAAAGCAAGCCAGCATTATTGGTATGCCATAGAAAATAAGTCGGCATTATTGTTATGCCATAGAAACAAGCCAGCATTATTGATATGCCATCGAAAACAAGACATCAGTATTATTATGCCATAGAATGCAAGACAGCATCGATGTTATGCCACAGAAAACAAGCCATCATTATTGTTATGCCATAGAAAACAAGCCAGTATGATTAGTATGCCACAGAAAACAAGCCAGCATCATTGCTATGCAATAGAAAAAAAGCCAGTATCATTGTTATGCCATAGAAAACAAGCCAGTATTATAAGGATGCCATAGAAAACAATCCAAAATCATTGGTATGCCATATAAAGCAAGCCAGCATTATTGTTATGCCATAGAAAACACGCCAGCATTATTGTTATGCCATAGAAAACACGCCAGCATTATTATTATGTCATAGAAAACAAGCCAGCATTATTGTTATGCCATAAAAAAACAAGCCAGCATTATTGTTATGCCATAGAAAACAGGCCAGCAGTATTGTTATGCCATAGAAAACAAGCCAGCATTATAAGTATGCCACAGAAAACAAGCCAGTATTATTAGTATGCCATAGAAAACAAGCCAGTATTATTGCTATGCCATAAAAAACAAGCCAGTATTATTGTTATGCCATAGAAAACAAGCCAGCATTATTGTTATGCAATAAAAAAAACAAGCCAGCATTATTGTTTTGCCATAGAAAACAAGCCAGCATTATAAGTATGCCACAGAAAACAAGCCAGTGTTATTAGTATGCCATAGAAAACAAGCCAGTATTATTGCTATGCCATAAAAAAAACAAGCCAGTATTATTGTTATGCCATAGAAAACAAGCCAGCATTATTAGTATGCACAGAAAGCAAGCCAGTATTATTAGTATGCCATAGAAAACAAGCCAGCATTATTGATATGCCATAGAAAACTAGCCAGTATATTGATATGACATAGAAAACAAGCCAGTATTATAAGCATGCCGTAGAAAACAAGGCAGTATATCGGTATGACATAGAAAACAAGGCAGTATATCAGTATGTCATGAAAAAAACAAGGCAGTATATCGGTATGACATAGAAACAAGGCAGTATATCGGTATGACATAGAAAACAAGGCAGTATATCGGTATGACATATAAAACAAGCCAGTTTATCGGTATGACATAGAAAACAAGCCAGTATATCGGTATGACATAGAAAACAAGCCAGTATATCGGTATGACATAGAAAACAAACCAGTATATTAGTATGACGTAGAAAAAGCCAGTATATTGATATACCATGGCAAACAAGTCAGTATAATTATTGATATGACACAGAGAGCAAGCTGGTATTATTAGTATGACACAGAAAACAGCCCAGTATATTGGGATGACATAGAAAACAAGCCAGTATAGTAAAATGGTATGAGAATCAACTGTAGACATCAATGTTACAAGCATTAATACACGACACACTTTTTCAGGCATGTAGGTATGCATTAACTTGCCCCACTACAATAAAATATCATAGGCTAAATTTCATATAGTTGTGTTTTATATCAGGGAAAGCAGACATAATTTCACGTGGGGAAATCTGACTTAAAGTGGTATGAAATATGAAATATAAAATTAAAGAAAAGAAAATAGTTAGGACTGAAATATATATATAAGAAAGAATAGGGAGAGAGTTAAACTATCCCACCTACCCTTTAAACCTTATTTAACTGGAGTACCAATACCATGCAATCCACGTGTTAATCATGCTCTTTCCATGAAGCCAACAAAAGGTCAATGCACACATTGTCCCACTGCTGTGTAGCTTCCTCTTTCTTTGCCTCCTCACTCATTTTCTGGTCCTGTTTTTCACAAGGTAACATTTCCTTTGCCAAAGCCACAGTATTTCCCCTGATTCTACAAGGTTTTATCACAGCTCTTGATTAAACCATTGACGCTGGGGGCAACAGCAAAGTGAGAGGCTGTATGACCAATGGCTTTCCCTCTCATGGAATTCCACTTTACAGCTTAGTCTTTAGTGATCGACTATGACTCTCTGACTAGGAGGCTTGACTCGCACAGTCCTTATGTGCTGCAGCCCTGGGGGCTGGTTGGCCTTTGGAGAACATCTCCAACGCTGACTGTCCTTATACCCACTTGGCCGAGAGAGTGGGGATGTACTGTGGGCAAGGCATCTCCACTAGAATCAAATTTCTGCCCAGTTTCCAAAACAGCAGCTGCCTCCTCTGCTGTTTTGGAGGTCATCATCGGACACGACGGACAAACATACATGGTTTAGGTCCAAGTTGACAAAACGCTTTGGTTTGCAGATCTTTGAAATTCCACAGAAATTCGTGTAACTGCCATGTGTTGCAATAAACTAGGGACAGTTCTTCCAAGATGTACACCAGACACTCTTATCGCACAGCTACATGCTTACAGTTGATCTTAGTGTACTTGTTTTCAATATAATAATAATAATAATAATAATATTATTATTATTATTATTATTAATAACAACAACAACAACAACAATAATAATAATAATAATAATAATAATAATAATAATAATAATAATAATAATAATAATAACAACAACAACAACAACAACAACAATAACAATAATAATAATAATAATAATAATAATAATAATAATACATGGAATTCATGGAACGCTATATCTTGCAATTACAAATCAGAGCGCTTGCATTGAATCCGCTCCTACACATGCAACCAACAATGATTAACAATATTTTAACAAATTCAAATGTACACACACACGCACACACACACACACACACACACACACACACACACACACACACACACACACACACACACACACACACACACACACACACACAGGTTATACATTTCAGCAGGTGATGGAATAGTGGCTGTTAAAGGCAGGGACAGATATGAGATGAAACAGGAGGGTAAAATCTTAGGTTTGAAATAGGTATGTTTTGAGGCTGGATTTAAAGCTGTCGTAAGTAGGCTTTTCACGAAGGGAGAGAGGGAGGTCATTCCAGATTGATGGACCAGAAATAGAGAAAGAGCTACGGCCAACAGTGGATTAGTTGAATCTAGGTATTCGTAAGCCCAGGGTATAAGTTGACATGTTTAGAAAAAGAGCGTAATTAAAAGCAGAACTCCGAGCAGCGCCGCACGATCTCTTTTGATGGTTTGTTTCCCATAGTCAGATTCTATTAATGAAGCACGCAGGGGGATGGGATAGCCTGGTAGTGAGAGCGTTGTGCTCTCGGTCTAATGACCTGGAATTGATCCCAGGTTTGAGGTACAACTAAGATGCCCGTTCAAGGGCATTTTTTCCCCCTCAACGTCAGTACCTAATCCACTCCCCAGAAAGTCCTTCGAATGAGACTATAAACTGAGGCCCCGTGCGCGAACGTATGCTTTTGGAAGAGTAGGCCATTGTGTGCCGGTGAGGACAGATAAAAAAAAACTTTTTTTAAATGCATGCACACTGGTGTGCTGTTTAGACATCCTCCCCGAAGCTGTGGCATGTGGCTACCTTCAGAGGGAGCAAAAACGGTGGTATACACAACATTTCACCATCGCTGAACTTCGGAGCTCTAGCCAATGGCCGAAAAGAAAAGAAATCATTAAGGAAAACCTACCTGTCGTAGGTGTAATAAAGTCGACTTGCAGCTGAGGAGGCGGCACAGCTGTGAAGTTGATGGAGAGATCAATGGAAGCGTTACTCTGGTAAACCTCCAGGTGAAACTCCACTCTGTGTCCGAGAGTCACCACACGCTGGAACTTAGGATTGCAAAAGAACAGCTTCAAAAAGTAGGGCTGCGAGTCGACAAGGCGCAGCAAAGGAACGGTACACGTGTGTCCCAGTGGACAATCATAACAAGGGGTAATATTCAGGAACACGTACATTTGTATCACCATACCTGCCGGTACAGTGAACTCCATAACGCAGGTACCGCTTTGGTTAAAACCTCTCTGAGAGAAGGATAACTGCCCGCCAGTGCTGTTGAAACGGAGGACCTGCTTCTGGTATGCACAACGCAAGACATCATTTGAAGTGATGGTAACTGAATCTTTCTCTGGCCCGTTTTGGGCAGTGCTGGTGGTCAACTGAGCAGCTGAGCTGACGGGGCTGTTCTGTAACTGAGCTGTTGGTGGAGAACTGCCATACTGGGGTGTTGTTGATACAGTACTAGTACTGTCCTGATCAGAATTCGTACTGCGACTCACATGCTCAATGAACTCCATCTTTGACACTGTGCCACTGTCATTGTTTGTACATCTGCACGTGGGTCTCCCGTAGCGGACTTTTGATCCACATCTTCATTTGTTGAGGAATCAGTCATGGTTTCCCCACCACCACCACCAGGGCAATCGCTCTGAGTACTTTTCTCGGTTTTTGTTGGCTCTTCTGATCCACGAGGAGTGCTCAACTGGCGGATAATGTTCGAAGCATTGTTGATCTCTGCTGGATGTCTGTCTGAGTCTGTTGCCTTGTTGTCTGCTTGTTGGGTGAGTTTTAGCATGAAAGTCATGGAACCCCAAATCCGACAAAAGCCAGCAACAGACGCATGGTTGAAAATCTGTTGTCCCAATTGAGGACTAGATTGCAAATCACCGGGATCAAATGCCCACATTTTCATAGGCTGTGGGTTTTATACCAGCCCTAGCCAAACGTTTGGTAGCTCCCAAGCAAATACTTCACAAAAGGGCTGTCTTCTGCAGTGTGTTGCTCTCTGTAAGCTTTAACCACAACATCTGTTAAACGCCTTCACAACTCCGATGCTACTGTGATTAGATATATACAAGTTCAAATATTTGGCACAGTGGAGCCCATAATTGACGTGGCCATTATGCGAGCTGTCACATTACATTTGGAATAACCAAACCCTGACTCGAAAACAGATCGAAAATTAGTTAAGAGTCGGTTGAAGGTGATGTTTCGGTTCAGTCTAGTTCGTTTTCTGCTGTCGCCTGGTTGATTGACTGATTGGCAGACTATGTGGTCATTGGTTCTCAGAAAGGTGTTACGGCGTTCAGAATATGTCAAATATGCTTATGATGTCTCTGTATGATAAAAAAAAAGTTGATTGTTTCCTCACTTTATGATGAATATATGGAATATTTTAGCTAAAAAATCTTACTCGGCTTTAAAATCTTACTCTGTTTACGTTCACATGTTTCAATCTCATTATTATTTTTTGAATCATTAAATAAGCTTCTTACAAATGAGAATGAAAATATAACCATCAAAGTGGATACTTAATCTCTGATCCATCATCACCCAGTGCTATTGTTATTCATTTGTATGTCTATCAGGTTAAGAATCCCACTCTCTCTTTCTCTGTGTGTCTGTGTATGTATGTGTATGTATGTGTGCGTGCGTGCGTGCGTGCGTGCGCGCGCGCGTGCGGTGTGTGTGTGTGTGTGTGTGTGAATCAAAGTGTGGACAAAGGCATCATTTTGACTCGGTTGTATGACACATTTTCACACACACATGCGTGCGTGCATGCACGCCCCACATACCCGTCCTTCGCACGCACACAAACACACACACAACACACACACACACACACACACACACACACACACCACACACATATATATATATATTATATATATATATATATATATATATATATATATATATATATTATATATATATATATATATATATATATATATATATATATTCTTAATAAAAGCGTGGACAAATACATTATTTGATAGAGGTACAAGACAGTGCAATATTGCATTATCGATTAACAAATTTCCAGATAGAAAAGTCTCTCCCCCCCCCTCTCTCTCTCTCTCTCTCTCTCTCTCTCTCTCTCTCTCTCTCTCTCTCTCTCTCTCTCCCCTACCCCTACCCCCTAACCCCATCTCTCTCCACGACACCTTATTCATGCATTCATCACACACCCAATTTCGTGTTCTGTCTTTTTCTATTATTTTGACCTCTTCGATAGAATCAATTGCTAATTTGGTCTTTTACCCAGAATATCCAATCAGCCTAAATAGGCAAGACAGCCAAACAAGTAGGCTACTACTGCATCAGTTGGTAGTAGCAATTTTCTTTTCTGTCTCCTCCAAATTCAAAATTCAAACAAAATAATCCATACCCAACACGCATAGCGAAGAATACGCTGCTGACATGGAGAACAATGAGATACGTTTTATATGCAAAGTAGCAATTTAAAAAAAAAACAACAACCAAAAAAGGCCTTTACAAATTGACCACGTGAAAAGGTTTTATTTCTTTCTGTTAAGGTTCGGTGAAGGTCATCTGATTGATTGTTGGTCAATTTGATGACTGGAGAAAAAGTTAACCTGGTTTTTTTGCGGAAGAAAGAGTTTACCTGGTTTTTGTGGAAGACAGAGTTTACCTGGTTTTTTGTGGAAGACAGAGTTTACCTGGTTTTTGTGGAAGAAAGAGTTTACCTGGTTTTGGGGGAAGAAAGAGTTTACCTGGTTTTGGGGGGAAAAGAGTTTACCTAGTTTTTGTGGAGGAAAGAGTTTACCTGGTTTTTTGTGGAAGAAAGAGTTTACCTGGTTTTTGTGGAAGAAAGAGTTTACTTGGGTTTTTTTTGGAAGAAAGAGTTTACCTGGTTTTTGTGGAAGAAAGAAATTACCTGGTTTTTGTGGAAGAAAGAGTTTACGTGGTTTTTGTGGAAGAAAGAGTTTACGTGGTTTTTGTGGAAGAAAGAATTTACCTGGTTTTTGTGGAAGAAAGAGTTTACCTGGTTTTTGTGGAAGAAAGAGTTTACCGTGGAAGAAAGAGTTTACCTGTTTTGTGAAAGAAAGAGTTTACCTTTTTGTGGAAGAAAGAGTTGACCTGGTTTGGGGGGGGGGGGGGGAGAGTTTACCTGGTTTTTGTGGAAAAAAGAGCTTACCTGGTTTTTGTGGAAGAAAGAGTTTACCTGGTTTTTGTGGAAGAAAGAGTTTACCTGGTTTTTGTGGAAGAAAGAGTTTACCTGGTTTTTGTATGAGAAAGAGTTTACCTGGTTTTGGGGGAAGAAAGAGTTTACCTGGTTTTGGTAGAAGAAAGAGTTTACCTGGTTTTGTGGAAGAAAGAGTTTACCTGGTTTTGTGGAAGAAAGGGTTTACCTGGTTTTTGTGGAAGAAAGGGTTTACCTGGTTTTTGTGGAAGAAAGACTTTACCTGGTTTTTTGTAAAAGAAAGAGTTTACCTGGTTTTGGGGGAAGAAAGAGTTTACCTGCTTTTTGAGGAAGAAAATGTTTAACTGTTTTTTGTGGAAGACAGAGTTTACCTGGTTTTTGTGGAAGAAAGAGTTTACCTGGTTTTTGTGGAAGAAAGAGTTTACCTGGTTTTGTGGAAGAAAGAGTTTTACCTGGTTTTGTGGAAGAAAGAGTTTACCTGGTTTGGGGGAAAGAAAGAGTTTACCTGGTTTTTGTGGAAGAGAGAGTTTACCTGGTTTTGGTAGAAGAAAGAGTTTACCTGGCTTTTCTGTAAGAAAGAGTTTACCTGGTTTTTGAGGAAGAAGGAGTTTACCTGGTTTTTATGTAAGAAAGAGTTTACCTGGTTTTTGTGGAAGAAAGAGTTTGCCTGGTTTTGGGGGAAGAAAGAGCTTACCTGGTTTTTGTGGAAGACAGAGTGTACCTGGCTTTTGTGGAAGAAAGAGTTTACCTGATTTTTGTGAAAGAAAGAGTTTACCTGATTTTTGTGAAAGAAAGAGTTTACCTGGTTTTTGTGGAAGAAAGAGTTTACCTGGTTTTTGTGGAAGAAAGAGTTTACCTGGTTTTGTGGAAGAAAGAGTTTTACCTGGTTTTGTGGAAGAAAGAGTTTACCTGGTTTTGGGGGAAGAAAGAGTTTACCTGGTTTTTGTGGAAGAGAGAGTTTACCTGGTTTTGGTAGAAGAAAGAGTTTACCTGGCTTTTCTGTAAGAAAGAGTTTACCTGGTTTTTGAGGAAGAAGGAGTTTACCTGGTTTTTAATGTAAGAAAGAGTTTACCTGGTTTTTGTGGAAGAAAGAGTTTGCCTGGTTTTGGGGAAGAAAGAGTGTACCTGGCCTTTGTGGAAGAAAGTGTTTACCTGGTTTTGGGAGGAAGAAAGAGTTTATCTGGTTTTTGTGTAAGAAAGAATTTACCTGGTTTTTGTCAAAGAAAAAGTTTACCTAATTTTTGTGGAAGAAAGACTTTACCTGGTTTTTGTGTGAGAAAGAGTTTACCTGGTTTTGGTAGAAGAAAGAGTTTACCTGGTTTTTGTGGAAGAAAGAGTTTACCTGGTTTTTGTGGAAGAAAGACTTTACCTGTTTTTGGTAGAAGAAAGAGTTTACCTGGTTTTGGGGGAAGAAAGAGTTTACCTGGTTTTGGGGGAAGAAAGAGCTTACCTGGTTTTTGTGGAAGACAGAGTGTACCTGGCTTTTGTGGAAGAAAGAGTTTACCTGCTTTTTGTGGACGAAAGAGTTTACCTGATTTTTGTGAAAGAAAGAGTTTACCTGGTTTTTGTGGAAGAAAGAGTTTACCTGGTTTTTGTGGAAGAAAGAGTTTACCTGGTTTTGTGGAAGAAAGAGTTTTACCTGGTTTTGTGGAAGAAAGAGTTTACCTGGTTTGGGGGGAAGAAAGAGTTTACCTGGTTTTTGTGGAAGAGAGAGTTTACCTGGTTTTTCTGTAAGAAAGAGTTTACCTGGTTTTTCTGTAAGAAAGAGTTTACCTGGTTTTTGAGGAAGAAGGAGTTTACCTGGTTTTTGTGTAAGAAAGAGTTTACCTGGTTTTTGTGGAAGAAAGAGTTTGCCTGGTTTTGGGGAAGAAAGAGTGTACCTGGCCTTTGTGGAAGAAAGAGTTTACCTGGTTTTGGGAGGAAGAAAGAGTTTACCTGGTTTTTGTGTAAGAAAGAATTTACCTGGTTTTTGTGAAAGAAAAAGTTTACCTAATTTTTGTGGAAGACTTTACCTGTTTTTTTGTAAAAGAAAGAGTTTACCTGGTTTTGGGGGAAGAAAGAGTTTACCTGGTTTTGGGGGAAGAAAGAGTTTATCTGGTTTTGTGGAAGAAAGAGTTTACCTGGTTTTTGAGGAAGAAAGAGTTTAACTGTTTTTGTGGAAGACAGAGTTTACCTGGTTTTTGTGGAAGAAAGAGTTTACCTGGTTTTGGGGAAGAAAGAGTTTACCCGGTTTTGGGGAAGAAAGAGTTTACCTGCTTTTTTGTGGAAGAAAGAGTTTACCTGGTTTTTGTGGAAGAAAGAGTTTACCTGGTTTTTGTGGAAGAAAGAGCGAACCTAATGCTGGTGTAAGAAAGAGTTTACCTGGTTTTGGGGGAAGAGGGAATTTACCGTGGAAGAAAGAGTTTATCTGTTTTTGTGAAAGAAAGAGTTTACTTTTTTGTGGAAGAAAGAGTTAACCTGGTTTTGGGGGGAAAGAGTTTACCTGGTTTTTGTGGAAGAAAGAGTTTACCTGGTTTTTGTGGAAGAAAGAGTTTAACTGGTTTTTGTGGAAGAAAGGGTTTACTTGGTTTTGGGGAAGAAAGAGTTTACCTGGTTTGGGGGAAAAAAGTTTACCTGCTTTTTTGTGGAAGAAAGAGTTTACCTGGGTTTTCTGGAAGAAAGAGTGTACCTAATTTTTCTGGAAGAAAGAGTTAACCTGGGGCTTTTTTCTGGAAGAAAGAGTTAACCTGGGGCTTTTTTCTGGAAGAAAGAGTTAACCTGGTTCTTTTTTTCTGTAAGAAAGAGTTAACCTGGTTGTTATGGAAGAAAGAGTTTACCTGGTTTTGAGGAAGAAAGAGTTTACCTGGTTTTGTAAAAGAAGCGTACCTAGTTTTTTGAGGAAGAGAGTTCTCCTGTTTTTTTTGTAAAAGAAAGAGTTTACTTGGGTTTTAGGGAAGAAAGTTTACCTGGATTTGTAAAAGAAAGAATTTACCTGGTTTTGTAAAAGGAGTTAGCCTGGGGTTTTTTATGAAAGAAAGCGTCTATCTGGTTTTATGAAAGAAAGAGTTTACCTGGTTTTTGTGGAGGCGGAACAAGTTTTAACGTGTGCGCAAGATGTTCTGCATGTGTTAGCACACAGGACCTCGGTTTACAGCCTCGTTCGAAGGATTTGTGTGTGTGTGTGTGTCAATGTCAAAGTCAAACTTTTATTTGTGTGTGTGTGTGTGTGTGTGTGTGTGTGTGTGTGTGTACGCGCGCACACACACACAAGCGTGCATGCATGCATGCTCTTTTGCTGTTGTGCAGCGCACAGAGAAAAATTCGATCATCTGTAAAATTAGTATCATCATCATTATTATTTTCATATTATTATTGTTATTGTTATTATTATTATTGTTATTATTATTATTGTTATTATTAATGTTATTATTATCATTATCATCATCATCACCATACTAGCATTGTCATCATCATCATCATCATCATCATCATCATCATCATCATCATCATCATCATCATCATCATCATCATCATCATCATCATTATTATTACTATTATCATCATTATATTCAATTTGCTATTCTTCTTATTTTTACTATCATATTTTAGTAGCATTAAGTGTTGTAGTAGTGCTAATAATGGTTATCATTATTAGATAAACTTCATTACTGTAACTATCATTGCTATTACCATTAACAAACCTTAACTTTTGTGAAATCACTAAAATAACTTTGTTGGCTGTTAGGTTTTTTAATCCAAAGATAATTTTTCGTAAACAATGATAACTACTTATTTCGTTACAAATGGTAAAAAGTAACTATCACACTGAAACACACACACGCACGCACACACACACACACACACACACACACAAATCTTGCGCACATGTTAAAACCCGTTCCGCTTTTCGGAAGAGTAGGTCATTGTGTCACGGTGGGAACGGATACAAAATTTACATAACTGCATACACACAGGGACTGGATGAAAAAAAGCACATGAGTGCTTAT
>CM054138.1:47452376-47526460 GCA_028751875.1 Rapana venosa
CTAAGTACAAGGTCAGCACAAGAGTATCTTCTCTCCAGAGCCAGATCAGAGCTAAGCATGATCACATGCCATTTCTCCCATTTTTTTGTGCGTCCAGTACAGCTTTTTCTATCTTTTGGGGTGATACAAGATTATGCAACAACCATTTCCTGATTAATCGAAGAGCTTCTCCTTGGGTATAGTTGTTCCCCACCCGATCAGCTACACTCTCAGTGTACTTGCCTGCAAAAGCAGACATAATTCTCGATTTGATTCTCTGTTCACTAGCTTTCCTTCGCCTCTCCATCAGGCTGTTGATGGTATACAGGAAAGGGTTGATGGCTGAATTGATTGGCAGAGCAACAATGGCCATAGCAACGTTGACCTCACCAGGGACAGACATTCCACTGGAGGCCATCAGGCCCAGCAGACCAATAGGAAACCAGCACAGGAAGTCAGACATGGCGATGGTTATCAGACGACGAGCAATAACAATATCGTTGTTCTTTTTGTTGGAGTCTCCTGCTGACATCCTGTTGGTGCGGACAGACCAGTAGATGAACATTTGTCCAGCAGCAATTAGAAGAAAAAGAATAAAGTTGACAACGACAATAACGCTGAAAGAATACATGTGCCCAACAAAATCATCAGAATGATGCCTAGTAATTGGCAAAGGAATACAAATTCCATTTTGACTATAGAATTCCCAGTATTCCACTACGGGAAGCAATGGAATACCAGCAATCACTGCACCGATTAGCCAAGCAACCAAACAAGCAGCATGGGCAGACTTTTTCTTAAAGTGCACACTGCTGAATGGAAACCGAAGTACTATAAAGCGGTCTAATGTGATGAGACAGATTAAAAATGCTGAAACTTCACTAGACAACAGAGACAAGAAGCCAGCAGTTTTACAGCCAGCACTTTGTCTCCACTCCTCATCTTTCCATAGATAGATTCCCTGATACATCTGGTCAGCTACACCAATCACTGCCAGGTACACTCCCATCAGAAAGTCAGATACACACAGATGGGTCACAAATACACCAAAGCCAAAATTACTGGATTCTGAGTTTATGAGCAGGCGATACACAAAACTACCAAAATTTCCAATCAAAGCCACGGTAGCAAAAATGATCAAGATGATGCGATAAATATCTGAGCGGAGCAAGGCATCACAGGAAGAAATCTCCTCAGGAGGAGAGTGACACTTTTTGTGGGGAAAGTTTTGGGGCAGAGTTACCTGACAGCACAACTTGTAATTGTCTGTCCACATTTCCTTAAGATCTCCAAGATTGTGAAAATGCCCATTGGAACTCTGTTATGGGACAACCTGTCATGTATAAATACCTCAGATATTTCAGAGATTTGAATCCTTCATCAGAAATACGTTTTAAACCACAAGCAGTCAGATTCAGAGATGTCAGCTTAGGAAAAACTTCAAGCAATTTTGCATTGAATTCTAACAAATGTATATGGGAAATATCAAGGGTTTCTAAATATGGAAACACAAAGGAAGAATCATGTTCTGAAACAAAAAGGGATTTTAGGGGATTTCCTGCAAGTGACAACTTTTGCAGGTTGTTGTTATTGTCCAGTAGTGATGTTTTGAGTGATAGAAGTTTATTGTAACTTAGATCTAAAATGCGAAGATTGGGAAGATTCACGAGATCAAAATGTCTCAAGCTGCATTTAGCCAAGTTCAAGTATATCAACAGTGAGTTCAATGCAAGTTTCTTAGGATTCATCCCGCTTTCTTCTGCATGAAGGAAGCGGAGCTCTGGATACTGTTCAGCAGGAACTGTCCATGACAGTAAAAGGCCAGTCCTTGGCAAGAACAGTTATCAGGACAAGTGGCCTCACACAGCAGTTCATCATCATGTTGTGGACACTGAAACACACTGTCACAAATGTGATTGGCATGAACACAGATCCTTGAATCTCTGCATCGATAGAAGCCAGGACACTGGTACCTGTCACAACCGTCCTCATCCTCACGTCCTGGGCAGTCATAGACACTGTTACAGCGCACAAACACTGGCATGCAGTAGGTCAGGTTTCCTGGACACAAGAAATGCGTTTCTGGGCAGACAAACCCATTTGAAGAGTTCCTTTCATTTCTGTCAACAATGAGGGGCTTTACCTGATAGGATCCTTTGCTTTCAAAATGAATTATTGCTGGGGGCTTTGGTGTGAACATGTTTTGCAGGTAGGACCATGGGCAGTACAGCTCATCACTGCCATCCAGACAGTGTGGCGTCTTGTCACACCGCTTATTGTTAGGTACACACTGAAATAATACACACACAAGAGATTATGTTATACAGTATCATGGTTATAAACACATAATCAAATTCATCTTACCAAATTTCACGAACTCCGTCACAGTGCATATTTTTACTTATTGTCATTTACTTGCAAGTAATTGTGGTGCAAGCTGTAAGAAGCAAGAGCTGTGATGACAGTTCAGAAGAAAAGGTGGAAACTGACATCTAAATCTTGTTCCAGGGGTTTCTGATTTAACATTTATCACATTGGACAGTAACTTGGAGACTGTGGACATTGCAGAATTGCCTCAGAGATATGTGCTTTCTTAAAAGTCCTAACACAATGTTTTCAACCTGAATCATTCTAAACAATAAGAAACCAGTTTTCAGCCTGAGTGATGACAAAGCCATCTGTCTGAGGGTTTCCTTTTTCCTGGTGCTAACTTAAGTTCTGATTTAGTCCAAAACACAATCTTATACCTGAGTGCACCAAATATATCTTGACACATCCTTAAGATCAAATCTGTATCTATCTTTCAGAGAAAAAGACTCAGTTCTGGTAAGTAGTGTGTTGGGTTTTTTTAAATGAATAGCCGACAAACATTTGACATGTTCCTACTGTATTGGGTTGTGTCACTAATACAGTATCTCTAAAGTGGCTCTGCTGAGTTCAACATCTTCATAACACACTGCCTGAAACTTAAGTCAAGGAGCCTCCTCAGTGATGGTTTTGGGAGATATCAAATGAAATGGACCAGTACTACGTCAAACCTTTGAAATATTTCTCATACTGTAATGCTTTTTTGTTGAAAGCTAAAACACAAGTAGGTATTATTTGGCAGTCTAGTTCTTTGGTTGATTGAACTGATCATAGAAGTATGTATAAAGATATCCCATTCCTCATAAAGAGCCAGGAAAAGAAGATTGTGATCACATGGTACCAAAACAAGTTAAGGATAAACTGATGTGAGCCAGACTGCATTGTACTGTGAATGATGACTACAATATAGTCTATCTATAGATTGCTTAATAAATGGTCTGAAAAGAATGTGGCAAGGGAATAGTATACAAAAGGGACAATCAAAACGTATGCATATGGTGATGATTAACTAACATGAAACCTGCTATTCAGTATGCAAGGCTGTGTTTTGTGTACCTTAATCTGAGTGACTGTATTTTCTTGACAGAAACAACGATCCCCAAGAAATGCATTCAGTGCTCTATGACTATCTTCATATTGTTAATGCTTGGTTCCAAGAAGACAGTCTCTGGACCAAGGATAGAATGCCACCATTAACAAGTCCCAGAAAATAAAACGGTGGAAACAATAGCATATATTGTAACGATCCTAGAGTTAAAACACCTAAATTGCAATTAAGCTAAAAACTTGGAGTCAAACCAACCTGTTTGTTGGAGCACTGGAACATCCCTGAGGCTTGGCAGGAGGGAAAGACACAGAAGCTTTCATCACTGTTGTCACTGCAGTCAGGCCGGTGGTCGCACACCAAGGTGTAAGGCACAGAGTCCACACCACTCGTACACTGCAGAGATGGTGGAGGTGGTTTTCCAGGGTACTGACAGGCTGGGGTCAACATGTTATACTGATCAGCCCAGCAGGCAGTCCGGGGGTCACAGGCCAACATCGTGAGGGTGACATGGCCTGACGGACAGGTCACATAGTTTCTGTCCTTTGTTTGCCACTGAACTGGATGTAGGGTCATGCCCTGTGGATTACTGTGATTTTCATCTATAACATGACTATCAATTTGCCGCATGTTTTTCTCACAGAGGAATGTTGTGGTCAAGTTTGCGTTGCATTCTTCAACCCAAAGGTATCGTTTGGTAAAGTACCACCTCACTCGTATAAGCATGGAGCAGCGAGGAGCTGCGCCATACTTATTCCTGTTGATGACGTTGGCGTACAAAACCATGTTCCCATCTACCCACTGAAAGCAATCACGATATCTGAAAATACACAAGCATAATTATCATTAATGTGGCTTAACATTTACTGTTGCTGATTCGATCTAAAGTTGTCTGTAAACCAAATGAAGGAAAAGCATAAGAAGATTAGCAAAATGAAACATAGATGCTTGAGTTAAACTTTAGACTATGCTAGATGTGCGGATTGTTGGGAATTTGCATCATGATATATAAAGGCTCATTGCTTCCAAACTTTGGTTGTGTTCTCTATACTTACTGTTGATTTCTCTTTTATTATCAAAAAGTTAGTTTCCCTCAAAGATCACGTCAGGGTTGTAAACAAAATTGCCCCCCCCCCTCCCCTCAAACAATGCCCCACCCCCAACCCACCCCACCCTCGAAAAAAAACCCCAACCAAAACACTGCTACTTGACTTTGCCCATATAAGTATAAGAAAATACTTTCCTTCAAGGGTCTGAAGTAACCATAATCAGCCACTAACTTTATCTTAGATTTGTCAGATTTTATGCTAGCAACTGAAACTGGGATGTTGGCTTCTGATGAACATATGTTTTGAATTAACTTCTAATCTATGCAAGGTGCTCAAACTCATTGTAGGTCTTCCAGGAGAGTCGCTTTGTGACAGCACAAGTAACCAAACTCTTTTACTCTGAGTGGGCTGGTCATATTTGCAATTAAACAAGCTGTAGATGGTATTCCTAGCAAATACAACAAAGCCATGATAATAATAATAATAGCGATAATAATAATAATAATGTTCATGATGATGATGGTGATGGTATTGATGATGATGATGATGATGATGATGATGATGATGATAATGAGATGCTGCTGCTGCTGCTGCTGCTGCTGCTGCTGCTGCTACTGCTGCTATTACCACTACAACTACTACTAAACCAGCTATGGTGATGCTGTGGTTAGCGTCCTTGATTACGGGCTGGAAATAGGCCAGTTTGAATCCCAAGAGTCATGGGGGCTATTCAGACTCGGCCCGTTCCTACCTAGAGTGACTTTGCTATGGGCTCCTTGGGAAGACTGGGACTACACAGTGTAGTCAAGCTTCATTTACTTTACGGGGGCAGGATGACAAAACGCTTAGAGCTTTGGGCTTGTTATCTGACAGCCCATGATCAAGCCGCTACTGAGATGCCTATTCGAGAGAGGATTATTCCCCTAGAGTTAACATCAGTACCAACTTCACTACCCCGAATATCCTTCGTATAAGGCTCTGAACCAATGTCCCCCACCGAGAGCATGCAGGGTATCTTGCACATATGTTAAGCAAAAAAACTTTTTTTTGCATTTCAGAAGAGTAGGCCATTTCGTGCGGATAGGAATGGATGAGAAAATTTCAAAAAATGCATGCACATAGGTGATGTGTTTAGACACTATCTAAGTTGTCCTAATACAGATACCCTAATGGAGGGTAAAAACAGCTCCATGCACAAAATCTCAACATTGATAAACCTCGGAGCTCTAGCTGAGGAACAAAAAGAAAATCACTGAATGGATGCATATTTTTGGCATTAATTATTCACATTGCCTGACCAACACAGCCAGTGTTTGTATCTCCTTGACCCAGTTAAATAGGGATGTAGCATGTTAGGAAGGTTAGAGTACAGCCCTGCCCTGTCGTGTTGTCTCAATGCACATGCATCTCTACTACTACTACTACTACTACTACTACTACATTGGCGTCGACGATAGCGACGACATTACTACCTTCTTGTTCTTGATGTATTTGTTTATTCTTGGTGTATTTTCTCTTTTGTCGTTTCCTTTACTCTTTTCCTTTCCATATTTTTTTCTTTCAAATATATTGCTTTGCTTTGGTGTTTATCCTTTTTTTCCCTTTTTGAGGGCTGGATGAAAGAGTCATTGTACTTAATCTATTACCCTCTTGAAATAAAATTTCGTAATCATATTCGTATTTGTCCATGCAAGCATCATTGCATCACCCATATCATCATTGATCACCATGCAATAAGAGAAATTCTCTTTGATTCGGTGGCTCCGGATGCTCTGGTCTCCAAATGACTTCAGTTTTGGTTTCCCAAACGCCTTTGTGGAGAGTTTGTATCAAAGTCTTAAGGGTACCAGCCGCCATGGCGCAGTGGTTAGCGCCTTGGGTTACGGACTGGAAGGTCGCGGGTTCGATTCCCATAAGAGACCTAGGGATTTTTCGGACTCCGGCCGGCTCCTACCCAGAGTGAGTGTGCTGTGGGCTCAGTGGGAAGACTGGGACCACACAGTCGAGCTTCATCCACTTAACGGAAGCGAGTTTGAGAGTTATGCTCAAATTACCTGACCAACACTGCAGGCGTCTGTATCTCTCGGGCCCGGTTGACGCCGGGATATATTATGATAGTAAGCGTAGTGTACAACCCTGTCAAGTAGTTTCAAAGCATTTGCACTTCCACAGCAGCAGCATTATGCCATCCTCATTGTCATTGATCATCATGCAATAAAAAAGACCTGCCTCCTATTCGGTGGTCCCAGTTGCTCTGGTCTCATGGTGACCTCAGATTCGGTTTGCCCAAACACTTCTATGCCTGTGATGAGTTTGTGTCAAAGCCTTTGGCGTTGGAGGTTCGCGGGGAGCGGTCGTTGGAGGGACGTTGTGGTGGTTGCCACGTCGGGTGGGCAACTCACTCAGTCTGGCTCCGCGACTGAGCTAGTACTGTCGTTAGTAGGGGGCTTAGTAGGTGGTGTCCTGCGTATGTTAGCTCAGAACAGGCACTACTGAACACCACCAAAGTGACCCAGCAGCAGTGCAGGGCCCCTCTGGCTGGTGGCCCCACGGAGGCCTGATAGTGATGGGCTTCTTGTGGACCTCCGACTCTGAGGATGAGACATAACAAATCTCGGTATGGCTGTGGCGGGGAGATTGTAATGAGCGGCTCTGTGACTAAGTTATTATTGTCTTCAGTTTTCACAGGTTTTGAGACTCGTTTAAAAAATGTGTCGGAAATTGAAATAATCACATAAGTAATCATAATCTTCCCTCCAAACGCTTAAACTTACAGGTGTGGCAGAGACGCTCCGCTGACTTGCAGACCAACATACACAGGATCCAGCGCGATATCCATGACCACTTTGATGACTTGCTCCATTTCCTCAGGGCTGTTCAAACTGGCCAGGTACGACTCACGCTGAAGGCATTCATTGGCTGCCTCATTCCACGTCACGAGCTTGTCTCCAGAAATAAGCTGATAGCACCCGGGGCCTACAGCGATGAAGTCTTCATCACATTTTTGGAGGACATAATCGCAGTTATCTTCGTCTTCCTTTCCCAAGCATTCGTCCAATTTGTTGCAGCTGAAATGGAGTTGAAATTGGGACCAGTAAGGGACAGAGCAATTCCATTTCCCATTCTCTAGTTTTTCAGGGATCTCAGACTGGTTATGAAAGGAGAAGTGGAGCTTGAATCCTAAATGTTCTGTGTGTTCATTACTTACAAAGTTAAACATGATTTGGTCAGCATGGAAAACAGTCGGTTTCAGGACTGGTTTCTTATTGCAATAAATCAGTTTAACAGACTCTCCGTCAGTTTGCCTGTTTCTTATGGTGATTGTAAGACGATCAAAAGAGCAGTCACGATGTCTTTCGATGTCCATGGCACGAAAGCTGAGCATTACACTGTAATTGGATGGTATGTCTAATCGCCTTGAGATGTTAAGTTGCCCTGGGTAGTTTATTTTTCCGTCCCAGTCTGGGCTCTGAATATACCCTGAAACACAGAAAAGAGAAAGGTGATAATTTAGCAATGAAAAGGTAAAACGCGTGTTTAAATGTGTAAGGTATTGAATCACGTTCATGTGTTCTCTTATCAAAGCATAATTACATAAATTGGTTTGCTTTATTCAAGGGAAATGAAATCTAAAATTTATATCATTGTAGTATTATCATTAGGAAAGAGAACGTGAATAAGGATTTAACATAAGGTAAGACGGTGTTCTTGTGTGTGTGTGTGTGTGTGTGTGTGTGTGTGTGTGTGTGTGTGTGTGTGTGTGTGAGAGAGAGAGAGAGAGAGAGAGAGAGAGAGAGAGAGAGAGAGAGAGAGAGAGAGAGAGAGAGAGAGAGAGAGGAGAGAGAGAGAGAGAGAGAGAGAGAGAGAGATGAAAACAATCAAGCTAAGCAATTCACTTTTTAACTCCTAGGTCATGGGAACACCATTAACATCTGACACTCTTCTTTCATTCACGCACTACTTGCCATTTTCTGTCAAAGAGCAAAAATCTGACATTCATCCACTTTTTCTTTTTAGCTCTATCTAATCTGTATACTGAAGTCACTAGCTTCAGAGAAAAAATGCAAACTAAAGTAGCACAGGCATGTCACGCTAACATCTGGACTGGCCAAGACTGTCCTACAGGGGAAGGGTTCAAGGAGGGAGACGAAGAGGCAGACAGAGAAAACGATGGGAAGACAATATCAGAGAGTGGACTGGCCTTGAGTGGAAAGACTTGCTACAGAAAGCAGAGGACTGTGGGGATTGGAGGAAGCTGGTTGCAAAATCTTCAGTGGCGCCACCACGGTCTACAGGACTACGGGATAGGTTAAAGTAAAAGGGAATATTTTTACCTGCCTGATCTACATTTCCTAGCACATTTTCCAGGCGAGATGATCTCTACCTGGTCATATAATCTGGTGATGAAATCCTCCATCCAACTGCAAGAGTCTTGGTAGACTATCCAAGGTAAAAGGGAGTGGTTGTGTATCAGTTGACTAATTGTACTATTCAAGGTTAAAAGGGGATGGCTGTGCACTATTTGGCTAACAGGACTATCTGGAGTAAAAAGCGTGGTTATGCATTAATTGACTGACTGGATTTTCTAAGGTAAAAGGGATTGGTTATGTACCTCTTGACTCACTGGACTATCTAAGGTAAAAGGGAGTGGCTATGTGTTAATTGACTAACTGGACTATTTACTGTAAAAGGGAGTTGTATGAATTAACTAACTGGACGATCTAATGTGTATTAACACATGTTTACGAAGCTCCACATTGGTGATTCTTAGACATGCCCCTTTGGCACTTCTCCCATGACAGTGGAAGAACATTTCCTCCAGACCTGTCCAACACACCAAAACCTGAGGGCCGGTATCTGGCCTACTGACCTGCCGATGAGGGGCAAGCTCTTTAGTGTACCTGGAGGGCCTTCAGCGTACAAAAAAAAATCTTTCAGGGCCTCTGGAGTAGCTGTCTAAGCATTCGACGAAAGCAGAAGAAAAAGAAGATGTATTCTTACCTGTTGTAGGTGTAAAGAAGACGGCTTGTAGTTCAGGAGGTGGCACAGCTGTGAAGTTGATGGACAGCTGGATAGAAAAAGGCTTTGAGAAAGTTTTTAGTTGGAGTCTTGCTCTGTGTCCTGTGCTCAACACACGTTGGAACTTAGGAAAACAACTAAATGCAGTGAGGAAATTAGAGGTCACGTCGAGGAAAGTAAACTCATAGCCACGACATTCCTGAGCCTGTAGACATGTACTAGAACAGGGGGTTGTGTTCACAAACACGAACATCTGCATTACCATGTGAAGAGGCATGACAAACTCCATAACACAGTTTCCACTGTGGTTCAAACCCCCATGGGAAAACAGTATTTGCCCTGAAGTTGTGTTGGAGAAGATGGTTTCCTCATTCAGCAAACAGGACCACACATCGTCTGACGTTACTGTTCTGAAATCTTCCAGTGTGACGTTCTCAGGAGAGCTGCTAATGTTAGCAATGTGAGAAGGCTGCAGAGATGTTTTAGAAGGAGGGTGCTCAAACTGAGGTACCGACTGAGAGTTGAAGGCGTAGGGAGTGGCCTGACCACTCTCGAGGTTGAAGAGTTTATCAGGGCTGGCATACTGGGTAGTGTCCTTGCTTGAGACTGTTGTCTGGATCCCGGTTACATTCTGTAAATCTACACTGACATTAGTTGGAATGGAGGTTTGGTTTACGTTATTACCGTTTAGAAAAGAATCAGTCCTGGGTGTATGGGCAAGTCCCTCGTTTTGAAACGCTTTATTTGTTTTTGTCAGTGCTTCTGACTCTCCAGGTGTGCTCATGTCCCGTGGTGTGTTCAGAGTAAGGCTGGTTTTCTGTGTCAGGCGTCTATTGCGTTCTGTGGAGTTGTTCATGCCCTGTGTTGTGTTCAAAGTACTGCCAGTCTGTGGTAGGTGTTCATTGAGTTCTGTAGAGTTTTTCATGCCTTGTGTTATGTTCAAAGTTCTGCCAGTCTGTGGTAGGTGTCCATTGAACTCTGTGGAGTTGTCCTCCCCTACTGTGAAACGTGGCCTGAAAACCCTTGGCCCGACAAACAAGGCGAAGACCAACAACAGATACATGGTTAACAAGACACTGTGTCCGATTGTGAAGACAAGGGAAACCACACACATAAATGCTCACACTTTCATAAGCAGCTGCTTTTATTCCAGCCAAAGCTTTGTTATGAGTCCACTACAAGAATATGACACAAAAATGCTAAATGTGTTGTTTCTGTAATTTCCTGGGTTTATTTCTACAATTCATCAAATAACATTCAATACCAAACAAACTTTTTAAAAAATGAAATAATGGCCGAACATGAGACAAGGGCAAATAGTCCACACAGCACAGCACAGCACAGCACACAGTTCCCTTGGATAAAATCAAAGAGCATATCAATAACAAGATAAAAGACTCAGGCGAATTTCATGGTTTTAATTTCACATCCTTTACTTTGCCCTCCTATTGATGGGACACAAACTAATGGCATTTTATTGTCCAAGGGCGGTGTTTCTGCGTGCAAAGCGTTCAATCTGCGATACTACATTGTCTCTTTCAATGTAAAGAAGAAAAAAAAGCACGATTCCTCCTCCTTGAGGCAGCGTGTATCATCAATACGTGACAGTCGGTATAGCTGAGTGAAAAAAGCGCTCTATTTCAACACCTTGGATCTACAAGGTTGTATATCCGAATGTCAGTAGTAGAATCTGGTGAATTTCGCGTGGGGATTTCTAAGATGTCAAGGGTCAAGGTAACCCTGCCCAAATTTTTAATTTCCTTCGTGAATATATGCATGCAAAGATCAAGCACACACATTAAAGATCCGGTGACTCATAATAATAATAATAATGTATGGAATTTATATAGCCCTGAATCTCGTAAAGCAACAAATCGAAGCGCTCAAATGACTTTTTTTATATCGAGGATAATGGAATAAGCACTCATGTGCTTTTTTACATCCAGTCCCTGTGTGTATGCGGTCTTGTAAATGTTGTCATCTGTTCCCACCGGCACACAATGGCCTACTCTTTCGAAAAGCGGAACAGGATTTAACGTGTGCGCAAGATGTTCTGCATGCGTTCGCACACGGGGCCTCGGTTTATAGTCTCGTCCGAAGGACTTTGACATTCAGTTCGTCATGTCAACGTTTGGCGGGAGAGCGAGAGACGAGCATATCGTTTACCTGGGAAGGGATGGGGTTTTACCAGGTTCAACTGGCCCCATAAAGACACAGCATGAAAATTCAGTGCAAAACCCCAACCACTCTTCAAAGAGAGAGAGAGAGAGAGAGAGAGAGAGAGAGAGAGAGAGAGAGAGAGAGAGAGAAGAGAGAGAGAGAGACAGACAGACAGACAGACAGACAAACAGACAGACAGACAGACAGACAGAGACAGAGACAGAGACAGACAATTTGACAAAATGTATTGCTATTTAGCAATCAAGCCATATAGCGCTGCAGCGCCGTAACAACGATATCGAACGCGACGCAATTACAATGACATGGAAACCATTACAGTAGTGGTATGTACATCAAGATTCGATACATTATTGTCTGTGTCTCAAGTGTCTCAATTTTAAAACAGCCTTTCCTTTTCCAGTCTACTACAGCCAGCGAAGTCAGCCCATTTAAGACCGGATCAGGTCCCGAAGATGATGTAACTCCTGCTCAGCACTTGCCACTGTCGCTGTGTGTTGTGTGTTAGTACACTGCTTCCCTTTACGAAGTCTGGCAAGCCTGACACGTTCTTCTGGCAACATGTTTTTCTCTTCTTGCTTGATGTACCAGAACACACACTTAGATTCCTCGTCAGGATCTCCATTCCAAGAGTATTCCAGGGTGATGTCATCTGATTCACACATCACAATGTTTTGATCGCCTGAACTATGTACCACCACCTTTCGAAACCGTGTTTCTCTTGGTATCCCTTAATCAACGCTGCACACGTTTGTCAGTTAGAGTAGACGCATACTGTTTCACAATACCAGTATCAGAGTCATCCACTGCGCAGCCAACTGTTAGCTCTTCCTGCACATCAGACGCCTCAGAAGACACACCGATCTTGCTGTCTATTGCTGGATCACACAGTAGATCAAGTGAATCTGGTGTGGCCGAGGCATTCAATTCACTGCTGACACACAGTTCTGTGTACACACTGGTTTGTTTTTCTTCTGTTTCCACATCGAGCAGGGAGTCAATGTTACACAAGACGGGTTCTTCAAAGACACTGTCATTGTCACATTGGCGACTTGCCAGTCTTTCTTGGTGTTGTCTGCTTCTTTGGACATCGCGACGGATTTGAGATGGGTCTTTTTGCGATAGTACTGAACACGGGAGTTACGATTCAGCACCAGGTCCGCCATTTCTGTTGACACTGACTTGTCAGCTGGCTTCATTCCAAGATGAACACAACGCTGCCGCTCTCCTCCGCGACTTTCCAACTCGATACGACGTTGTCGATCAGCAGGGCGTTTAAAGTTGTTATTACAGTTGCTGGAAGGCCAGTAACTGACATTTTGATGCTAAAATGCAAAAATTTGCAGCAGCTTACAAACAGCACACCCATTCAGTTCTTGTCCCGTCACGTCGTTTTCGAGACAGAGACAGAGAGAGAGAGAGAGGCAGGCAGGCAGGTGTGTGGCAATTATTAGGCCTGACCTGTGCTACACTAAGTATGGCCTGAGAAGGTAACTGGGCCGCTATAATTATGCTACACAATAATAATAATAATAATAATAATAATAATGTATGGAATTTATATAGTGCTGAATCTTGTAAAGCAACAAATCAAAGCGCTCAGATGACATGATTTCCTCCCTCCCCCCCCCCCCCCCCCCCCCCCAGGATAATGGAATAAGCACTCAGGTGCTTTTTTTATTACATCCAGTCCCCGTGTGTATGCGGTTTTGTAAATTTTGTCATCTATTCCCACCGGCACACAATGGCCTACTCTTTCGAAAAGCGGAACAGAATTTAACGTGTGCGCAAGATGTTCTGCATGCGTTCGCACACGGGGCCTCGGTTTATAGTCTCATCCAAAGGACAACTCTGAAATTTATATTCCACCTTGAATACAAAGCCTGAGGGTGAGGGTGGTGGTGAGGGGAGGTGTTGCGATATCTTAGTGGTTAGAACGTTTGTGCTGGTCATTTAACGGTTTGGGATCAAGTCCAAATCCGAGTCATTATACCGAGACGCCTGTTGAAGGGGACTTTTCCTCTGGAGTTAACTTGAGTACTGACTCTACTCCCCCCTAAGTGTCCTTCAGATGAGACTATAAACCGCGGCCCCATAGGTGAAAGCAAGCAGAATATCTTGCACACACATTAAAACCCGTTCTGCTTTTCATAA
The DNA here is from genome assembly GCA_028751875.1 of Rapana venosa. Classification (NCBI taxonomy): domain Eukaryota; kingdom Metazoa; phylum Mollusca; class Gastropoda; order Neogastropoda; family Muricidae; genus Rapana; species Rapana venosa. The sequence goes on from CM054138.1 coordinate 47,466,168, forward strand.
GAGTAGAGCATTTGTGCCACTAAGAATAGGTTGGAAAATTTATTTAATAATAATAATAATAATAATAATAATAATACTGATGATGATGATGATGATGATGATGATGATGAAATCTTTTTTACACGTCATCCCCGAAGTCAGAATGCGGATGTCTTAATGGAGGGCAAAAAAGGCTTCATAAACAAAAATCTCACCATTGGTGAACTTCGGAGCTCTAGCTGAGGAACGACCGAAACGTGTACAGGACTGTGGTGATGTTGAATGGACAATAAAGGCGTGTCCAAGTCAGTGTCAGTGTTGACCTGGTTGGAAGGAAGTCTGATCCAGTCTGGAGCGAATGTTGCGGACTTCGTCAGAGAACAATGAAGAAAATAGAGCAGGAAGTTCAGAGTGGCTGTGGACAGTAGGCAGAGGACTTGCCTTTGCAGATCTGAGAAGAGTTGAGATGTGGAAAAAAAAAGAGATTTCATGGACGTAGCATCAAGAACTTGAGCAGTGTAATAGTTTGTCTTTGCTGAATGGATTAAGGTTTTGACTTTGTTGATTTGTTTTCAAAGAACTGTTGGTTTTCTTAGTTTTGTTTTTCGCCATTGTCGCTCTAGTTGTCCGCGTTTGCGCTTTGCGACAAGGGTGTCATGGGTGTACCATGGGTCCCAGGGCCTGTCAAGCAGAATTAGGTCAGTGGGAGGTGCATGCTCATCAAGCAGTTGGTTGAGAACAGTATTGCAATGTTTAGAAGGGTCAGTGTGGTCAGGGGGTTGTGATAGGCATTCAGCAGCTTGGGAAGCGAAAAGTTTAAATATCTATGGCCTTGAGGTTACGACTTGCGATGTTGAGAAAGAAAATAATGACAGAATGATTAGAAAGCAGGTCATTAGTGACGGATACAGATGTGACGAGATCTTGGGAAACGTCAGTAATGAGTAAGCCTAAGATATGACCTTATCTATGTGTTGACACTGCCTTATTTACCAGCTGGGAAAGAGAGTGGTTAGACAAAGAAAGAGAAAGACGCTTGACATCAGGAGAACACTGGTTGTCAAAGTGGACGTTAAAGTCACCAAGAACGATAAGCTTCTTGGGAGATAGGCTGTAGTGATCAAGGAGTGACTGAAATTCTTGATGAAAATTGGAAGATGTCAGATTGGTTTTACGACTTGGAGGTGGACGGTAAAAACAGCAAAAAGTAATACAGGGGTCAGGTAAGTTGAGGTGGAATTAATAATAATAATAATAATAATATAAATAAAAAATTGAACTTATACAGCACAATATCTTGCAAAGACAAATCAAAGCGCATGAATTCATAGACTTCAAAAGATTCAGGTGAAAAAGGAAAGGAGTGTCAGAAAGAAAGAGTCGGTTGCAGTGTGTCTTTGAGGATATCTATATACATCATGATAAACTTTCTAAGTCCCATCTACATGAAATGCTTTTCCAGTACTGCTGCAAAATACTTATTCTTTACAGTACTTTAAGAAACACGTAGGCTACATGCTTGTCTGATGTCCCAAAACTATGCCCATTCCTTTGTTTCTTTAGGGATAAAAATGGACATAATCATAATATACCATACTATTTTCTATGTTACATTCCCACCTGTGAATTACCCTCTGCGTGTGTGAGAGTGTGAGTGTGTGAGTGTGTGAGTTAGTGAGAGAGAGAGAGACAGTGTGTGTGTGTGTGTGTGTGTGTGTTTTGTTCTGTCTCTTCTTCCACTAATTCTTTGATCTTTTTCTTTTTACCTCTTTCCTAACTTTTGCAGCTCAGTGGTCGGAGCACTCGCTTTACCCCAGCCAAGTAAAGCAGCTTCGAGCGTGGTTACCAATTGAATGGGTGACCGTTTTCGCACCTTGGCTTCAGTACAGTTTCCCCAGTTCACCCAGCTGTAAATGGGTACCTGCCCTCTTTAGGGTCAGGGAAGGTAAGCAGCGAGGGAGAGAAGATGGGCGCCGCCCTCAATACGCTGGCCCCTAGAGAAGTGAGGTCTCTGACGCCTCGCTCCCCTACGACCTTAATGTAGGTTATGGGACACCACCTTAACTTTTGCTAACCCGTCTGGTAATCAAAGCTGCTCTTTCATTCCGTCCAAACACACTAAAACACTGCAGTCAGAGCACGTAAAATTTGAGATTGTCTGTCCATAATAATAATAAAGATTAAAAACCCAAAGCAGAAAATGGTAAATAAATGAAGCAATCATAAATGCACGTTTTTATTTTTCCTTTCCACCGCTCTGATAATCAAAGCTACTATTCTATTCATTACATCACACACACACACACACACACACACACACACACACACACAGATATTACAAGCTTAGAAAACAAGGGTTGTTGATCTTACACCTAACATAGCAATTCTTTTCCCTTCTGTTTCCAGCTCTGTGAATAACTTAAGCCAGCTACTGTATTTGGAAAGAGTGCGTTAATGAACGTGGGCGTGTGTCGCTAATAAAGTGTGTACTGCATAAAAAACTAGTAATTTCCCTCTTTTACAAAAACACAAACTACATTCAACATACACACTCGTAAGTAATGTTACTGTTATTTGGGTTTCTGATTAACCCATAATAAGCTATGCACGGAAAGATTCAGTGCGAATACAGAAACTGATTATGTCTGTACTTAACATTGAAGCTCTCCGTTCTATTGTTTCTTTTTCTCCGGGAGGGAAGGCTGGTCGATTCTTCATTGTTGAACAGAAATACTGGGATTATAATTAGAAGCCCAATGTATTGTAGGGTTGTTTTTTGGGTTTGTTTGTTTGTTTTCATTTTCACCACCTAGCAACTCCACAGAAACTGTTCAGCCAACACCCTCCTCCCCTTCCTCTGCAATCTCCTTGCTGTCTGTTGTACTAGCTGCAGTAATGATTGTGGGTTTTTTTCCCCACTTCTGGGTGGGGTTGTTTTTTTCTTCATTCCTCGATTAGAGTTCCAAAATTCATTAGTAGTGAGATGTTTGCGTATGGGGTCCGGTTTTTTGCGTATCATTAAGGTAGCCACATTCCGACTTCGGAGATGTCTAAACACGACGCTAGTGCACATGGGGTTTAAATTTTTAAAAAGTGTTTGGGGGTCATCCTTTCTTAACAGGATGAATGGCCTACTCTTCCAAGAGGCAGACTAGGTTTTAACGTGTGCGCGAGATGTTCTGCGTGCGTTCGTATAGGGGACCTCAGTTCCAATCCAATCCAACCTTGTTGTTTTACAACCCCATTGACTACAGAGGCTATATGGGAGCTTTCAACTTGTCCAGTCTTTTAAATCTCAGGTTAAGACTGTGCAACTGTAACCAGAATGAAAAAAGGGTCTGAGTTTCTGGAGAGAGAGAGAGGAGAAAAGGATTATTGTCTCACCTAAAGACTTTAGGGGAAGTGGTTTTACCCTGTGTTTTTTTCCCGGGTAGTTTGGAGAACTTGTTTCTTTTCTGTAAAGTTGAATAGCAGAAACTACATGCGCAAATGTGCTGACATATGTCAGGACGTGGAAACAGGCTCAGGCAAAATAACACACACACACACACACGCACACACACACACATACACACACACACACACACACACACACGTACGCACGCACACACACACACCAAAATGTGAAATTTAGTGTATTTATGTAATCATTGTAAAATTACTTTGGTGAAAGTGTTACAGTACCAGTAATTCATGTGGTTGAATATAATTATGTGTGTACCAATCAAAATGAGTTTTTTAAAATTTATGCGCGTGCATGCGCGTGCGCATACACACGCGCGCACGCGCATGCCTGCACACACACCACAACACACACATACAAACACGCACGCACGGACGCACAAACGCACGGACGCACACACACACATTTTGAGGAAACATGGTTTATTAATCAACGTGGATTTTGCTCTTACGTAGCAACTGTTTCACTGCTAAAGCTTTCTCTAAAAAAGCTCGGAAAGTGAAACCTAAATAATTATCTCCTCCAAATTCGAAGATCTTGGATAGTATTGAGGATAAACTGTACAGAGGGGGAAGGAAAGAAGACACTTATGCAACTTACGCATTTTCTTCCAAAACAGTTCTTTTAAAGAATAGGACTAACACATACACTTTTTGCAGACAAAGCAAACAGGTAATGAATATATACATGAACAAAGACAAAAATGAATAGATGGATAAATAATAGATATATAAACATATACATCAATAAATAGATCAATAAAAAATAGTAATAGAAAACACAAGCAAGAAACTACAAACTATTATCAAACCCTTTCTTCTTTAAAGTACAGAGCAACCCAACAGCTTTGTTGCTGTTGGTGGTGGTGTTGTTGTTTAACAACAGTGAAAACAAACAATAAAGAGATAAGTTCAATAGTAACACAATATGGGAAACTTTACACAAGGACGATAAGCGAAATGTCATCAGGATTGGTTGGGTTAGTTGGGTAGTCGAAACTCTCACTCGATGTGTATGAGTTGAAGAGTTAAGGCTACTTCACTACCCACAAAACAAGAGCTTCCATCTCCCAACGGCCTCAAGACACATTTATTTCAAACCTAAGATTCTCCCCTCTTGTTCCATTTCATTTTTGCCCTGCCCTCAACAGCCAAAATCCCATCACACTGCCGAGTGTACAACCTTTATGTGTGTGTGTGTGTGTGTGTGTGTGTGTGTGTGTGTGTGTGTGGTGCGCGTGCGAGCTTGTGTGTATACATTTGAACTTGTAAGGCTGCATGTGAATGAGTAGGATGAATGAAAGCGCTTTGATTTGTTTTTTGCAATATATAGCGCTATATAAATTCCATTTATTATTATTATTATTCAAAAACACGGTACAATCAAGCGCTGCAATTAAAAGTGTTTTATATTTAATGTAAACATACTATTTTAAAAAAAGCAAACCGAAATGACCTTGTAAAGCATTAATTTAGACTTACTGTTCCTGTTGATCATTCTAAGAAATCAAACTATTTAAGACATGGAAGAAAGGGAAGCAAATCAGATAGCTTACCCAGATAGTGCAAATTTCACCCTGCTGAAGTTGGGTTAGTAGATGTACGACGTAAGTTATGACGTCACCTCTGATATCCACATTTTCCCTGTCCCCTGAAATGGCCTACCACTGGTCAGCTGCAAATTTAGTGTTGACTCTTTTGAAGCTTTGGTCAGTGAAAGAGAAAATGAACAAGTCAAAGAAATATGGGTATTACAGGTGAGGTCTAGTCCAGTCCAATCCAATCCAGCCTCGTTGTTTATACCCCCAACAACCACAGAGGCCATTTGAAGGCTGTCACCTTGCCTTGGGGGGGACGGGACAGCCTAGTGGTTAGAACATTGCGCTCGCAACCTGACAACCCGGGTTCGGTTCCCATTCAATGGGGATATTTTCCCCATGGAGTTAACATCAGTGCGGACTCCACTCTCCCCAAAACTCCTTCGGATGAGACTATAAACCGAGGCCCCGAGTGCGAACGCACGCAGAACATCGTGCGCACACGTTAAAATCCTGTTCCGCTTTTCGTAAGAGTAGGCCATTGTGTCCCGGTGGGAACAGATGACAGAATCTACAAAACCGCATACACACGGGGACTGGATGTAAAAAAAGTACATTAGTGCTTATTCCATTTTCCTCGATATAAAAGAATAAAAAAAAAATTAATCTCACATTAAAACGGTGCAGTTCTATACAGATTAAAACAGGGTTTAAAACCAACTGTGCTGCCGTTCCTTGTATCAAAGCCTTGCACAACCATAAGGTTCAACCCAGGACACAGGTGACATCTGTGGTGTCCTTAAATGGATTCTTTTTGGCTAATTAGATTAAGGCATTGAGCTACTCGAACTAGTAAAACTTGTAACTTGAAATTACTTTTAAACTGCCTAGCACATTGTTTTCTATCAACACATAAAACCGCTCCTTCACCCCCACCCCCTCCAAGAAAAAGCAATAAAAAGATGTTACATAGATAGAACCTCAGTGGAGGATACAAACGTGAAACAAGTACTCATCAACTTTCCCAGGAAAATGTGTTGTATTACCCATTCTCATGCTCACCAAGACAATAGAAATTGCACGATTTGTAATTGCTTGTCTTGCGGTTTCCAAGTCTGTGTATTGGCAAGTAGGACTACAGGTGAAGGACAGTAGGAAGGGGTTGTTTGGTTTTTTGGCAAGAAGTTTCCAGACCCAGGGAGAAGCTCTTATCTCCGTTGAACCAGTCCACTTTAGGACAATAACCCTTTTAGGACACAACACACCTCCCTCTAAGCAGACTGCAGAGGGATTGAACAACAACACCACTGGGAGAGATTCTAGCCAATGCAGGTGATTGGTTTTTTTTGTGGCAGTCAGGTTGAGAAAGGCAAGGGGAAGTATTCTGAAAAAAGGGTGTTCTAAAAATTTATTCATGTTGTTTTCCCATTGTGGTACAGAAGAAGAAGAAGAAGAAGAAGAAGAAGAAGAAGAAGAAGAAGAAGAAGAAGAATGATGGAATTTATTTAGCGCTGAATCTTGTAAAGCAACAAATCAAAGCGCTCAGATGACTTCTTTTTTTTTTAATATTGAGGATAATGGAATAAGCACTCATGTGCTTTTTTTTACATCCAGTCCCCGTGTGTATGCGGTTTTGTAAAGTTTGTTATCTGTTCCCACCGGCACACAATGGCCTACTCTTTCGAAAAGCGGAACAGGATTTAACGTGTGCGCAAGATGTTCTGCAATGAGTTCGCACACAGGGCCTCGGTTTATAGTCTCATCCGAAGTACATGGTACTGTGCTGTCTGGGGTAGGACACCTCAGTGGTCAGAGAACTTGTTCTCCCCAAGCTAAGCGCTGAGCTTGGTTGCCTTGCAGTAAGGTGACTGTTCAGGTGTCTTCAGCTTCAGTACAGCCCTGCAGTTCACTCAGCTGTAAATGAATGCCTGCCTCTTTGGGGACAAGGAAGGTAAAGAAGCAGTGAGGGAAATGAGATGGTAGTGACCCTCACGATGCTGGCCTCTAGAAAAGCTCAGGTCTCTGACACCTCGCTCCCCAACACCTGCATAGGTTATGGGACGCCTTTACCTACTGCCTGGACTAATTTGCCTATACCTTTTCTGTGCTGGTAACTGGCATTGCATGGGGGTCGGATAGTCTAGTGTTTAGAGCATTGTGCTCGTTATCTGACAGCTGTGATCAAGCCACCATGGAGGCGCTCATTGTAGGAGTTTTTTCCTCTGGAGTTAACATCAGTACTGACTTCATCACCCCACCCCCCCTCCCCAATCTCTGACATGGTGGGGAGAGGGGGGTAGAGAACTTCTATATATGTGTACCCCTGCCCTGAAACTACAGGGCCTTAGGCAAGCAGCACATGCGCACACTGGCATGCACACTGCACCGGCCACTAACCCTCACCTTTCCCCAGATCTTATACGGATATACCTGACCATGCATGAAACCCACTCATCACTGAATCCTAACTCGCCTGTGAACACTTCAAGCCCCAGAGTAGGGGCACCCAGATGGAGAGCCAGCCAGAGCTAGAGAGCAGAGGGTAGGTACGGTACGTTGATACTGCCACTCTCAGCTACTGTGGGACAGGCAACATGATTGTGGACACTTCCAACCCCTTCATTTCTAATGGCCCTGCAGAAGCTGTTCATACTACTACAGACAGGCACCGCCCACGAAACCTCCTGCAAAAAAGCCACATGTTCCTGCTCCACTTCAGCCCTGTGCCCAGTGTCAGTTTTTTGTTTTTTAAAAAGGCAAGTTGAAGGGGTCCCCTTCTTTTGCATCACTAGAAATCTTCTAGATGTTCGTACTAAAACATTGCTGTGGGTGTTTGTTGAAGGGCAAGGCAGCTTTTGTTTACAAAAAAAACCAAGCAGGGTGACCAGCCTCCCCCTTCTTTCTAATAGACATAAGCACGCAGATAAGTGTGACCACATTTTCTAACATGTGTATGCTTTTCAAAACCCGCCCTACTGTTGTGAGTGGCAGTATGAACGCAGCATTAGTACATAGAGAAAAAGGGAAAGATTTAGGAGTTAACTAAGAAGGAAATATTGCTACTGAGCAGAGGAACGTGCCCCGTAGAGGTTTGAACCGGTAGTAGTGTGTTAGAATAGAGTTTCAAGGGTATCGGTATCCAGTCAAGTGCAGTGCCGGAGCCTTGCTTTTAGAACTACTTTGATGATGTGTAGTCCTGTTCATGTAATCTACTCAAAATTGAGACACACCAAAGGTGTTGGATGAGACATAAGATTAAGTGCCTTAAGACTAGTAACAACTTACAGCTTTCAATATAGAAGTCTGGTCTAGATTTTCGGTTCCAGGGATCTGAAATTGTAAGATATTTACCATCTCCAAACTGAGAATGATGCATGTGGTAGTGTCAGTTTTTCTCTGTGCTTACTTTACATTGCTAGACATTGAAGGCATATTTACAAAGAGGATTAATGTCATTTTAATATCTGCAAGGACTTCTCAGAAATGAAGGAGACCAAGGGAGATGAAGAATTTATAACACCTGTAGACAGCTAGGAAAACATAAGAGATAGAAATGGATGGTTATGTCACGAGACTAGCATCAAATCAGAACTGTTTGCCAAGGTTTTATATTACAGTGGATTTAAGTGTGCATGACGCAAGAGTATTTCTGGGTGCTGAAATCTCTGAGTGCATAATGTTTAAGGAAGGATTTCAAACTATTCACAAGTTAACAAGAGTTCTGTACTTGTAGGATGCAAGCAATGCACTTCGCAGAGTCATCTATGTCAAAAAGTCCTCAGTGAAATTTACTCTGTTTTCTCATCAAACATTGTTTTCTTTTCCCTTACATCTAAAATTATCTTCTCTACATTTTGTGGGGACACAAGGTTCTGGGAGAGCCATTTGCTAATTAAATGCAGAGCTTCTGGTTGTGTGAAGTTATCCACCATACGGTTTGTTGATAATTCAGAGTTCTTGTTGTTACAAGTGGACATGATCATCTTTCGAATCCTCTGTTCACGAGCTTTCCTTCGCTTCTCCATCAGGCTGTTGATGGTATACAGGAAAGGGTTGATGGCTGAATTGATTGGCAGAGCAACAATGGCCATAGCAACGTTGACCTCACCAGGGACAGACATTCCACTGGAGGCCATCAGGCCCAGCAGACCAATAGGAAACCAGCACAGGAAGTCAGACATGGCGATGGTTATCAGACGACGAGCAATAACAATATCGTTGTTCTTCTTGTTGGAGTCTCCTGCTGACATTCTGTTGGTATAGATAGACCAGTAGATTGAGAGTTGTCCCACAGCAATGAAAACAAAAATGATGAAATTGACAACGATAATAACGCTAAAGGAATAAGTGTGCCCAGCAACATTTTCAGCATTATTCCTAGTAATAGGCAAAGGAATACAAATTCCATTTTGGCTGTAAAAGTCCCAGTGTTTTGTAACAGGAAACAAAGGAATGCCAGCAATCACAGTGCCAGTAAGCCAAACAATGATACAAGCAATATGTGCAGATTTTTCTTTAAAGTATAGACTGCTAAATGGAAACCGAAGTACTATGAAACGATCAAGTGTTATGAGACAAATTAGAAATGCTGACACCTCACTTGACAGTAAAGACAAAAAGCCAGCCACTTTACAACCTACACTTTGTTTCCACTCATCATCTTTCCACAAGTAAATTCCCTGATACATCCGATCAGCTATCCCTATCACTGCTAGGTACACTCCCATCAGAAAGTCAGACACACAAAGATGTGTTACAAACACACCAAAGCCAAGATTGCTGGCCTTTGGATTTATGAATACTCTATACACAAAGCTGCCGAGGTTTCCCATCAAAGCAAACACAGCAAAAGCAGACAAGACAACGCGATAGAAGTCGGAACGGAGTAAGGCATCACAAGAAGAAATTTCATCTGAAGGAGAGTGACAGTTCCTGGGGAGGAAGTTTTCAGGCAGAGCCTCCTGACAACATAACTTGTAATTGTCTGCCCACACTTCTTTAAGACCTTTAAGATCGCGAAATATATCTTTGGGAAATTCTGTTAAAGGACAGCCTCTTACATCTAGATGCCTAAGAAATCTGAAAGATTGGAACCCTTCTCCAGAAATCTGCTTCACACCAGAACCAGACAGATTGAGAAACATGAGTTCGGGAAAAATGGCAAGTATTGTAACATTCAGTTCTGGCAGAAGTACGCTGGACAGGTCAAGGGTGAGTAACTGGGAAAATTGTAGATAAGATTCATGCTCTGTGTCAAAGAGGTACTTCAAGGGATTCCCTGCAAGAGAAAGCTTTTGTAAATTGCTAATATTGGTCAACTGATTTGTTTTGAATGACACAAGTTCATTATGACTGAGATCCAAAATCCGAAGATTTGGAAAGTCTACATTGTCAAAATATTTCAAATCGCACTTAGCCAAAGTCAAATATATAAGCATAGAATTCAGTTCAAGTCTTTGCAAGTTGTAGGCCACTTTCAGGAGCATGAAGAAAGCGGAGCTCTGGATACTGTTCAGCAGGAAATTGTCCATGACAATAAAAGGCCAGTCCTTGGCAAGAACAGTTCTCAGGACAAGTGGCCTCACACAACAGTTCATCATCCTGTTGTGGACACTGAAAGACACCGTCACAAGTGTGATTTTTATGGACACAGACAGAAGAAGCTCTGCATCGATAGAAGCCAGGACACTGGTACCTGTCACAACCGTCCTCATCCTCACGTCCTGGGCAGTCATAGACACCGTTACAGCGCACAAACACTGGCATGCAGTAGGTCAGGTTTCCTGGACACAGGAAATGCGTTTCTGGGCAGATGTCTGTATTGAAAGTCTGGCTTTGGTTTGAGTGGATATCAAGGGGCTTAACATCATAAGAACCATGTCCATCAAAATATATAATTGCAGGGGGCTCTGGTGTTAACATTTTACCCAAGTTATACACTGGACAGTTTGTCTCATCACTGCCATCAAAGCAATGTGGTATCTTGTCGCACCGCTTACTGTATGGCACACACTGAAAAAAGACAACTGTACTGTAGATTATGTAACATCACTAGCTGCTGGTTCTGTAGTACATAATGAATGATATAAAAGCATAGGACAATTTTCAATAAAGGTAAACACGTTCCAGATATACTGAAAATGATTGAGCAGTAGCCAACTAAAGATTTAAAAAATGCATAACAATATTCAGTAGTATAAAAAATGATGGAACTAGATTTTACAAGCGGGTGAATCAGATTAGAATAATAAATTTTAATTGTTCAAGCCAACAATGAGACGCTAAACTAACATTGACTCTGTAACATCATGTATTAGAAACAATATTGTCCATAGGGGAGAGTTAATGAACATTCATTGATAGGAACATAAAACCAGCCCAAAGCAACTGAAAAGTTCAAGTGAACTATTTTCATCCAAATTAATGTATCTGTGCTATGTTGTTACTAATATAGCAATCAAGAAACAGCAAGAGGTAGCATACACAATGAAGCGCAAGGGCTTTCAAACTGGATCCATGAATTCATGGGTTCAAATATTGGTGAATTGGGGGTGGACAGAGTCAGAGGTGTTCCTCTGCTACTGGTAACCTGTCGCCCAGTACTACCTGTCTCAGTGGGGAGATAACCCGACCCAAAAATCCCCAGTTATGGGCAAATAGCAAATAGCAGCTTGGAGAGGAGATGGGCGCCGCCAAGCAATCCACGCCCACAGAAATGCCAACATGGACAGTACTGCAAGAAAAGACATGCCGGATCGGTTGAGGCCCGGAATACCAACAACCGCGCCTTCCATTGGAACGTTCCAGGATGGAGGTGGAAAATATGCGACTGGGACGCAAACAACAGCAATCAAACTCCAGGCTGAGAGGACCATCATTGGTACATGGAACATCCGTACTTTTGCACGCATGCGGGAAACTCCAAGAACTAACCCATGAATTACGAAGATACGAATGGGAAAAACTTGGACTGGCCGAAGTCCGTTGGTCGGATTCGGCGAAACAACCACAGAAAAGATCACAAACTATGGTATAGTGGCGACGACTCCAAACACCAACATGGAGTAGGATTTCTTGTCAACAAGAAGAGGACTAACAGTGTCATCAGCTGTACCCCAATCTCAAGTAGACTGATCTCCATGCGTATCGCAGCAAAACCACACAACATGACCATCATACAAGTCTATGCACCAACATCAGAATACGATGATGAAGCAATCGAGCGTTTCTACGAGGATTTGGTGAGCGTCATCAACTCAACTCCAAAGAAGGACTTTCTCGTGATTCAGGGCGACTGGAATGCCAAGATCGGACCTGACGCCTATGACCAATGGCCAGGGACAATAGGCCGTTTTGGCGTGGACGAAACCAACGATAGAGGTCTTAGACTTTTGGAATTTGGAAGCAGCCACAATCTTACTGTCGCCAACACCCTATACCCCCACAAGACATCAAGAAGAACGACGTGGCACTCACCAAATGGAAAGACACACAACCAGATTGATTACATCTTGGTCCCCAAACGATTTAAGTCAAGCATCAACAAAGCCTAGACAAGAACTTTCCCTGGCGCTGATATCGGCAGTGACCACGACATGGTACTCATGACCCTACAGATAAAGCTGAAGACCAAGAACCAGAAGAGAAATCCCCGTTTGCGGTTCAACATGGAAAAGCTGAAGGACCCCCGAAGTCGCTGAAATCTTTAAAGCTGAGATAGGGGGCAGATTTGCAGCATTGAATTTCCTCCAAGATGACATCAACAACCTCACTGAGACCTTCAGCAAGACCATTCAGGAGACAGCGCTGGAGATCCTTGGAAAAGAAAGGAAAAAGAACCAACCGTGGGTTACCAACGATATCCTGGACCTGTGCGATCAACGTAGGGAGCTAAAGCCAGAGAAGAACAAAAACCCAGAAACGGCCGAAGAGTATAGAACAGTCAGCAGGTCACTCAAGAAGAAGATGACTGAGGCCATGGGGAACTGGATGTCAGAACAATGCTCCAAGGTTGAGAAGGCAATGGCAAAAGGAGACAGCAAGGAGGCCTACCAGACCATCAAGGTACTAACCAAGTCCCAGCAGCCAAAGACCTCCGTTATTGAAGACAAAGAAGGGTAAGTCCTTACAGAGAGTGCCACTATCATGAAGAGATGGACAGAATATTGCAGAGACCTGTACAACTACAAGCTGAAGACTGATCCGAACAAACTTCACGAGCAAGATCCCAGACCATCAGATCCTGAAAGCACACAGGTGCTGGAGGAAGAGATAGAGCAAGCAGTAAGATCCTTGAAAGGAGGCAAGTCACCAGGGATTGACAACATCCCGGCTGAGCTCATCAAGTACGGAGGCCCAGAGATGATCAATGCACTAACAATCATCTGCCAACGCATCTGGACCAGCAAAGAGTGGCCTGAACAGTGGACCAAATCCATCATAGTTCCACTTCCAAAGAAGGGAGACCTGAAAAAGTGCCAAAATACAGAACAATCAGTCTGATAAGCCATCCAAGCTAAGTTATGCTACGCATTGCCTTGAACAGACTGAAACCACAAGCAGAAGAAATCCTATCAGAAGAACAGGCAGGATTCAGACCAGGTTGAAGCACTGTCGAGCAGATCTTCAACATCAGAATGCTCATAGAGAAGCACCTCCAACATCAACTACAGCTCTACAACAACTTCATTGACTTCAAGAAGGCCTTCGACTGAGTGTGGCAAGAAGCTCTGTGGCAAGTCATGAGAGACTATAACTTCGACGAGGACCTGATTCAAGTCATCCAGGCCCTGTATGACAGCTCCCACAGCGCAGTCCTCATGGGTGGAGAAATCAGGGAGTTCTTCCGGACTTCAGTTGGAGTTCGACAAGGCTGCCCGCTATCCCCTGTTCTTTTCAACGTGTTCCTGGAGAACATCATACAGGAGGCCCTCCTTGACTTCAAGACCACAATCACAATAGGAGGAAGACCAGTCTGCAATCTTCGATTCGCAGACGATATTGATCTCATGGGCCGCAGTGAAGAAGAACTCCAGGATCTCACCACCAGACTGGAAACATCAGCCAATGCCCACGGTATGGAGATCAGCACGGAAAAGAGCAAGATCCTAGTGAACAGTAAACCCCACCGACCCAAATCCACCAGCATCAAGATGAGTGGCGAGACACTAGAGGAGTGGAAACTTTCAAGTACCTTGGAGCAGTCATCACCAAAGAAGGTACGAGCACACAAGAGGTGAAGATCAGACTTGCTGTGGCACTCTCCTCCATGACTAAGCTGGCGAAAGTGTGGAGAAACCATAACATCAGAACCCACACTAAGATCAGACTCTACAAGGCACTCATCACATCCATTGCCTTGTACAGCTGTGAAGCATGGACACTCACTGCCGATTTTAGAACGTCGCATTCAAGCCTTTTGAGATGAAGTGCCTCAGGCGGATCCTGAACATCACCTACAGAACCGTAAAACCAACGACTACGTCTGGCACCAGATCGAGGCACTGGCTGGCAAACAAGAACCATTGCTAGATACAGTCAAACGGAGGAACTGAAGTGGTTTGGCCACACAACAAGGCATAACAGCCTGTCAAAGACAGTCCTGCAGGGAATGGTGGAAGGAGCAAGGAGGCAGGGACGACCACGCAAAAGCTGGATATCCAACATCAAGGAGTGGACCGGCCTCACTGTACCAAACCTCCTGAAAGCAGCCCAGGACAGAACCATTTGGCGGTCCACTTGCAGCGTCCGTGCGGGTACCCCAACGGTCGTCCCGACCAAGGGATGATGATGATGATGATGATGATGACTTCTACAATCTCATTGGTTAACTCGAAGAAAAGACCTTCCATGACCTTAAGTCCCTCCATGTATATACGTATATGTATGCAGAAGATCAAATATGCACGTTAAAGATCATGTAAGTCATGTCAGCAATGGGTTAGGCAAGCACAAACATACCCAGCATATATTATGTACCTGGAGAGGTATAGACTCCACCAGGTTAGACTTGCCCAATAGACACAATCTGAAAAAATCACTGTAGAAAAATCTAGAGGAAGAGCTGAGATAGAAAAAGAGCATAGCAGAGTAAAGTGCCATACTGCATTGCACTGTACTACACTGCACTGCACCTCTCTGGGTTGAGTTTTGTCACATTTGTACTATGTTGTATTGCACTTCATTGTAGGGTACTGAAAAGTGTTTATCAGTAATAAGATTTCACTTAATACAATGCACCCAGCTTTTCCCATGAAAAGAATATCGCTATGGTATGATTATGTGTCCTCTCTGCAGACATATCTTTTTTCCTAAGGTGGTGGGTCTTTCTTCCCTGTTTTGCCAGACACAGCTTGTGTTGCTGCTGATTATTTTATGTGTGCTAAACGTATCTTGATTCCAGCAAACGATTGGACCCTATCAGAACCTTCTAACGATCGTGAAAAAGCGTAAACTTAAATGGTAAGGGTATGTCACAAGATCCAAAAGGACTTGCAAAGACAGTTTTACAAGGCACCGTCCAAGGAGGAAGAAGAAGAGGCAGACCAAGGAAGAGCTGGGAGGATAACATCAGCGAATGGACAGGCCTAGAACTCAACAAAACCCTGAGAAAGGCAGAACAGAGAGAGGAATGGAGGGAACTGGCTGTTGAGTCTTTGAGGGTGCCCCCACGGTCGTCAGACTACGGGACAGATAGATAGATAGATAGAAACGCATCTTGCATATCAGAGCTTGGTTTATCATCTCTCACAAAAGGCTAGCACTCAGACCACCATTCATCATCTATTGAGTGGGGTGGGGGAGGAATTAGGAATGACTTTATTGTTAAACCATTCAACTCCCCACTCCAACCCCTCTCTTCCTGTTTGAGAGGTGTGTTACGCATAGACCACGAAATAATACTGTGTTGATACAAGCAATTTGCGACTGAGTGTGATGTAAAAGAAAAACCCAACAACGATGATGCTCATTGATTTTCTCTAGTTTGACCCTGTCTTCCTTTCAGCTGATTTTGACTTCTCCATTAACTTCTCAAAGAGTCATTGAGGCACTGCACTGACCTCTTGGGCAGTGTTTTGTGGGCAAGTTAAAACTGTGTGGAGCTTGTCCATTTTTAGTTTGTAGGGCACATGCTTGGGTATGTTCGAATCATTTATACCACCAACCAAAAGGTAATCTATATTTTCACAAGAAAGTTGCGTAGGATTTCAACTTGTGTACAAGATGTTATTCCTGCTTTTGCATGTGGGAATTTAGTTAACAGTCTAATTCAAAGGACTTTGAAGAGAGCAGATATAGTACCAATGTGAACTCCTGGGGAAAATCCTCCAACAGACAAGAACTCATTGGAGACTCAAACCTGTACTCTCAGCTGATGTCAGCTCACAGTTCAGCACTCTAATCACTAGGCTCTCCCTACCTTACAAACAGATATAATTCCTGTTATATTGACAGAACTGTATGATAAATCTAAACCAGTAGTCAAACAAACCTGTTTGTTGGCGCACTGGAACATCCCTGACACTTGGCAGGGGGGAAAGACACAGAAGCTTTCATCACTGTTGTCAATGCAGTCAGGCCGGTGGTCGCACACCAAGGTGTAAGGCACAGAGTCCTCACCACTCGTACACTGCAGAGATGGTGGAGGTGGTTTTCCAGGGTACTGACAGGCTGTGGTCAACATGTTATACTGATCAGCCCAGCAGGCAGTCCGGGGGTCACAGGCCAACATCATGAGGATGACATGGCCTGACGGACAGGTCACATATTTACCACCAATGTTTTTCCATTGCACAGGATGTAGGACTATGTCCTGTGACTTTTCTTTATGGCCATCTTTTTGCAGCATGTTCTTTTCACATAAAAAGGATCTGGTTGCATTTTTGTCACAGAGATGTGTTCGAACAAAATTTGAACCTGTGTACATATCATGTGGCATTAGAGCAGAGCAGTGAGCAGTGGATTCTCCAGAATGAATGACATTGGCAAAGAAAACAGCAGACCCATCAGTCCACTGGTATCGATCACGATATCTGAAAAAAACACAGCAATAAACATGATTGTCATTTGAAAATGATGGTACACACTGTAAAAATAACTGTAATATTCTCAAATTCAAGTCAAGAGCTTCCTGAGTTCAAGGCAATGTAGATACGAGTAAATCAGTTTCTAGCTGAATTTTTAAGTTACTATTGCTAGCAATCAGATCCATTTTCTGAGCCTTTTCTGCCAGAGAGAATTAGAGATAATCAAAAATATCTCTCAAATGGCACATACTTTAAAGAATTTTCTATTTATGACTAACCTCACATAATACAATTTTTCGGTTCTAAGATTTACTTCCAGTGAAGATTTTGTTTTATGTTTTCCTTAATTCTAGTTGGCAGATAGATTCCATGAAAGAGTTGATGGTGAGAATGGCCATTAGGCTATGCCAGAAACTGGGGTTTTCTTTCTATGATTGGTTTCATAAGCGTGTGATCTTAACTGATAACAGAAAACCCAGGGATATAAAATGATGGAAGATTATATCTAATACTATCTATTTTTAAAATGTCTGGCTTTAAGGAAGTTTGAGTTGAAAAAGAACTGAAAAGTCCTAATCATACTGCACAGTATTAAGTAGATGAGCTCTGGGCTACAAGTTTCATTGTCCTGGTGTCATGCAGACTGTGTTTAAATTTTGACAAAGCCTGGTCGAAATATTTCAATCAGCCAGATCAACTTATGGGCTGATCTGCACATGCCTCACTCTCATTCTAATGTCAAGTTTGTCAAGGGATCAAGTTTGCACTAAAAGGCCTCACAGCTTGTGCAGTTTTACAGGATTATAGAAACGTAAAGATACCATGTATGCTTTCAAGGTTTTAAACTGGTGGTTTGGGGTTTTTTTACAGTTTGCCATACATTTTTTTATTTATTTATTTTTTTTATTTTTTTTAATTTTTTTATTTTTTTTATTATTTATTTATTTTATTTTTTAAATACATTTTAATCAGGGTCAGATTTCTCTGCGTGAAATTGGGGGCTGCTCCCCCCGGGGGAGAGCGGGGCGCCACAGAGCAGCGCCACCCAATTTTTTTTTCTGTCAAACAACTGCTTTGTTTTCCCCTATCAGAGTGGCTTTTTTTCTACATTTTTTTTGCCGGGGACAACTCTCTTTTTGCCGTGGGTTTTTTTAAACGTGCGCCCAGCTGATTCTTTGGGTCCATGTGTAAAGTTTCCCATTAAATAATCTTTTAAATAAAGGACCATATGAGTAAAAAAAAAAAAAAACCCAAAACCACCCAAACAAACAATTTAAAAAAGTAAAAAAAACCAACTTACGGGTTGGAAAAAGTTGTCCCAGTCGTTTGCGGGGCCCAATATAAAACGGGTTCCAGTATATTACGCAGGTTTGGATTTTTGTGAGCCTTTCCCCCAAACCCTTTAGGATTTTTCCCAAACTCCCCAAATAGGTTTTCACCTCGAAAACTTTTCTTGGGTTGCTTCTTTTCCCATGTGACATGCTCCTTTGCAGATAAAAAAGAATAACTTCTAGTGTCAATAAAAAAAAACCTACCACTTTCCGTTATTATTTATAACCACAGTTTTTTTAAATCCTCCCCCCATTGCATTTTTCACCTTTTTTGGGGGCATTTTGAAAGGGGAGTTGAAATCGGGGCCCTAGGGAACGAGCAGTTCCATTTCCCATTCCCCCAGTTCTTCAGGTATCACAAAACTGTTAGGGGAAATGAGAAAAACAGCTTAAAAACCTAAAAAAATCCCCAAATTTCATCCCCTTAAACGAAATGAAAAAAAGGGATTCCATCAGTATAAAAAACGGCTGCTTTAAAGGGGAAAAGGGTTACTTTTTACAAAAAACCAGTTTCAAGTAAAATTCCCCATCAAATTTTGTTCCCCCACAGAGATAGGAAAACTATCAAAAGGGGAACAGTAGATATCCCTCGATGTCCATGTTCTAAAAGTTTATCATTACCCTGTGATTATCTGGTATTTCCCCAAATTTTGTTTTTTGATGTCAAGTTTGCTTGGGAAATTCCCATCATCCCACCCCCAGTCAGGACCCCTAAACCCATATCCTGTAACATAAAAAGGCAATTACATTTAAAAAGCAATAAATACCAACCTGTAATTAGCATGTAAAACTCCCACATGGGTTGCTGGCTTTTTGGCTGGTAATTCGGGGGCCTTACACCCTATCAGAATAAAGCTTTTTTTAAAGGTTTAAGCAAGAAACTTACCAGAGTTGGGCTTGCAATGGTTTTGGGGGGAAAAAAAAAAAAAATTGTCAGTGAAACGTAAAAACAACATTCTTAAATTTCATGAATATGTTTTTTTGAGGATGTTTCCAATAAGAGAGCTAGTACGTTGGTTTGTCTAAAATTTTCTAAAAACTGGAGTTTAAACCCCCTTGTCCAAAAAGATTTAAAGACAATTTGTTTGATTATAAAAATTTTTTAAAATTTTGATTTACCCCCAACGATACAAAAACAACATTGTAAAGTTTTTAATAGACCGGGTTGTACGGCCCACATGATGAACAAAAAAATTGGATTTTTTTCCCCCCCCCCCCTCCCCCCTTTGACCATTTGGTATGTTTTTGCATTGAGTTTGGGCATCAATGCTTTTTTGGCTTAAGAATCTGGAAATGTATGGGGTTTTTTAAGCGGGTCTGAAATGCCTTTTTCCCACCCCTGGGTAAACATCTCACTTGAAATTGGTTTAGTGATACAAACCCCAAAGAAACAGTTTTGGGCCCCCCCCAAGCTCATTGCAAAAATCCTTGCATGACTGAACATAAAAAAATGGATCTTGAGATCTTAGAAAACTGCAGGGGGCCTTTTTGGGTATGAAAAACCCAAAGCTTAGTGCAACTTTTTAAATGGGGCATACGAGGATCCCCTTTTTTAAACAAAAAAAAGGGAAAGATGAAAGAAAACTACTCCCCAACAAAAGGTACTGAGTTACGGCAATAAAAGGGGGAAAAAAGGTGTTTCTCCCTTCGAAGATGTATGAGGCCCAATCGTCCTTATCCCCGTTTGCTTCACTTTTTAAGCATCCAGACCTGTTTGATGGGGCGGGCTGCAAAAATACCAATGGTGTATTAGATTCCAATTTGAAAACATTAGATTAGGGGAATTGCACACAGTTTGCTTAATTTAAAAGTGCCCCATAACCTAAAAGGTCGTAGAGGAGCAAGCGGGGCCCGCCCAGAGACCCCCATTTCCCCCTAGGGTCCAGCATTTTTAGGAAGGGCCCCCCCTCCCCGCCCTCCTGTTTTAAACCTTCCCTGCCCCTAAAGAGCAGGAAACCCCTTTCCCAAGAGGGGTTTTAAAACCGGGGGACTGACTGAACCAAAAATGCGCAAATGGTCACCCATCCAACGGGTAACCATGCTTAAATGCTGCTTAACCTTGGCTGGAGAAAAGTGGGTGCTCGACCACTAAACCCCTCCTGTCCCTGGCAAGTTCAAGAGCAAAAATAAATTGGGAAAAACATAATATCACTACTTTGATACTAGTGAAATTGGGGTTTAAAAAGTTTTTTAGTAGCTGCAGGGGCCCTGTGTTAAAATCCAAATTAAAACAGTTGCCCAAGTTTCAAGCCAGGCACCACGGATCATCCTGGCCCCCCTTTAAAGTCTACCCCCAAATTAAAGGCCATGGGTACTCGGTCTTGAGAGCCTTAAAAAGAAAAGGACCCCAAAAAGTTCTGATGCAAGCTGCTAAAATGAAGGGCTGAAGACCCAAATTTTCCCAATTTTGGAAAACTAAAATGCCCATCCCCCCAAAGGGGGCCGGGTTTAGATGCCACTTTGTGCAAAAAGTGCACAAAAAACTCAAGAGGCGGACCCCTGAATACCCAACAAGGGAAACAAAGGGAAATACTTTTTCCCACACCACAGTCCCAAACTGAAAGACGGGCTTTTCCCCCAGAAATCAGAGACCTAGTTCCTGGCCACCCACAAAAAGGAACACAGAACATGTGAGAAGAGTACTTATTCTAGAGTACATGGAAGAGAACACTGGACACATGCATTCGGGGTACAAGGGCATTTGTCAGGGCTTCTAGAGATGCTGTCTGAGCATTTAACAATGAAGAATTAAGGAGATTATTTGGAGCCATCTCAGAGTAGCTATGACCTTTTTCACATCTAGTACATCAAGACAGGGACCGGGGGCAGGGCAGCTTGGGTAAAATTTTTTCGTTTTTTAAAATAATTTGTATGCACTCCCCCCCTCCTCCCCCAAAAATAAAATTTTTTTCCCTTCTTTTGATTTCCTAACAAGTAAGGGTTTGCAAGATTTTGTAGAAAAATTGAACAGGCAAAACCTCTATTAGAATTTGGGAATTGCGATCAAAAATTTTCCCTATAAAAATTTTTGTTCAATGGTTTTTAATTAAACAAAAGTTTTTCAGTTTAAAGAAGTGAATAAAAGAACAGAGCCTTTATTTAAAATCCCACCCAGTCACACCCTTTTTTAAACCAAAAATTTAAATTTTTAAAAAGAAAACAAACATTCTTGAAAAAATTTAACACAGAAACTAAAAATGCTTTTTTTTAGCATCAAAAAAACCAACAATTTGGATACAGACTGGAACTGTCCAGTTTTTGAAAGTTAAATGAACAGACACAACCAAAGGAAAGAGTTTGAAGAAAAAAAGGGTGTGTCCTTGTTTTGGGTGTGCGTTTTGTTACTGGGGTGTCCCACGCACGTGTTTTCACGCCGTGGGTGTGTGGTGTGTGTGTGTGTGTGGTGGTGTGTGTGTTTGGTGTGTGTTTGTATGGGGTAGTGCGGTGTGTTTTTATTTTTGGGGGAAGGACCACGGGGGAAAGTGGGAAAGGGTCCTAGGGGTTAAAGGGAAAAAATTGGAAAAAAAAGTAAACAATCTAAAAAAAAAATTTAAAAAAAACCTTACCGCATAGGTGTAGGAAGACGATTTGGGCAGCTGAAGGGGAGGTCTAGCTGTAAAGTTAAGGGGGGATTCAAGGGAAGCTTAGTGTTTGAACATTTTATCTAAAAACGGGACCTGTCCCCCAGGGCTCCTAAGCGTTTCAGCACAGGGAACAAGTGACATCTTTTATATACCCCAGCCCCCATCATCTTTAATCCCCAGGAAATAAAACAATTTTTATAGTAACCCCAACCTGAAAACACGGGTTTGTGTTAAAATAAAGAACTTTCTAAAAACCATACCCAAAGGGGGGCAACAAACTCATGGTGCAACCCCCATTCGTGCGGGGAAACCTCTTTGAGCAAAGGATATCCCCCCCAGCAGTGTTATTGAAGCTTTTTGTTTTTTTTCCCCTCATGAAAACAAAACAGGATACAGCTAATGTGATTGAAAACAAAGCCACCCCCCCAAACCAGGGGCAAGTGCGGGAGAGCTTGTAGAGTCAACAGATAGGGAAGCCCTCAAAATGGGGCGGGTGGAAGTGTTCCCCCTTTTTTTTGGAACGCTTTTGATGGTTCGGGGTTTGCAGATTTGGGTGGAGAAAACCATAGCTCAATTCGGGGGGAAGTCGTTGTTGGATGCTTTTGTGTAATTCGCATTGTTTTCTGTGAATCTTCTATATTGTTGGATCTTTTATCGAGCTTTTTTTAAGGCCCACAAAGAGAAGTCAGTCCTATTTGTAGTCATATCACCCACGGGTCTCTTGCTTTGTCGCCAGTTCGTTCTTTTTTTTCTTAAAAGCCACCATATGGACTTGTACCCTTACAGATTGTTTAAAAGCGCTGCTATTTCATGTTAAACCCTTTTCCTGCTGATTTGTGTGTTGTCTGTCTGTTCTGAAACCTTGGGTAAAATAAAAACCGGGGAAAAAGCGGCCCTTTCCCCCAAACTAACAAGAAAAAGACAGGTTAAGCTGATGAATGCCCCCAATTTGAAAGGGGGCCTGGTCCAACACTCACACTGTCCTTATGCCCCAGTTTTAACCCACTAAGATTTTGTGCATTTTTTGTTTAAAAAATTCAAGAATTTTCACGCAGAGTTATAGCCCGGTTTTTTGTACCCCCCCTTTTGGCTTTAAATTAATGATGGTCAAAACCCCTGTTCAAAAAATCTAATCCCCATAATGGTTAGGATCATTTAAAAATTTCTAACTTTCCCACGCCATCACAGGGACACCCAACTGCCAGGGGGGGTCTTTTCACATTTAGATTTACCCAAGAGGTTTGCAGAGACAAAAAACCCAAAAAAAAGGGGCCGGCCCTGAACCCCCAATCATTCTAATTTTTGTTTTTGTTCAATTGCCCTTCAGTTGGGGGCTTGACATGCGGTAACTTGAACAGAACCTTATGTTTTAAAGCCATGGGTTTTTAATTTTCTGATGAAGGGGGGTAATTCCCTTTGTGTTTCTAGGCTCCCTAAAACTAATGGATATATGTCAGAAGAAGATGACAAACAGCCCATTATTTTTTTCCTTTTTTCCAAAGCGGGGATTCAAATTTAACCACTTACTCTTTGGTGAAAATAAAATTTGGGTACACAAAGTGGTTTAGCTTCCATCACCCCCCAATATCTGGTATGGCTAAAATTTCAAAAAAAGCACCCCAAAATTTTGGAAGTACACAGCCTGAACTTATCATCTGTGATTTTGGACGTTTTGTCACTTAGTGGTTTTTAAACTGCCAGCGGGAAGGTCCTTGGTTTAAACCCCCCCATTAGGGGCCCAAGGTTGGGGTTTTTTGGGGGTTGGGGTTGTTTTTTCTTTGTTTTTAAAGTTTGTTTGTTTTTTTTGGGTTTTCCCGGTTTTTTATTTTGTTTTGTTTTTTTTGTTTTGTTTTTTTTTGGTTTGGTTTGTTTTTTTTTTTGGGGATGTTTTTAAATTGGCTTTTAAGCAAAAATGTCCCCAAGTACAAAAATGAACACACACAAAAACACACAAGCTTGCATGCACACACATTAAAATTTCACTCACCACTCCTCACCACAAAACCAAAACAAAAAAAAACAACATTTCAAGAAAGTAAAAATACAAATTAAAAACCCCAAAACGAAAAATTTTAACTTGACTAGGGTTTTAAAAAAAACCAAAATAATTTCCCAAAACATCCTAAACAGTTTCTGAAAATCCATGCATACTTTAAAAAATAAACATATTTTAAAAAAAAAAAGTAAACAAACATCAAAGACTTATCACCCAGATGAATCAAAGCCCCTTTAAATTTTTTTCTCTTTTTTGATCATAAAAAAATTTTTGACCTCTACCCAAAGAGATTTTTCCAGTAATCAAGGGGGCAAAAAATTTGACTGGATCTTTCAGGGTTGACAACAAATTTTCCCACCTAAAGGGAAGCTTAATAAAAACATAAAAAGATCCCAAATTAGAAAGGGAATTTAGAAAAATTAGACCGAAATGGTGTCATCCCCAAAGTGTGTTTAAAGGGGGGCCAAATTATCACCTATCTTTACTCGCCTAAGAAGGATAGCACATACAGAATAATTTTTAAATTTTAAAAAATTGAAAAAAAAAAAAACACCCTACCCCCCCTTTCAAGAAAAAATAACTTTACAGTCGGGCACTCAAGCTAAACCCACAAAAGATTGTTTAAATCCATCAATAGTTTTAAAGGATCCTTACTTTTCCCGGGGTTCCACATGGCCAGAACACAGAAAACTACTAAAGGTTCAGTTCAAAAAATGAACTGGGGAAAAATTTTAATTTTTGCCAAAGGGTATAGATATCACTCCAAAAATTTCACAACAAATTTTTAAAACCCCGTTTTTGTTTGGTTGAAGTAGAAAGGCTATGTTTCACCCATTTTGATGCCCTCTCTGTTTCCGGGAAAAAGGGAAATGGGGAAACTGCCTGCGTCATTTTATGGAGTTTTTTAAAAAAATTTTCTTTCATTCATTGGGGTTCTTTTTTTAGGGCCCCAAAAAATCGGGGCTCAGTTCATATCAACAAATTTAAATATCTTTTTTTAAATTATTGTTTCCCAAAGTATGTCTGCTTTTCGAAAAAAAGATGGGAAAGACAAATTTTAAAAACTAGGTATTTCCCAGTTTGCTGGAGAAGGAACAATCCCTTTCGGGAAAAATTTCCCTAAGGTGGGGAAAAAAAGAATGTGGAGCTAGCTTACAAGCGGAAAAATTATGGATCATTGTACTTCCCCCAAACTTAAAAAAATGACAAAAAAATTTTGCACTTAAGTATAATAGAGCAAACCCTTGATGGCCTATGAGTCTTTTTTTCCCAGGAAGAAAAAAACCCTCTTTGTCTGTTAAAGAACCCCCAATTTAAAAGCCTTACTGCCATACCCAAATCACCTTAAAACTTAAAAGCAGTTTTTTTTGTTTTCGCAGTTTTTTGAAAAGGGAATTTAACAGATAAAGAAAGTTCAAGTTTTGACAGACAACACTACAGATGTTGCTTGATTTAATTTTTTTGGGTCCCAACCCAAATTCACCACCCATGTAATGAAATTACTTCTACTAAAATGGGAATATAAAATTGGGAAAAAAACCTTTTCCCTTTTTCCCCAGCAGTATAACAGGGAAAAGACAATTTTGGAAGCGGAAAAAACAGAATCCGGGAAAAATAAACCTGGACGCTAAAATGATGCTCCCCGCCTTTTTGTGCTACCTAAAGCACTTTCATTTTTGTTTGGCGGGGAAATTTTTATTTCCCCTCTAGGATAAAAAAACAGGTTTTGCATGCAAATGCATTTACGGGCCTGCCCCCAAAGGGCCCAATGCATTGGAGCCTTTTAAATTTCCATGGAAATTCACTGAGTTCTTTGCATTTCCCCTTCGTAGATTCTGCAAGTTCCCAAAAAGTATGCAAGAACAGACCTCAGGAGTATTGATTGTCCCCCAGGGTGGAAAACACAAATCTGGTGGCCATTTCCCCGTCCATAAAGCTGACAGCAGAACCTGTTTTCCCCTTTTTAAAAGCCCCGGGGTCTTTTTTTTTTCAAAACCCTTCAGGTTTAAAATACTCCCCCTTGTAAATAAGGGGGGCTTACATCTTCTGGCCCCCCAGAATATCAGGGAAAGGTTTTGGGGAAAAAGATTTTACAGATACCTGCAGCAGACCCCCGATTTGGGAATCCTGGGGGAAAAAAGCAACTCCCGGGGTTTTATATAATTTTCTTTAAATTTTAAAAATGGAAAAACTGTGCCCCCAACAACTGTCTGGATGAGTCTACACCTCACCCTGTAAATTTGAGTAAAAATTTTTTTGCTTCCCCCTAAATCTGAAGGGGCAGGGGATAGTGCCCCTTAAAAGTGAAAGAAGTGCTTTGGTGCAAAAAATTGATTTTTTTTCTCCAGATTGTAAACCCTTTAAAAAATCAAAAGGGTTTCCCCCTGACCAAATTTAGATTATTAAAAGGAATTTTCAAAACGCCCAGCACTAACAAAGTACCAAGGGGCAAGGAATGCAACATGTTTTGGAACTTTTGCTCAAAAAGGGCCCCGAAATAATTGATCCAAACTCAAAAGGTTTTTACTTTAAACTGGAAAAGTTGTTCCCCGCTTAAAAGGGCCCAAAAAGGCCAAGTAAAATTTCATGCCCTGAAAGAAAAATGATGTTTAAAATTTACCTAATAGGTGTGTCATTTTTTTTTTTTTCTGGGAAACAAAAACAAAACAAAGCCAGGTTTTCCACCCAATTTCCCCGCAAAAAATTTAGTCATTCCCCCAACAAAGATAAGCTTTTTGGTGAAACAAACCCATAGGTATCTAGAAGGGCACCCAAAGGGGGCTCCGGAAAAAAAATTTAGAACTGATGACAGCCCTTTTTTTAAGCCTTGGGGGCCCTTTTTCCCCCGGGAAACTTTTTTTTGTTGGGTGAAAACGTGCTTTTAAAAGGCGGGCGGAGAAACCCAAAATATGGAAGCCAAAAGTACCGGGCTCCCCGTTGCCAGTGCAAACTGCCAGTCCTGGGCACCCCTAGCCCCAATCAAGGAAAAAAAAAAAGTGGGAAGCTGGGGTACTAAAAAACTTGTGTAAATATATAACAAAAGGGTGTTTTCCTCCAAACTTTGGACAGTCTGTTTTTGGGCACCCTCCCCTTTCAAAACAAAAATGTGTCAATCTGAATTTTGGGTTTTTTTTTGTACATAAAGAGCCCTTTAATGAATAACGCTTTTCCCCAACTTGTTTCAGACCTGCCCTTTTAATTTGGGTTAGCTATGTTGGATACGTCTTGTAAACCCCTTGTAACCTAATTTTTATGTCCCCCCTAGGTCCTTAAGTCCACTGGATTTTTTGCTAAAAATAATTTTAGGAATTTTTTAAGCACTGAATCTTGTAAAACAAACAAAACGAAGCGCTTGCACCAAATCATTTTTACCATGTTCTTTCCCCCAAAAAACATAAGATATTTCAATTTTTTGCACACACAAAAACCCCCACACTAAAAAACACCTACACACACGCGCGCACACAAAGCCGACACACACACACCCCACAAAAACCCCCACACACACACACACACACACACACACACACACACACACACACACACACACACACAAACACCTTTGGTGGTGATAAGGAGTTGGAAAAAATGCGTTGAAAAAGTAGGAACAATATTAAGGGAAAGTGTTTGGTAGAAAAAAGGCGTTTTGAGGCCCGGATTCGAAGGTACCAATGAAGGCCTTTTTTTGGGGAAGTGAAAGAGAGAGTTCATTCCAGATGGAAGGACCAGAAAAAAGAAAGAGCGGGGCCAAAAGGGAAGGGTTTTTTTTGAATCGGGTGTTCTAAAACCAAAGTACTGCAGCGACGAAGGGGAAAGGGAAAGGGGGTAAATTTAGGTGAAACAGCTACAGAGAAAGAGGGTGCAGATTTGTGAAAAACATTTGAAACAGAGAAATAGATGAAAATAATTTTTTTAATAAACTAGGATTATAGGATTATTTCGAACTCTTGGAGGGAAGAGAAAATTACCCCGAAACCCCCCCAATGGTTTTAGATAAAACCCGATGAACATCCCTTCCCCTTTTTTTTAAAGCCTATGGACACATATGCTCAAACTGAAAAGCCACTCCCGCGCAAAATCCTCGCATCTTTTTTTTTTCCCCCCAAGA
Organism: Rapana venosa; assembly: GCA_028751875.1. Classification (NCBI taxonomy): domain Eukaryota; kingdom Metazoa; phylum Mollusca; class Gastropoda; order Neogastropoda; family Muricidae; genus Rapana; species Rapana venosa. Next base: position 47,494,192 of record CM054138.1, read on the forward strand.
TTCAGAAAAATTCCTAATTAAAAAACTCCACCTTCCCAGCAAAACACCTAGTTTTTTTATAAAATTAATGGTATACTTCTTTTTTATCCAATGCTACGTGAAAATTTTTTTGCAGATGAAACAACTCCGTACTCCATTTTTTTCCATAATTGGAATCGGAAAACAAAAAAAGTCCCCATTGTTGTTAATTTTAATTCAGAAAAACAGAAAATTTGACACAAAACAGCTTTTAAAAAGTCAACATTTCCTTTCACTGTATAGGTTTTGGAAAAAGAAAGAAATTTTTTTAAGGGTTTTTAAAAATTATTCGATAACTTTTTAATAGGTAGTCCCTTTTCATTGAACAACTTAAATTTTCAAATTCTTTTTTATATTCTTTTTTTAATTCTAGTATAAAATTATTTCCCTTAAAAATTAAACCTTTTGATATAAAACATCAAAATGATATTCATTTTTTTTTGTTATGCCTACTTATATTTCCCTTTTTACCCCTCAAGGGATACTCCCACATACCTGCCCCTTTTTTGGTTTCAGATACGTTTAGAGAAAGCTAGAAAACACTGAAGATGAGGCATTTCCCCAACTTTCACAGACAAGGTAAGGCTTTTTACGGTTTCATACTTTACCGTTTGTTTATCAAGTTGTTTTAAAATTTGGGTTTTCCCCAAAACATCTGTTCCGTTCATAGCAAATCTGTATTCAATCAGATGGCAACCACCCCTGGAATAGCAAAAACTGTGGACTTTTTTTGGGCATAAAAGGAGTTTGTCAGGGTTGCATATAATTCCCCATCATTTTCAGCAAAATAGAAAAATTAAACATAAGAAAAACGGGCATAGATGACATGGGAATTAATAGTAAAGGGAGAAATATCACTAACCCAGGTACTCCCTGATGAAACAGCACTCTTGGGAATGGGAAACACAAGCATGATACGAATTCTCTAAAAAGGGGTTTTAAGCAAGGAAAAACAAACCCCGCCCGGCCTTAATTAAATGCCAAAAAAACCCAAAAAAATGATGCGCATGAAAAAAGTAAAGGGCCCCCTCCAGAACATCGTAAACCCCTTTAAACAAACCCCGGATCCAAGACCCTTAACCCCTGAGTTTCCCCCCCCACAACAGCAGCAAAGGAGACAGTTGATTGAGTTAGATTTTGACATCTTACTTGTTTTGATAATTTGGTCAAGGGAGCTGCTGCAAAACCACCCGAATAAAAGATATAAGGGATGACGTTTAAGGGAGATAAGAAATATGGTTCTTGTCTACAGTGGTTAGAAACGTTTTAAAATTGTGAACGACATCCAAATTTAAAAACACCCCCTGGGGGCGCCCATTTTAAAGGGGCCCTTTTCCCCCCGGGGTTTAAAATTTATCAACCTCCACTTTCCCTTTGTCCTTTTAAATTTACACAAAGAAAACCCAGATCCCCTGCGGGAAAGAAACAGAACATAATGTGCACACCCTTTAAAAAAACCCCTTTTTTTTTTTTCTTTTCAGATATTCTTCTAAATTTTGATGAAAATGGAAAGCTTTTTTTTTCATCAAGCCCCTTGTGAAAATTTTCTTTTTTTAAAATTTGTTTCCCATTCCCAAACCCAATTAAAAGTCTCATCCAAAGGATTTTTCCCGGGGGAGTGGAATCGGGGCTGATGGGCAACTCTAGGGAAGGGGGAAACTCTTGAACAAAGGGGCCCCAGTGGTACATAGGGGGAAGGGGGATAGCGCGTGCCCAAAAAAACTCTTTCCGAACCCTTTGTGTACACGTTTAAAAACCCCTTTTTATCTTTTGGGAAAAGTAATTGTTTTTTCATAGGAAAAAGGGTGACAATTTTCTTTTAAATCCCCAACCCCGCCGCAATCCGTTTCGGTTTTAATTTCAAACTCCGAAGTCCGGAAAATGACCTTAAAAAATTTATCGTATTTAAAAGCAAAATCCCCCCACTGGGGAACCTTTAAAACCCCATCCCAAGAAGCGAATAAAAAAATCGTGAGCACAACATTCCCAACCACCCAGGGTTCGCGCCCCTCCCCTTTTTTTTGATGGGCCAGGGCACTTTGGGTGTACAACCCGGGGGTTAGAGAGAGGTATGGTTTGAAACATTTCCCCTTTTGATTTATTGGTTTTAGATCTAGTGTGACAGGGGTAATTTTATTATTCCTTCCCCCTTTTTGTTTTCTAAATTTTGGGACACAACCCCGTGGGAAGGTGTGACACGGGGTTTGGGGGTAGCAAAATTTTAGCTGGGGTGGGGGGGACTCATTGTCGTTGTTGGAGTAATCCTAACACCCCCATTGTTAAGATGAACTTAAAACGCCCGTAATTTCCCTTTAATCTTATTGGTTTTAGAATTGGCGATTTTTCCCAATTTTTGCCTTTCCTCTGGGCCCTTTTTTCATCTTTACTTCCCCGGCATTATTTAAAACTGAAAAAAGGCCATTTCTGTCATTAAAACATTAAACAAAATTTTTAAGAACAACACCAAAAAAATTTATGCATACTGGGGTTGGTCACAATTTTCCCGGAAAAGGGGAATTCCCGTTAGGGGAATTTGGGGGGCAACAATGGCGGGACGCATATAATATCCTAATTGGGGGGAACCATGGGGGGAAAATGGCGGGCCCCAAAATTTGGGGAACCCCGGCCATTTAGGCCAGAAAGGGAAAAATTTAACGAAATGTAGAGGCTATTTTTTTATAGAAAAAAAGGGGGGAACACAAAATGAGGAAAAAAAATTTGAATTGCAAATTAATTTTTGTGTGTTTTTCACTCCCCTCTAAATACCCCCCTTCGGGATTCATTGTTGATGTCAACATTTTTTTTCCCGTTTAAAAATTTTGTCTTTTTTTTAAAATTTTGGGAAAAAAGTATTCTGTCTCTCATGTGCAAAATTTGGGGCGCGCCCCCCCGGGACACATGTAAAATGACAATTTTTCTATTTTTTAATTTCATAAACCCCATTGCCCCTTTAATTTTCCCTTTTGGTTTTAATTCTTTTAAAGGTTTTAAATTTTTTTTTAATTACGGTTTTTAAACCCCGTACTCTAAACCCTCTTTTTAGTTTCCATCCTTATTTCTCATTAGTTTTTCACTGATTTCGTCCTTGGTGTGATGAGGTTTTTCCGGAGCTAAAAAGTCTAAAAACTAAAGATCTATGGATTCAAAGATCGGGCACTCTTTTTGACTATTATCATCCACCCGTCAAGAATTAAAACGTTTTTAAATTACAATTTGGGAAATATTTTTGATCGCAATTAAACTGGGGTATAACACGAACCCCTTATTTTAAAAAGGGCAACAACGTATGAATTTTTCCCAAGGAAGGGTTTAACCATTTTTTGTTTTACAAAAAAAATTTTTTCTTTTTTCTACAAGTCCTACATAGAGGGGTTTTGTAAGTTTTGCTTTTTAAACTGTTGGGACAAAAAAACCTTTGGGGTTTTTAAAAAAAAGAATAGTCTTCGGAGAATTGTTAGAATCTGCTCCCAAAAATAAAAAAAGGAAAGACCAAAGAGAACTCAAAAGGGACTTGGGGTCAGCACTTGTGCCAAAGCACTGCCATCTTGGCGATCCTTTCCCAAAGCTAGTCCCTTTGCAAAATTTTAGTTTGTACCCCTTTAGGACCCCCTTTCGGTGCCCAACAGTAAAACAAATAGAAAAAACTTTTTTTTAAATTTTTTGGGTTTCCAGATTCCCTTTGAAATTTTAAATTCAAAAAAGCACTGAAACCCAAAAATTTTTACATTTTCCCGGTTACTCCCTGATTGTTAATTGGGGTGGCTGGTGGTCCCTGGGAAAAAAATACTCCTGTATTTTACTTTTGGGTTAAAAAAGTTTTTCCCTTTGTGTGTGTGTGTGTGGGGTTTTGTGTGGTGTGTGTGTGAAGTTTAAAGCCTTTACTTTCAAATTTGGGCCCTTTTTATGCGCTCGCCGCCCCGTGTGTGTGTAAGTGGGGTTTTCTAAATCAATAGCTTTTAAAAAAAAGTGTTCAAATATTGGTGCTATGTATGGGGTGGGGCAAAATTGTGCGTGCACACCCTAAATTAAAATTTTATATGTCTTTACTAATCAAAGTTTTGGTTTTTTTTTTGGTTTTTTTTGTTTTTTTTTTTTTCAACATTTTTATTTTTTACATTGGTATTTTGGGTATTTTGTTTTGGGGTGTGTGGCGTGCATACGCCGTGCTGTTTGTGCGCCCCCGCCCCGGGTTTGTATGGAAAATATTTGTATATAATAATATATATAAAATATAATATATATAATAATATATAAATATATATATATTAAAGCTATGTAGGAATGTTCAAACAATTTGAAATGTATTTTTTTCCCTTTTGTCCCCTTGAATAATTATTCGTATCAATGTGCCTGTCCGTTTGTAATACCCTTCATGGGATGATTAAAGGTTTTTTTTCTTGACTTTACCTTTACTTCTCTCTCTTTTCTCTCCCTCTCCCCCCTCTCCCCTCCTCTCTCCTCTCTCTCCCCCCCTTTTCTCCCTCTCCTCTCGTGCACGCATTTACCAATTTTTCCCCCCCTTCCCCCCCTTTCCCCCTTTTACCCCCCTTTTAAATTTTCCCCCTTTTTTAGGAAAAACCCCCCACCCCCCCACACCTTCCCCTTTTCTCCCCCTCTTATCCCTCTCCTCCTCCCCCAACCCAAACCTCCCCACCCCACCCCCACCCCCACCACCCCCCCAACCCCACCCCCTTAACTTTTAAAAAAATCCCAATAAACCTTTCTCCTTATTCCCCTAATTTTATTTTTAAAGGCAAAGGGAAAAAAAAAAAAACCCCCCGTCCCAAAATTTTTTTTTATTTAAAACACAAAAATTTAAAAGGCCGAAACACAAAATAACCCCCAAAATTTTTTCCACTTTTTCTCCTCCCCCATCACCCACCAAAACACCCACAAACCACCACACACCAAAACCCCAACCACCACCGCCAAAGCCCCCAAAACCCCCCACCACACGCAAAAAACCCCTTTAAAAAAAATTTTAATTTTTTTGAAGTTTAAACCCAAAGAAAACAATAAACCACAAAGGCCAAAGGTTTTTTCCCAAAAACAACACACCCCACAAAACATAAAACCCAAGGGACCAACCGCACACACCCACAAACCAACACTCCCCAACCCCTCAAATACAAAACAAACCACAGCCACCGCCACCCCAGCACCACGCACGCCCAACCCCAATTTTTAGCATATTTAACCCCAACCTCCCAAAAGGCCCCGAGTTTCAAACACACACATAAACAACTCACAAACCCAAGGACCAAAGACACAAAAACATTTTTAAATCCTTTTAAAAAGGCAAATAAAAACACACACACAACCCCAACCACACCTTCAACACACCACCACACACACACCCAAACCCACCATCCATACAAAAACACACAAACCCCACTCACAAAACAAAACAAACACAAAAACGCCAAAAACCAAAAAAAACACACCACACACACACACACACCCCACCCAACAAAACACACCAAACAACCCCCCACCAAAACCCCAACACACCCCCAAACCCTTTAAAGGAGAAGGCCCAAAACCCCAAGCCCCCGGTTGAAAAAAAGATAGAAAAGGAAAGGGTTTAAAGGGGTTGTCCAAAACAACCCCGGGGTGAAAAGATAATTTTTTAAATTCCCCAAAAAATTTTAATAGTTTTTTGTTTCAGCCACAACAAGCAAGAAAAATGACCACCCGTTCCCCCCCCAAAACCATCGAACAAAAAACAAACAACGAAAAACAGAAGTAATTTAATTTTTTGAGAAAAACAGAACATTAAAAAAAAAAACCCCTGTTTTTTTTTAGTTCCTGGGCTTTGAGCTCGAGATTCACCAATGGTCCATGAATTTCCGGACCGACATTAATTGTAACCCATCATTGAGGTTTGCCGTGTTCCAACTTGGGAGTAATGATGACTAGAAACGACACCAGAGTGCATACGTTCTAAACTGTTTGTTCATTCCTTCCCACCGGCACGCAATGGCCTACTCTTCCGAAATACTGATCGGGTTTATAATATGTGCGCCTGGTATACTGCGTGCGTTTTGCACAAAGAACTTCGGTTTACAGTCTCATCCGAAAGACTTTTGGAGGAGTGCAGTTGGCACTGATGTTAACTCGCAAGGGAAAAAAATTCCCTTGAACAGGTGTATGGATGTAAGTTCAAACCTAGGATCAATTCCGGGTCGTCTGATCTCCAGCGCAACGCTCTAACCACCAGGCCACCCCGCCCCACAAAAATGACATTTAAAAAGTGTAGGTTTTTTTAAAAGAAAAGGTAAAGGTGTCACATAACCTACAAGGTCGTAGAGGAGCGAGATTGAGGGCGGTGCCCATCTCCTCTCCCTTGCTGCTTTACCTTCCCTGACCCTAAAGAGGGCAGGTACCCATTTACAGCTGGGTGAACTGGAGGACTGTACTAAAGCCAAGGCGCGCAAACGGTCACCCATCCGTGGTAACCACGCTCGATGCTGCTTAACCTTATCTGGAGGAATGCGAGTGCTCCGATCGCTGAGATATCCCGTCTCTTATTAAAAAAGTAACACATGGAAAAAAACCGCTCTCTAAAAGGTAAAACTGATTAGAAATGGTCGTCACAGTTACAGCATTCGAATTGTGATACTATTTTGAGAAACAGGCTGTATAAAAAGTATCACCGAAAGAAAAAAAGAAAATGTCTTTCTAGTAGTGTATTGTTGTACTGGTATCCCATAAGCTAGAATGAAACCAGCTGCACGTGTCCAACTTTGTATGCATTGCATGATGCCACGTTATGGTTCGTAAGTGTAACGCCAAGAGACGTGACAAACCTGTCCCAGATCTCTTTAGTCAGTGTAGACAGGGTTTGTTTATTTTATGTATTTATTTATTTACTCTTTTATTTCGAGGATAATGGAATAAGCACTCATGAGCTTTTTTGCATCCAATCCCCGTGTGTATGCAGTTTTGTCAATTTTGTCATCCGTTCCCACCGGCACACAATGGCCTACTCTTCCGAAAAGCGGAACGGGTTTCAACATGTGCGCAAGATGTTCTGCGTGCGTTTGCACATGGGACCTCGGTTTAAAGTCTCATCCGAAGGGTGTTGACCTAAACCGTGCAAAAATTGATGCTGGCAGTCCGGACCCTAGACACAAGACTGTATCGCACCTTCACCTATCCTGTAGTCTTGTAGATCGACGGGGCACCACTGAGGAATTTGCAACCAGCTTCCTCCACTCCTCACAGTTTACAGCTTTCCGTAGCAAGTCGTTCCTACTCAAGGCCAGTTCACTTTCTGATGATTGTATCTTCCCATCGTTTTCTCTGTCTGCCTCTTCGTCTCCCTCCTTGTACTGTTCCCTGTAGGACAGTCTGGGCCAGTCCAGGTGTTCGTGTGACGTACCCGTAGCACTTCAGTTTACATTTATTCACTGAAGTCAGGAGCACTTCATATGGCCCGATTGTGTTTTTAAGTATGGTTTTTCAACTTCCTCATTATTAATGTCCTTTCCAATCAATGTTGTATTTTTGTGGGGGTTTTTTTTTTTGGTGGGGGTGTTTTTTTGTGTTTTTTTTACAACATTGTATTCCTACATTGGCGTGAGTGTGCATGCATATGCCGGCCGGGGTTGGCGTGTGGTGTTCGCGCACCTGGGTTTGTCTGTGGTGATATAAATTATATATATAATATAAAATATATATATATATATATAAATGATATATTTATATTATATATATATATATTATATATATATTTTTAAGCAATCTTGGAATGTTCATAACAATTTTAAATGTATTTTTCTTGTGTCTTTTGATATAAGTATACGTATCACTGTGCCTGTCAGTATTGTAATTGCCCTTCATGGCATGATTAAAGTATTTTTGACTTGACTTGACTTGACTTGACTTGACTTATGTGATCTCTGTATGAGATAGCAAGAAGTTTCCAAAGAGAGTTTCATCTCCATTGCCTGTATCATTCTTTCAATATCTGCTGTTATGGTCTACGTTCCACATGCATACAAAAATATAGACATGACCTGGGAACGCATCGGTCTGATCGAAACTTTTACTCCATGGAATGGTTTCAACCACAGCTACGAAAGAATCTTGCCGCTACAGATAGGACGGACGAATCATTGTATTGAACTGTATTGTACTGTATTGTACTGCATTATATTGCATTGTACCCCATTAAGTCATGGCATATTTCTCTGCATGACGTTCGGGCTGATGTCCCTGGGTAGAGTACGTCGCCACAGGAGCAGCGCCACCCATTATTTTTTTGTTTCTTTTCCTGTCTGTATGTGTATTTGTTTCCCCTATACCTATCACCGTTGCTTTTTTTATCTACAGAGAACTTTGCCAGGGACAACTCTCTTGTTGCCCTACGTTCTTTCACGTGCGCTAAATGAGAGTAGAAGCTGTCTACATGTCCGAGGTCATACCACAATAATATAGAAAATAAATACCACATATATTATCATTCACACATACACGTTTACAATTGCTCTCAGTGGGTTTGTGAGTGTGTCTTCGATTTTACGTTTGTTCACTTAATGTGATATTAGCCAAGGAGGGGGTGAGATAAGGGCTTCAAAGTTAGGAGATGCGTGTTGGTATAAAACAATGTATGCATCAAAATGCTATTTTCAAACAATATGTAGCTAAAACAAGGCAAAGATACGCTAAAACAAGGCAAAGAAACGCAAAAGCAATCAAAGCTCAAAACAACTGAAAACTATCTAAAACAGAACCTGAACAAATCTGCATCATTCTGATACCATAGCCCCAATAGTAGCCCCAAAACGATATCAATGTCCCTGGGATAGAGCAACGTCGCCAGGATCAGCGCCAACCCATTATTTTTTGTTTTCTTTTCCTGTCTGTATGTTATTTTGTTTCCTCTATTCTATCACCGTTGCTTTTTTCTACAGAGAGCTTTGCCCGGGACAACTTAGTTATACTTTACTACAACAACGAAAACGTTACTGGGGACCGCTTCAGAGACAATGCTATCTCGCACAATAAACCTTTATTCTTTTATTCTTTTATATCGAGGATAATGGTAAAAGCACTCATGTGCTTTTTTTGCATACTGTCCCCGTGTGTATGCCGTTTATTATATTTTGTCATCTGTTCCCAGCGGCACACAATGGCCTACTCTTCCGAAAAGCGGGACAGGATATAATGTGTGCGCAAGATGATCTGCGTGCGTTCGTACAGGGGGCTTCTGTTTATAGTCTCATCCGAAGGACTTTTTGGGGAGAGTGGAGTCAGCACTGCTGTTAACTCCAGAGGAAAAATCCTCTTGAACGGGATTCGGGTCGTCAGATTGCGAGCGCAATGTTCTAACCACTAAGCTATCCCGCCCCCCCCCCTCCACCCCCACTCCCAAACAAAACCTTGGAATCGTTATAACCTCATGCAGAGTACTTATTTTGAAATGCTGGTAGGAACTTTTTTTTCCTAAACCTTGACATTGTTTCAAAATATGAATATTTGAAAGGTGTTGTTTTTTTTACCGCATACACTTGGTATAGTTGTTGCAGTGATGGGATTGTGTCTTGACGTGAGTGTGAACAAAAAACACCCCTGGAGACTGAAAGTGTGTTGCATACTTTAAGCATTCACACACACACACACACACACGCACGCACGCACACGCACGCACACACGTAAGCACGCACACGCACGCACACACACACAATCTGCTCTGCTCCCAGTTTTCCCACGGCTGGGCAATGTGAATGTTCAGTGTCTATAGTTCAACTGCATCAAACAATGGGGGCAGCACCTAGGCCTTAGATCTTCACCAGCGCTGCAAGCCACTTTTGTTAAACGCACAAGAAGATTGCTAGGAATAATCTATAATCTACAGCCTGAGAGGACAACGGGAACCAGAGAGAAAGCAAACGTGGTATAATGGAAGATAAAGGAGAGGGTGGGGGAGAGAGAAAGAAGAGAGAGAGAGAGAGAGATGAGAGAGAGAGAGAGAGACAGAGAGAGAAAGAGAGAGAGAGAGAGTAAAGAGAGAAAGAAAGAGAGACAGAGAGAGAAAGAGAGAAAGAGAGAGAGCCAGAGAGAGAGAAAGAGAGAAAAAATGAGAGAGAGAGACACAGAGAGAGAGAAAAGAACAGAGAGACAAAGAGAGAGACAGAGAGAGAGAGAGAGATAGCCAAGTGGGTTAACGAAAGCGTTGTGTTCGCGATTCGATGACCCCGATTAAGGGATTTTTCTCCCCAAGCTGACATCAGTACTGAATCCACTCCTCCCCCCCTCCCAAAAAAAAAATTCTTGGAATGAGACTATAAAACCGAACACCCATTTGTGGCAAACGCACACAGAATATAAATTCTTAAGGGCACAAATTATTTAAACCATATAGAGTATACTTTTTTTTACGAAGAACAACAAAGAAAATGGTTGCAGATTTCGTCCCTAGCAAAAGAATATCAGACACCGAAAATTGAATGAAACAGGGAAATAGATAGGTAATAAGGCAGGGAAGAAATATAAAACCAGTTTTTATGTAAGACTAACAATGGAAAGTAGGAAAGGCAGAAAGAGTTGGAGATAGAGATAACGAAGTAAAATGAGAGAAAGAAAGATACAAACAAAGAAAGAAAAACCCTAGATAAAAGAAAAAAGAAGAAAAAGAAGAAGAAAGAAGAAGAAAAGAAGAGTTTATTAATGTATATTTTATTTTATTCTTTTATATCGAGGATAGTGAATAACCTTCATGTGGTTTTTTTACATCCAATCCCCGTAGATGCGTGTGTTTTAAATTCTGCATCTGTTCCCACCGTCACACAATGGCCTTCTCTTACGAAAAGGTGGAAGAGTATTTAACGTGTGCACTAATGTTCTGCGGCGTTCAACACACTGGGTTTGCGTTTCTATCTCATACGAAGGCTTTGGGAATGGAGCTGCACTGATGTTAAACCAGGGGAATAAATATCCCCTTAAACGGGAATCGAACCTGGTTCATCAGATTGCAGCGCAATATTCTAACCCACTAGGCTAAGTCCCGTCCGCCATGGGATGCAAATTAAGAAGCTGAAGATATTCCGTCTAGCAACAGAATATCAGCCAGCCAAAATGAGAAGAAGAAGAAAATCAAAGAGTGCTTTTAAAAAAACAGTTTTTTGTAGTCCTTGTTCCATAGATCAAAACCTTTCTTCTTCTTTTTTTGTTGTTGCTACTTTCAGTTTCATACCAAAATGCATGTTCAGTTTCAAACCAGAAGATAAACCAGTTTTCTTCAGGCATTTCTCTTCTTCACTTAGCTGTTCAATTAGTCATGCTTCTATCCACCCCATCCCCTAACCATTTCAGTTGAAAATATCAGAGAAAATAGTTACTGACTTCAAGAAAAAGAAAAAAAGAAGAAAACAGTGGTACGATTTCAAGTACTTCCAAACTCTTGCCAACAAGAAGTACTTATGCCCCTTTGAATGCAACCACGTATACCAGGTTATCGTCCGTGGGTGCTGGGCAAAAGCAGTTTATGTGCTCATTAACATGGTAAACATTAATACAACCAAGCAGTAACCCTTTTTTGCATGGGAAAAAGGCATAAGACTTCCCTATCCCTTGAAGAAAAGGCATAAACAGTCATGATCTTCCACATTATTTTTAGCAAGGCCAGTGTGGGTTTTCTGTGGACAGAGAACAAAAGGTGTTAATATTGTATTGTATTTGTATCGTATTGAAATGTATTACAATTGTATACCACTTTTTGTCACGAAGCAGATTTCTCTGCGTGAAATCTGGCTGCTCTCCCCGGAACGTCACAAAAGCAGCGAAACATAATTATTTTCTTTCCTTATCCAGTCTGTATGCGTATTGTTTCCTTATCATACTGGCATTTTCTCGAAAAGAGATGTTAGCTATGGGAACATCCCTCTGATTGTTGTGGGTTTCTTGTAAAGGTGGCAATAGTGTTCCCATAACCTAAGCATCATTGGGGAGCGAGTGTCAGAGACCTCAGCTTCTCCAGAGGCCAGCATGTTGAGGCCAGTGCTCATCTGCTCTCCCTCGCTGCTTTCCCTTACCTGTCCCTAAAAAGGCAGGTACCCATTTACAGCTGGGTGAACTGGGGGGACTTAACTGATACCAAGGCGCGCAAACGGTCACCCATCCACTTAGTAACCACGCTCGATGCTGCTTAACCTTAGCTTTGGGCAAGAATTTGCTCTGACCACTGAGCTGTCCAGGGTCATTTTACGTGCGCTAAATGTCGTGTTACACACGGGCCTCCTCGGTTTTTTCGTCTCACCGAAAACAAGCACCCAGACCACCATCACAGTCCATGAATGGGGAAATGTTTGGGTAACAAATGGGATTGAACCACCAACACTCGAACCCAGGGGGCGTTACGCATTTCTATGCAGGGCATTAACCTCTAGACCACTAACCTGATCCACCACACTGGAGACGTCACACCGAACCCCACCCAGGAGGCTTGAGCATACATACACCCATTAAACTCTGCATGTATCCATCTTCCGTCAGAAACTGAAAGCTATCTCTGTACTGCAAGATGTTAAGAAATGGAATGCACAAAACACACACAAGACTACACACACCAGACACACATGCCCACACACACACACACAAAACACAGAACACATACACAAAATATACACACACACACACACACACACACACACACACACACAGAGGCTCTGCTTCTTGTCTCATTGATAAGAATATGAATTCCAGTAGTTGAGAGACTAGTGTAAATCCAGTGAGTCAAGGACAAAAGGTTTCAATCTGGGATAGCTCATGTGATGTTCTTTTTCTAAATTGGCCCACAAGCTGTGAAAATTAAAGATTCACCTTTGTTGTGCTTAATTTAGACCTGGAGGTGGGGGGGGGGGGCTCCTTTATGAGAACTGTTAGTAAAGAATATTCCCTGGGCAGGAATAACTCAATTTGCTCTGCTTGCTGTTCAAAGCAAGTTTGTGACTTGCCCACCAATTGAAGGTCATCTTTGTTGGTAACAGTGTCATAAACTCTTCCTAATTTCCTGTGCTTTTTCAAGTGCAGTTTTTTTTTTTTTACTGTGCTCCAGAGTAACACCATTGAGATTTATAACCATCAGGCCTAAACAAGATTGCTCTGTTCTCATTTTAGCCGCTGTGCTTTGATGTGTACTTTGATATATTCAATAGGAAACTACTGAAGAGACTCTCGCATACTCACAGACGCCATGTTGGGTATTTTACAGCAGTGTCTTATTACCAGAATTCAACACAAGAACACAAATCATGACGATTCTTTCCTTTAAAGCTTAACACATACTGACATTAATGTGATGACTTTGCTTTAATCAATGAAAATTAAAGCTGTGTCAAAGAATTTCAAGGAAATAGGTTTGTTTTAATAGTTTGAGCGGCCTGTTTGTGTGGCTGAGGCGTCTTGCAACAGTCTGGTGATTAAATTTCCTGTAAAAGCACCTTTCCTAACACGTGATGTTAAGTGTTACAACATAAAGCAATCGACTTTATATTATGCATCTCATTTTTCAATTTTGCTTTGAGGACATGAAATGGAACCAGATAATTACATTCTTAGACCTATTTTCTAACAGTACAACTGACACTTTGATATAAATAACTCCATCATAATTTGCATTGATTTAAATGATAGAACAAAAGGTGATTATTTCTTCAGAACCCCCTCCTCAGAGTGTCCCTCACACCCATCCTGTAGTTTGTAACCAGGCTACAACACAGAATACTGCTCTCTATCACTACAAGACTAGATGTAAGCTACTAAGCACACTTTTGCTTATAGGTAACTGAATATAAGGAGCTACCTAACTATGCCCTCGCCTTTCGGTAACAGGCCATACATAGTTATATTCAACATTTTCTTTTGTGCCATTATTCCTGAAATCATGCCCATGGGATGACTCTCCTGCCACTGTGGGTACAGAGTAGGTCAGGCAGTGGAGCCAGAGGAAGACAGCAAGGCTCTAGGAAAAAAAAAAAAACAACCCCACAAACTTCTGTCCTTCAGCTCTGGTCAGGTGCTATGCTGTGGTCTGATGTCGGCCACTGGCTGCATTACCTGATGGCACAGGCTGCTGAAATGTTCTGGCTGGAGATTGAGAGTAACAACCGCTTAAGGAGGATGCGTCTGCCTGGAGGACGCGTACCACTAACAGCTGAAGAGTGCTACCAACTGCGAAGATTGCGTTACCAACTGCTGAAGATTGCGTACCAGAATGTGAAGAATTACGTACCAACTGCTGAGATTGAAACTAACTAGCCGGAAGATTGCGTACCAACTGCTAAGATTGCGTACCAACTGCAGGAGATTGCGTACCAATTGCTGAGAATTGCATACCAATTGCTGGAGAATTAAGTACCAACTGCTGGAGGATGCGTATCCACTGCCTGAAGATTGCGTACCAGCGTGCTGGAGATTGGCAAAACGAAACTGCTGAAGATTGCGTACCAACTGCTAGAGATTGCGTACCAACTGCAGGAGATTGCGTACCAATTGCTGAGAATTGCATACCAATTGCTGGAGATTAGGTACCAGCTGCTGGAGATTACGTACAACTGCTGGAGGATGCGTATCAACTGCTGAAGATTGCGTACCAGCTGCTGGAGATTACGTACCAACTGCAGGAGATTACGTACCAAATGCTGGAGATTACGTACCAACTGCAGGAGATTACATACCAATTGCTGAAGATTGCGTACCAACTGCTGAAGATTGCGTACCAACTGCTGAAGATTACGTACCAACTGCTGGAGATTACCTACCAGCTTCTGGAGATTGCGTACCAACTGCTGGAGGATGCGTACCAACTGCTGGAGATTGCGCACCAACTGCTGAAGATTACGTACCAACTGCTGAAGATTGCGTTTCAACTGCTGAAGATTACCTACCAACTTCTGGAGATTGCGCACCAACTGCTGGAGGCTGTGTGTCACACAACTGTCTGTGAGCTCCACGGGTTGCGTCTCAGCTCAGCTTTAGTTGTGTGTGTTGAGAGGAAGTAGCCGCTGTGCTCAAGGCTAGCACACTGTAGAAAACAATTGGCTTCTTTCCCTGCACCCACGGATCAGCCTGAAGGAGGGGAATGCTGGATACCACCGTGGTTTGGTTTTGGAAATGTTCTTTTTTGCCATTTCTTGAACGTGCAGCCTACTGCTGGGGCGCTGTACCATGTGTGGTAGGGAGAGGCAGCAAGGTTGTAGGTAGCACCAACAGCGTAGTGTAATCCACAGTTTTGTGACCTAAGGCCATTTCTGCAGACCCTGCTCCAAGTTCTGGACTAGGGCTGCTCAATAGATCAGCACTGCACTGATGACGTGGCCCCTTTTTGCAGATGTTGATTGCTGTGTGGTGTGTGTTCTTCAATTTTGCGTCTGTTCACTAATGTGATATAATATAAATATATATATATATATATATATATATATATAGTTATATATATTATATATATATATATATTATATATAATTTATATAACTATATATATATATATATATGTGTGTGGTGTGTGTGTGTTTGTAAGGTGTGTGTGTGGTGTGTTAGTGTGTAGCTTCTCTACAGCTCCACTGGCTTGAGTAGTAGGGGCTAGTTGTCACATGGTTGAAATTCCAGTCGTTTATAAGCAAATGCTGGAATCTCTTTCCATGTAAACTGTGTCTGTTGTCTGAGATCGGCGTCTCTGGTCTGCCCTGGTGGAGCAAAGATTGTTCTTCATTTTGGCGATGATAGTTTGTCATGACCATTTCTTGTAAGTTTGAAATGCCAATGTATCTTGAACAGTAGTCCACACTAATCAAGAAAATGAATACTCTTGAATTCACATAATTATGTCAACTGCAATCCTAGAAACGGTTGACCTTTTCCCTACGGGTAGGAAGAGAACCCTTCTTTCCCAGTTCATGTACACTGTGCACAATTAATTGTATGTTAAACGTAACCCAAGTAGTGGGTGATAACATAGGGATAATATTTTAAGCAGTTTGGATGGTAGAGGCGGTACCTTTCATTGTGAGGCTTGCTGTTATTCAGGCAGAAACAACATCCAAAGACATTAGCCTTAAAGTCTTCATTGATGTAGGGCCAACCAAATTACTTGTGCTCGTTTTCTTTGTGCTTGATTCCTATGTGACCCTCATGAATCCTTTCTCGCACTCCTTGTTGCAATGAAACTAGAAGAATAATCTTGTCTCCTTTGATAATGATTCCACGCCAGAGGCTGAGCTGTCCTCAGATAGCAAAATGGTTTCAAGCTCCTGTTTTGACATCTTCCCGTTGTATCAAAGTCAGCCGAGGGTAGGTGTGTTTTCTCAAAGAGCATTTTGGAAAGCGGGCATCCTTCTGTTTCTATCCTCACCTTTTTTTCTAAATGGGCACAAAACTAGGCCATGGCTGCAGTGGAGGGGGACGGGATAGTACCCCCTAGTGGTTAGAACATTGCGCTCGCAATTTGAACAACCCGTTGGATTCCCGTTCACGGGGATATTTTCCCCTGGAGTTAACATCAGTGCCGACTCCGCTCTCCCCAAAACTCCTCCGGATGAGACTATAAACCGAGGACCCGTGTGCGAACGCACGCAGAACATCTTGCGCACTCGTTAAAATCCTGTTCCGCTTTTCGTAAGAGTAGGCCATTGTGTTCCGGTGGGAAAATATGACAATTTACAACACCGCATACACACTGGGACTGGATGTTAAAAAAAAGCACATAAGTGCTTATTCCATTATCCTCGATATAAAAGAATAAAATGAACATAAATACATTAAGGGTTATTTACAGGTTCTGTCATTTCATTCAGAGTGGACTCTTCTCCCTGTGACCCGAGTGGGCTGCTCAATAGGGTGTCAGCCACAGACATGTTATATTTAGGTCTGTGTGTCGTGGGCAACAAAAATCAAAGCAAGCAAGGTGCAACATCAGGCCGTTTGGGGTCAGCGAGGAGTGTCCATAGATCCTTTGTTTAACGGGGGAATTAGAGGCCTTATGGCTAGTCCTCTAACGCATATATTGGCCAGGTGACCAGAGTACTGTCAAGTTCTCTACGTGCGAACCCGCCCACAACACACACACACACACAACGCACACGCGCACGCACACACAACAGTACAATATACACACATGTGCGCGCGCGCGCTTATCGCAAGAGTAGGCTATTGTGCGCCGGTTGGGGAAGGTGACAAAATTTACAAAGACTGCATACAACCGGGGACTGGATGAAAATAAGGCACAACGAGTTGCTTATTCCATTATCCTCGAAATAAAAGAATAAAATAAAAAAAATAAGCTCACACATACACACACATACACACTTTACATACACACACAGACAACCACAAAAAACACACACACTACACACACACACACACACACACACAAACACACACACATACACACACACATACGAAGTAACGCACTAAGACAAGGTGATGGAGATGGAGGGCACTGAAAGTAGAGACAGATGTGAGGTGTAGAGATGAAGAAAGACCTCAGCAGCATAAGCAACAGCAGCAGTAGCAGCAACAGCAACAGCAGCAACAGAAGCAGCAGCAGCAATAGTAGTAGTAGTAGTAGTAGTAGTAGTAGTAGTAGTAGTAGTAGTAGTAGTAGTAGTAGTAGTAGTAGTAGTAGTAGTAGTAGTAGTAGTAGTAGTGATATTGTTCCCACGATATCATTATCGTTGCTGCTGCTGCTGCTGCTATTGTTATATTGATCATGTGTGATAGTGAGGCGGCAGAAAACAGAATTATTCTGGGAGACCCTACGCTGAGGACCTAACCCAACAACAACAACAACAACAAAAATTTTAAATGCTTACACAAATTAGGCCCACTGTTTTTCCCTTAAGTGATTGCTGCAGAGAATTGATTTATCAAATCAAAACATAACCAACACTTGGCTACACCTCATAACATCATTTCCAAATACCATTTTTTTCCTTCGTTATATACATTAGTGAGGCTCCACGATGAGTTTTTTTTATTCTGTTTTACAATCTCAGCAG
Organism: Rapana venosa; assembly: GCA_028751875.1. Taxonomy (NCBI): domain Eukaryota; kingdom Metazoa; phylum Mollusca; class Gastropoda; order Neogastropoda; family Muricidae; genus Rapana; species Rapana venosa. The sequence goes on from CM054138.1 coordinate 47,512,209, forward strand.
TGTAAACCTGTTTACGTGTATGGCATGATTTTGATAATTAAGAAAAACAGACATATCTGAGGTTCAAAATGCAACTGATTTAATGGTGTACAAAAACTGAAAGGTCGCAAACGCAAAAGGTTTCCCCGTCTGTGAACCTCGGAGCTCTAACCGAAGATCAAAAGAGCAAGCAAACAGAAAGACAAACTCAACTAAAGATTGCTCTTACAATTTTAGCTACAGGGGTGTGTTGAGTGAATACATACACTACACAATTAAACTGACAGAATTTTGATTTCGATAATATCAACTATTTTGACAATCAATATGTGTTGCATTTTTAAAACTTCATGTTTAGTCTTGCTGTCTGCCAGCCGTGTCTTTAAGAACAAACCATAAGCGATGTAGTCTGGATTAACTCAGACTTTACCAAGCCTTTACTTCATAGCACAAGCCACGTGCTTCTGGTAATCAATGATGGCATAAAGATTCGAAGAACTATTTACTCGGCTTTCTCCTCAACCTGTTTTTTTCTGTTCCTTGCATCTGCCCAGACCGTTTCTTCTAAATGTTGCGGGGACACAGATCTGGGAGAGCCATCTGCAGATTTAAAACCTTAGAGCTTCTTGTTGAGTGTGTTAGCTCCCTACGGGTTGGCAATTCCAGAAAGGCTTGCTGTCAAAAGTGATATTAGATCACTTTCGAATCTCTGTTCACTAGCTTTCCTTCGATTCTCCATCAGGCTGTTGATGGGTATACAGGAAAGGGTTGGATGGCTGAATTGATTGGCAGAAGCAACGATGGCCATAGCAACTTGACCTCACCAGGGACATACAATCCACTGGAGGCCATCCGGACCCTGCAGACAATAGGAAAACCAGCACAGAAGTCATACATGGCGATTAATTTATCAGACACAGCAATAACAATATCGTTGTTCTTTCTTTGTTGGAGTCTCCTGCTTATCATTCTGTTTGGTATAGATTTGACCATAGATTGAGAGTTATCCCACAAGCAATGAACACAAAAATGATGAAATTGACAACTTATAATAACGCTAAAGGAATAAGTGTGCCCAGCACAATTGTCAGCATTATTCCTAGTAATATTAAAGGAAACAAAAGTCCATTTTGGCTGTAAAAGTCCCATGTTTTGTAACAGGAACAAAGGAATGCCAGCAAACACAGTGCCAGTAAGCCATACAATATACAAGCCAATATGTGCAGATTATTTCTTTAAAGTGTAAACTGCTAATGAGAACCGAAGTACTATGAAACGATCAAGGTTATGAGACAAAAAAGAAATGCTGACACCTCACTTGACAGTAAAGACAAAAAGCAAGCCAGTTTACAGCCGTACTTTGTTTCCACTCATCATCTTTCCACAAGTATTTTCCCTGATACATCCGATCATCAATCCTATCACTGGCTAGTATCACTCCCATCAAAAGTCAGACAGACAAAGATGTGTTACAAACACACCAAAGCCAAGAGTTGCTGGACTTTGGATTTAAGAATACTCTATACCAAAGCTGGCGAGGTTCCCATCAAAAGCATAACACAGCAAAAGCAGACAAGACAACGCATAGAATCGGAACGGAGTAAGGCATCACAAGAAGGAAATTTCACTGAAGGAGAGTGACAGTTCCATGGGAGGAAGTTTTCAGGCAAGAGCCTCTGACTACATAACTTGTAATTTCTGCCACCACTTCTTAGACCTTTACGATCCGAAATATATCTTTGGAATTCTGTTAAAGTAGACCGCCTCTTACAACTCAGATGCCTAAGAAATCTGAAAGATTGGTGAACCTTCTCCAGAAATCTGCATCACACCAGAACCAGACAGATTGAGAAACATGAGTTCGGGAAAAATGGAAAGTATTGTAACATTCAGTTCTGGCAGAAGTACGCTGGACAGGTCAAGGGTGAGTAACTGGGAAAACTGTAAATAAGATTCATGCTCTGTGCCAAAGAGGTACTTCAAGGGATTCCCTGCAAGAGACAGCTTTTGCAAATTGCTAATATTGGTCAACTGATTTGTTTTGAATGACACAAGTTCATTATGACTGAGATCCAAAATCCGAAGATTTGGAAAGTCTACATTGTCAAAATATTTCAAATCACACTTAGCCAAAGTCAAATAAATAAGCATAGAATTCAGTTCAAGTCTTGAAGTTGTAGCCACTTTCAGGAGCATGAGAAAGCGGAGCTCTTAACTTTCAGCAGGAAATTGTCCATAGACAGTAAAGGCCATTCCCTTGGCAAGAACAGTTCCTCAGGACAATGGGCTCACACAACAGTTCATCATCATGTGTGGACACTGAAACACAACCGACACAACAGGTGACTGGCTTGGACACAGACAGAAAAGCTCGCATCGATAGACAGCCAGGCACACTGGTACCTGCCAACCGTACCTCATCCTCACGTCCCTTGGCATCATAACACCGTTCCAGCGCACAAATACTGGCATGCAGTAGGTCCAAGGTGTTTCCTGGACACAGAAATATGCGTTTCTGGGCAATGTCTGTATTGAATCTGTCGGCTTTGGTTTGAGTGGATATCAAGGGCTTAACACCATAAGAACATGTCCATCAAAATATATAATTGCAGGGCTCTGGTGTAACATTTTACCAAGATATACACTGGACAGTTTTTCACATCACTGCCATCCAAACAATGTTGTAACTTGTCGCACCGCTTACTGTATGCACACACTGAAAAAAAGACAACTGTACTGTAGATTATGTAACATCACTAGCTGCTGGTTCTGTAGTACATAATGAATGATCTAAAAGCATAGGACAATTTTCAATAAAGGTAAACACGTTCCAGATATACTGAAAATGATTGAGCAGTAGCCAACTAAAGATTTAAAAATGCATAACAATATTCAGTAGTATAAAAAATGATGGAACTAGATTTTACAAGCGGATGAATCAGATTCTATCTATCTGTCCCGTAGTCTGACGACCGTGGGGGCACCCTCAAAGACTCAACAACCAGTTCCCTCCATTCCTCTCTCTGTTCTGCCTTTCTCAGGGTTTTGTTGAGTTCTAGGCCTGTCCATTCACTGATGTTACCCTCCCAGCTCTTCCTTGGTCTGCCTCTTCTTCTTCCTCCTTGGACAGTGCCTTGCAAAACTGTCTTTGTTATTCCTTGGGATCATTGTGACAATGCCCATACCATTTAAGTTTACACGCTTTTTTCACGATCGTTAGAAGGTTCTCATATGGTCATTGTTTCTGGATTCTGTTATGCAACGCTTATCTTTGCTTATGTGGTACTTTGGTAGGAGATGCCAAGGAGTCTCCGAAAGCATCTCATCTCCACTGCCCTGTACTCTCTTCTCTCCAAATCGCAGTCAGGAATGGTCCATGATTCACAGCATACAGAATAAGGGGATATGACAAGGGAGCGCATTAGTCTGATCTTGGAGATAAGTGAGATACTTTTTATCTCTCCAGATGGTGTTTGCGTTTTGACAAAGCTGTTATTGCTGTGCAGTCCTGCATACTACTTCTGGCTTGGATCCGCTGGTCGGATAACAAATGGCTCCCCATAACAGCACTCGTCATCGCACGGGTGCAAGTATACACCACACTAGCTCATACGCACACCCATGCACACGAAACTCACGCACACACTATGAACTCATCCGCATAATTTTATGCATGCATGCATGTGCGAGTACTAACACACACACACACTCACAAAATCAGATGACAGGGCAACTGATATTAAAACATTTTTTTAAGACTTATTAATAATAACTCAATAAAAAAGACAACACACACACACCACATACCACGCACGCGCAAACACACAGATAAAACACGCAACGCACAGCACCATACATACACACACACACGCGCCGCGACAGCTACGCTCCACAACCCACACACAGGCACACACGCGCGCGCGCGCGTTTGTCCCCATAGCGCTTGAAGAGTGATGTAGGCAAAACTCCAAGCTGGTGACAAAGTATAGATGTGCTTTAGATGTCCATGCAGGCAGAGAGAGATGTAGGAGTAGTATATATTCCATGTGTCTTTCCTTCATAGTGTTACAGCCACAACAAGCAAGAAAAATGACCCCTCGTCCACCCAAAACCATCGAACAAAAACATCAACGATAACAGAAGTAATCAACTTTTCTAATGATAAACAGCACATTTAAAAAAACTGTTTCTTTTCGTTCCTGGGCTAGAGCTCCGAGATTCACCAATGGTCAGATTTTTCGGACGCGACCATTAATTGTAACCCACATTGAGGTTTGCCGTGTTCCAACTTGGAGTAAAGATGACAGAAACGACTCCAGAGTGCATACGTTCTAAACTGTTTTTGTTCATTCCTTCCCAACCGGCACGCAGATGGCCTACCTTTTCCGAATACGATCGGGTATTATAATATGTGCGCCTGGTATACTGCGTGCGTTTTGCACAAAGAACTTCGGTTTACAGTCTCATCCGAAAGACTTTTGGAGGAGTGCAGTTGGCACTGATGTTAACTCGCAAGGGAAAAAAATTCCCTTGAACAGGTGTATGGATGTAAGTTCAAACCTAGGATCAATTCCGGGTCGTCTGATCTCCAGCGCAACGCTCTAACCACCAGGCCACCCCCCCCACAAAAATGACATTTAAAAAGTGTAGGTTTTTTTAAAAGAAAAGGTAAAGGTGTCACATAACCTACAAGGTCGTAGAGGAGCGAGATTGAGGGCGGTGCCCATCTCCTCTCCCTTGCTGCTTTACCTTCCCTGACCCTAAAGAGGGCAGGTACCCATTTACAGCTGGGTGAACTGGAGGACTGTACTAAAGCCAAGGCGCGCAAAACGGTCAGAGTAACACATTGAGATTTATAACCATCAGGCCTAAACAAGAATTGCTCTGGTTTCTCAATTTAGCGCCGTGCTTTGATGTGTACTTTGATATATTCAATAGGAAACTACTGAAGAGACTCTCGCATACTCACAGACGCCATGTTGGTATTTTACAGCAGTGTCCTTATTACCAGAATTCAACACAAGAACACAAAATCATGACGATTCCTTCCTTTAAGCTAACAATGACTGACATAAAATGTGATGATTTGCTTTATCAAATGAAATAAAGCTGGTCAAGAATTTCAAAGGAAATAGGTTTTGTTTTTAATAGTTTTGAGCGGCCTGTTTGTGTGGCAAGGCGTCTTGCAGACATCCTGGTGATTAATTTTCCTGTAAAGCACCTGTCCTAACACGTGATGTTAAGTGTTTTACAACAAACATATAGCAATAGACTTTATATTATGCATCATCATTTTTCATTTGCTATGAGGACATGAATGGAACCAGATATTTAACATTCTTAGACCTATTTTCTAACATTACAAACTGACACTTGAGAATAAATAACTTCCATCATAATTTGCATTGGATTTAAATGAATATGAACAAAAGGTGATTATTTTCATACAGAAACCCCCTCCTCAGAGGTCCCTCACGACCCATCCTGTAATTTGTAACCACTCAACACAGAATCTGCTCTCTATCACTACAAGAACTAATGTAAGCACTAAGCACAACTTTGCTTATAGGAACTGAATATAAGAGCTACCTAACTATCCATCGCCTTCGGTAACAGGCCTACAATATATTCATCATTTTCTTTTTGCCATATTCCTGAAAATCATGCCATGGGATGACTCTCCTGCCAACTGTTGGGTACAGAGTAGTCAGGCAGTGGAGCAGGAGGAGACAGCATATGTCTGAGGACACACTTCTGGTCCTTCAGCTGCTGTCAGATTGCTGATCAGGCGTGTGTCATATTGTCGGCACTGGGCCTGCATTACCTGATGGCACAGCTGCTGAAAGTGTGCTGGCTGGAGATTGAGCAGTAACTAACTGCTTGAGGATGCGTCTGCTGGAGGACGCGTACCAACTGCTGAAGATTGCGTACCAACTGCTGAAGATTGCGTACCAACTGCTGAAGATTGCGTACCAGATGCTGAAGATTACGTACCAACTGCTCGAAGATTGCATACGAACGTGCGAAGATTGCGTACCAAAAAAAAAAAAACCCCCCCTGCTAGAGATTGCGTACCAACTGCAGGAGATTGCGTACCAATTGCTGAGAATTGCATACCAATTGCTGGAGATTACGTACAACTGCTGGAGGATGCGTATCAACTGCTGAAGATTGCGTACCAGCTGCTGGAGATTGCATACGAACTGCTGAAGATTGCGTACCAACTGCTAGAGATTGCGTACCAACTGCAGGAGATTGCGTACCAATTGCTGAGAATTGCATACCAATTGCTGGAGATTAGGTACCAGCTGCTGGAGATTACGTACAACTGCTGGAGGATGCGTATCAACTGCTGAAGATTGCGTACCAGCTGCTGGAGATTACGTACCAACTGCAGGAGATTACGTACCAAATGCAGGGATTACCGACCTAACTTGCAAGGAGATTAACATACCAACATGCGAAGATTGCGGTACCCAACTGCTGAAGATTGCTACCAACTGCTAAGATTACGTAAACCAACTGCCTGGAGATTACCTACACCCGCTTCTGGAGATAGCGTACCAACTGCTGGAGGATGCGTACCAACTGCTGGAGATTGCGCACCAACTGCTGAAGATTACGTACCAACTGCTGAAGATTGCGTTTCAACTGCTGAAGATTACCTACCAACTTCTGGAGATTGCGCACCAACTGCTGGAGGCTGTGTGTCACACAACTGTCTGTGAGCTCCACGGGTTGCGTCTCAGCTCAGCTTTAGTTGTGTGTGTTGATGAGGGAAGTAGCGCTGTGCTCAAGGCTTCAGCACCACAGTAGATGCCTTCTTATCCCTGCTTCCCACGTTATCAGCCTGAATGGAGGGGAAAGCTGGATACCACCGTGGTTGTTTTGGAAATTGTCTTTTTGCCATTTCTTGAACGCTGCAGCTACTGCTGCGCTGACTGTACCGATGTTGGTAAGGGTGAGGCAGCAAGGTTGTAGGTAGCACCAACAGCGTAGTGTAATCCACAGATTTTGTGACCTAAGGCCAGTTCCAGCAGACCCTGCTCCGAAGTTCTGGACTAGGCAGCTCTATAGATCACACTGCTCTGAGACGTTGCCCGTTTCAGGATTTTTGCCTGTGGTGTGTGGTGTCTTCAATTTTGCGTCTGTTCACATTACTGTGATATATATAAATATATTATATATATATATATAATTATATAATATATATATTTAATATATATATATAATTATATATATAATATAATATAGATAATATATATATATATATATGTGAGTGTGTGTGTGTGTGTGTAGGTGTGGTGTGTGTGTGTGTAAGTGTGTAAGCTCTCTACAGCTCCACTAGGCTTGAGGGTAGTAGGGGCTAGTTTGTCACATGTTGAAATTCCAGTCTTAAGCAAATGGCTGGAATTCTTCCCATGTAAACTGTGGTCTGTTGTCTGAGATCGGCGTCTCTGGTCTGCCCTGGTGAGCAAAGATGTTCTTCATTTTGGCGATGAATAGTTGTCATGTCATTCTAGTAGGTTTGAAATGGCCAAGGTATCCTGAACAGTAGTCCACACTAAATCACAAGAAAATGAATACTCTTGAATGTCACATAATTAGTCAACTGCAAATCCTAGAAACGGTTTGACCTTTTCGCCTACGGGTAGGAAGAAGAACCCTTCTTTCCCAGTTCATGTACACAGTGCAACATTAATTTTGTATGTTACCGTAACCCAGTAGTGTGATGAAACATAGTATCAATATTTTATAGCATTTGGATAGGTAGAGGCGGTAACCTTTCATTGTGAGGCTGCTGTTATTCAGGCAGAAAACAACATCCAAGACAGTAGCCATAAAGTCTTCATTGATGTAGGGCCACAACCAATTACTTGTGCTCGTCTTTGTGCTTGATTCCTATGGACCCTCAAGAATCCTTTTCTCGTGCACTCCTTGTTGCAATGAAACTAGAAGAATAATCTTGTCACCTATGATACTGATATCCGACGCCAGAGGCGAGCTGTCTCAGATAGCAAAAAGGTGTAAAGCTCTCTGTTTTGACCATCTTCCGTGTATCAAAGCCAGCCATGGTAAGTGTTGTTCCTCAAGAGAATTTTGTAAGCTGGCATCCTTCTGTTTCTATCCTCACCTTTTTTTTCTAAATGGGCATCAGAAACTAGCCATGCTGCAGTGGAGGGGGACGGGATAGCCTAGTGGTTAGAACATTGCGCTCGCAATTTGACAACCCGGGTTGGATTCCCGTTCAAGGGGATATTTTCCCCTGGAGTTAACATCAGTGCCGACTCCACTCTCCCCAAAACTCCTCCGGATGAGACTATAAACCGAGGACCCGTGTGCGAACGCACGCAGAACATCTTGCGCACTCGTTAAAATCCTGTTCCGCTTTTCGTAAGAGTAGGCCATTGTGTTCCGGTGGGAAAATATGACAATTTACAACACCGCATACACACTGGGACTGGATGTTAAAAAAAAGCACATAAGTGCTTATTCCATTATCCTCGATATAAAAGAATAAAATGAACATAAATACATTAAGGGTTATTTACAGGTTCTGTCATTTCATTCAGAGTGGACTCTTCTCCCTGTGACCCGAGTGGGCTGCTCAATAGGGTGTCAGCCACAGACATGTTATATTTAGGTCTGTGTGTCGTGGGCAACAAAAATCAAAGCCAGCAAGGTGCATCAGCAGGCGTTTTGGGGTCAGAGAGGAGTGTCCGATAGATCCTTTGTGTTTAACGGGGGAATTAGAGGCTTATGGCTAGTCTCTAACGCATATATTGGCAGTGTGACCCAGAAGTTACTGGTCAAAGTTCTCACGTGCGCACCCGCCCACACACACACACACACACACAACGCACACGCGCACGCACACACAAACATACACATATACACACATGCGCGCGCGCGCTTTCGCAGAGTAGGCCTATTGTGCGCGGTGGGAAGGTGACAAAAATTTTACAAAACTGCATCCACACGGGACTGGATGAAAATAAGCACACGAGTGCTATCCATTATACCTCGAAATTAAAAGAATAAATAAAAAAAATAAGCACACACTTACATCAACACAGACACACACATACAACACACAGACATTACGCACAAACACACACACACACACACACACACACACACACAAACACACACACATACACACACACAGACGGAGTAACGCAACTAAGACAAGGTGATGAGATGGAGGACACTGGAAAGTAGAGACAGATGTGAGGTGTAAGATGCAGAAAGACCTCAGCAGCATAAGCAACACAGCAGTAGCCAGCAACAGCCAACAGCAGCAACAAGAAAGCAGCAGCAGTCAATAGTATAGTATAGTAGTAGTAGTATATAGTAGTGATATATTAGTAGTATTAATAGTAGTAGTAGTATAGTATAGTAGTAGTAGTAGTAGTATGCTTTTGTTCCCACGATATCATTATCGTTGCTGCTGCTGCTGCTGCTATTGTTATATTGATCATGTGTGATAGTGAGGCGGCAGAAAACAGAATTATTCTGGGAGACCCTACGCTGAGGACCTAACCCAACAACAACAACAACAACAAAAATTTTAAATGCTTACACAAATTAGGCCCACTGTTTTTCCCTTAAGTGATTGCTGCAGAGAATTGATTTATCAATTCAAAACATCATTTCAAAATACCATTTTTTTCCTTCGTTATATACATTAGTGAGGCTCCACGATGAGGTTTTTTTTATTCTGTTTTACAATCTCAGCAGTGTAAACCTGTTTACGTGTATGGCATGATTTTGATAATTAAGAAAAACAGACATATCTGAGGTTCAAAATGCAACTGATTTAATGGTGTACAAAAACTGAAAGGTCGCAAACGCAAAAGGTTTCCTCCCCCGTCTGTGAACCTCGGAGCTCTAACCGAAGATCAAAAGAGCATGCAAACAGAAGGACAAACTCAACTAAAGATTGCACTTACAATTTTAGCTACAGGGGGGGTGTTGAGTGAATACAATACACTACACAATTAAAACAGACATAATTTTGAGTTCGATAATAACAACAATTTTGACAATCAATATGTGTTGCATTTTTTAAAACTTCATGTTTAGTCTTGCTGTCTGCAAGCCGTGTCTTATAGAACAAACATAAGCGATGAGTAGTCTGGATTTAATCTCAGACTTTACCAATCCTTTAAACTTCTATAGCTCAACCACGTGCTTCTGTAATTCAAATATGGCATTAAAGAGTTCGAAGAAACTATTTACTCTGCTTTCTCCTGCAAACCTGTTTTTTCTGTTCCTCTATGCAACTGCCACGACCTTTATCTACATGTTGCGGGACACCAGATTCTGGGAGAGCCATCTGCTGATCACCTCAGAGCTTCTTGTTTGAGATGTGGTTATCCCGTCCCGTACGGGTTTTGCAATTCAGAAGGCTTGCGTCAAAAGTGGATATGATCCATCTTCGAATCCTCTGTTCACTAGCATCCTTCGATATCTCCATCAGGCAGTTGATGTATCAGGAAAGGGTTTGATGGCTTAATTGATATGCAGACAACGATGGCCATAGCAACGTTGACCTCAAAACCAGGCAGACATTCCACTGGAGCCATCAAGCCCATCAGACCAATAGGAAACCAGCACAGAAGTCAACATGGCGATAGTTATCAGACAGACGAGCAAATAACATAGTCGTTAGTTCTTCTTGTTGAGTCTCCTGCCTTGACATTCTGTTGTATAGATATAGACCAATAGATTGAGAGTTGTCCCACAGCAATGAAACAAAAATGATGAAAATTGACAACGATAATAACGCTAAAGGTATAAGTGTGCCAGCAAAATTGTCAGCATTATCCCTAGTAATAGGCAAAGGAATACAAATTCCATTTTGGCTGTAAAAGTCCCAGTGTTTTGTAACAGGAAACAAAGATGCCAGCATTTCACAGTGCCAGAAAAGCCAAACAATGATACAAAGCAATATGTGCAGAATTTTTTTCTTTAAAGTGTAAACTGCTAAATGAAACCGAAGTACTATGAACGAATCAAGTGTTGAAGAGACAAATTAGAAAGAGCGACACCATCACTTGACAGTAAAAGACAAAAAGCCAGCCATTTACAGCCGTACTTTGTTTCCACTCATCATCTTTCCACAAGTAATTCCCTGATACATCCGATCAGCTATCCCATCACTGCTAGGTACAGCTCCCATCAGAAAGTCAGACAGACAAAGAATGTGTTACAACACACCAAAGCCAAGATGCTGGACTTTGGATTTATGAATACTCTATACACAAAGCTGCCCGAGGTTTCCCATCAAAGCAAACACAGCAAAAGCAGACAAGACGAACGCGAATAGAAGTACGGAACGGAGTAAGGCATCACAAGAAGAAATTTCATCTGAAGGAGAGTGACAGTTCCTGGGGAGGAAGTTTTCAGGCAGAGCCTCCTGACAACATAACTTGTAATTGTCTGCCCACACTTCTTTAAGACCTTTAAGATCGCGAAATATATCTTTGGGAAATTCTGTTAAAGGACAGCCTCTTACATCTAGATGCCTAAGAAATCTGAAAGATTGGAACCCTTCTCCAGAAATCTGCATCACACAGAACCAACAATTGAGAAACATGATTCGGACAATGGAAAGTATTGTAACATTCATTCTGGAGAAGTACGCTGGACAGGTCAAGGTGAGCATCTGGGAAAACTGTAAATAAGATTCATGCTCTTGCCAAAGAGGTACTTCAAGGATACCCTGCAAGAGACAGCTTTCAAATTGTGCTTAATATTGGTCAACTGATTTGTTTTGAATGACACAATTCATTATGACTGAGATCCAAAATCCGAAGATTTGGAAATCTACATCGTCAAAATTATTTCCAATCACACTTAGCCAAAAGTCAAATATATAAGCATAAGAATTCAGTTCGAAGTCTTTGAAGTGTAGGCCACTTTCAGGAGCATGAGAAGCGGAGCTCTGGATACTGTCAGGCAGGAAAATTGTCCATGACAGTAAAAGGCCATTCCCTTGTCAAGAAACGTCTCAGACAAGTGGCCTCACACAACAGTTCATCATCAGTTGTGACACTGAAACACACCGTCACACAGGTGGACTGCATGACACAGACAGAAGAAGCTCTGCAACGATAGAAGCAAGACACTGTACCATGTCACAACCGTCCTCATGCCTCACTCCAGGGGCTGTCATAGACACCGTTACAGCGCACAAATACTGCATGCAGTAGTTCAGGTTTTCCTGGCACAGGAAATGCGTTTCTGGGCAGATGTCTGTATTGAAAGTCTGGCTTTGGTCTTGAGTGGATTTCAAGGGGCATAACATCATAAGAACCATGTCCATCTAAATATATAATGCAAGGGGGCTCTGGTGTTAACATTTTACCCAAGTTATACACAGGACAGTTTTTCTCATCACTAGCGCATCAAAGCAATTGTGGTATCAATGTCGCACCGCTTACTGTATGGGCACACACTGAAAAAAAGACAACTGTACTGTAATTATGTAACATAACTATGCTGCTGGTTCTGTAGTACATATGAATGATCTAAAACAAGACAATTTTCAAATAAAGGTAAACACTTCCAGATATACTGAAAATGATTGAGCAGGTAGCCAACTAAAGAGTATAAAAATGCATAACAATATTCAGTATATAAAAAATGTGGAACAAGATTTTACACGCGTAGTGAACAGATCTTCTGATCATCTGCCCGTAGTCTGACACCGGGGGGCACCCACCAAAGACTCAACAACCATTCGCCACCATCCCTCTCTCTGTTCTGGTCTTCCTTTTTCTCAGGGTTTGTTGAGTTCTAGGCCTGTCCATATCACTGAGTTACCCTCCCAGCTCTCCTTGGTCTGCCTCTTCTTCTTCCTCCTTGGACATTGCCTTTGCAAAAACTGTCTTTGTTATCCTTGGATCTGTGGACAGAGCCCATGACCATTTAAGTTTAACGCTTTTTTCACGATCGTTAGAAGGTTCTTCATAGGGTCCAATGTTATTGCGGATTCTTATGCACGCTTTCTTTGCTTATGAGGTCTTTGTAGGAGATAGCCAAGGAGTCTCCGGAAAGCATCTCATTCCACTGCCTGTAACGCTTCTCTCCAAATCTGCAGTCAGGGTCCAGGATTCCACAGGCATACAGAAATATTGATATGACATAGGGAGCGCATTAGTCTGATCTTTGAGATAAGTGGAGATACTTTTATCTCTCCATATGGTGGTATTCGTTTTTGACAAAGCTGTTCTTGTCCTGCGCATGTCCAGCATACACTTCTGGCTTGGATCCTGGTCGATCACAATGGCTCCCAGGTACTTGAAGCTTTGAACTCTTTCCATGCTCCTGTCATTAACCCTGATATCATGCTAATGCGTTGTGTTATTAGTCATCATTTTGGGTCTTCTCTGCACTGATTTCATGCCGTAATGTTTTGGAGCCTTATCCAATTGTTCTGTTAGCTGCAAGCTCTTTATCTGATCCTGCATTCATCAAAGATCATCTGCGAAGCGGAGTTTTGTGATCACTCTCACCAAATGCTGACTGATACCTTTCATGATGTTCAGTGCATCACCATGAATCTCTCAAGGAAGATGTTGAAAAGAGGGGTGAGAGTAGAGAACAGCCCTGCCTTACTCAACTGTTTGTTCGAAACCATTCATCCAATGTTGTTGTTAGTTGTACACTGCACTGGTGGCCTCGCTGTACATAGCTGTTTGATGACTCTGATCAGGTTTGCATTGATGCTGTACAAATTCTGTTGCCCACAAAGCTCATGCACACCCTGTCAAATCCTTCTTAAAATCGAGAAAAACATGGAGAAACACGACCAGGAAGACCACAATTCATACTACAGTGGAAACAGGATAACATGACACGGCGTGGGGTTTTCTCGTTCACAAATACACCTGAACAGCCGTCATGAGACTTCAGCGTGTTCCAGCAGACTTATTACCATCCGCCTGAGAGCATCCCCCTTAACATAACTATAGTGACAGGCATACCCCCTACATCAGACTGGCACAGAGTGAAGCGTAGAAGAATTTTATGACCAGCTACAGAGGTTCCTGAATCACACACCCCAAGAAGACATCCTCGTTGTGCAAGGCGACTGGAACGCCCAAAGGTAGGAGAAGATGCAAGGAAAAACAGGGAGGCGTTTGTGGCCGCATTGTAATAACCAAATCAAATGAATAGAGCTTGAGTCCCTGGAAGTTTTGCCATACCAACCACCTCCAGCAATGATAACACTTGGCCCACACAAGAAAATCCAGAAATGGACA
>CM054138.1:47526960-47534460 GCA_028751875.1 Rapana venosa
AATAACAGCTTTGTCAAACTAAACACCAGTTGGAGAGATAAAAATATCTCACTTACTCCAATCAGACTATAGCGCTCCCCCTTGTCCCTATCCATATTTCTGTAGCGCTTGAATCAGACCTTGACATGCAGATTTTGGGAGAGAAAGTCAGGCGGTGGAGATGAGATGCTTCGGAGACTCCTTGGCATCCCCTACAAAGACCACATAAGCAACCGAAAGCGGCATAACAGAATCCAGCAAACCATTGGACCCAATGAAACATCCTACACGATCGTGAAAATAGCGTAAACTTAATGGTAATGGCAATGTCACAAGATCCAAAGACTTGCAAAGACAGTTTTAACAAGGCACGGTCCAAGGAAGGGAAGAAGAGGCAGACCAAGGAAGAGCTGGAGGATAACATCATCGAATGGCCAGGCCTAAACCTCAACAAAACCCTGAGAAAGGCAGAACAGAGAGCGGAATGGAGGGAACTGTTGATGAGTCTTTGAGGGTGCCCCCACGTCGTCAGAAACTGCATACGGACAGATAGATAGACTAGATAAGCTTCGTTGCTTACTTCTAGTAATTATTTGATTAATACTTTATTATTATATTCTTTATTCGAGGATAATGACATAAGCACTCCTTGCTTTTTACAATCCCAGTAACAGTGTTCTGTGTTTGTAAATTTTTGTCATCTTGCTTCCAACGGCACACAATGGCCTCCTCTTCCGAAAAGCGGAAAAATGATTTAACGTGTGCGCAAGATGTTTCTGCATGCTTTCGAGCACGGGGCCTCGTTTAAGTCTCATTCGAAGAACTGTAGATAGAGAAGCAGTAATTCTGTATTGTAAGCCTGGTTGGCGGGCGCGACTATAGATGGGTGTGTGGGACACTCCAGGAGGAGGCGGTTGAAAGAAATAACACTTTTTTTTATATCATCAAATTAATGCAAATTATGATGGAGTATTTATATCAAAGTGTCAGTTGTACTGTTAAAATAGTCTAAGAATGTGATTGTCTGGTTCCATATGTTCATTATCAACAAAGAAAAATAGAAAAATGAGACAGCATATAAAAGTCGATTGCTTTAAGGTTTGAATACTTCACACACGGAAGTGTTAGAAAGGTTGCTTTGCAGGAAAATAAATCACCCTGACTGTGCAAGACCCTGCCACACAAACAGGCCGCTCAAACGATTAAAACAAATCTTTTTCGCTTGCAATATCTCTTTCACACGTTTTATTTTCATATAATGTCCGTCATATTGTTAAGCTTTTAAAGGGAATACTTCGTTAAATCAATCATGCGTAATATACTGGAACCTGTGTATATTGGACTCACATGCTGGACAAACTTTTCCATACCTGTAATATGGTTTTTTCACTTTTAGTTGTAATTTTGGGTTGTTGTTGTTTTTTTTTTTACTCATGTTTTGGGTGTTTTATTGGTCTTGTGTTTGTAAGTTGATGATGTTGGGTATAATGATTTTGTATTTGTAGTCCCCTGCCCCCCCCCCCCATAGAGTTGCCTCTACCATAGATTATTTAATGGAAGCTTTACCACATGAACCAATGAATCAGCTGGCTAATGTATGGCAAACTGTAAAACCCAATCCACCAGTAAAGCCTTGAATGCATGCCTGGTATCTTTACGTTTCTATAATCCTGTAAAACTGCACAAGCTGTGAGGCCTTTTAGTGCAAACTTGATCCCTTGACAAACTTGACATTGGAATGAGAGTGAGGCATGTGCAGATCAGCCCATAAGTTGATCTGGCTGATTGAAATATTACGATCAGGCTATGTCAAAATTTAAACACAGTCTGCATGACACCAGGACAATGAAACTTGTAGCCCAGAGCTCATCTACTTAATACTGTGCAGTATGATTAGGACTTTTCAGTTCTTTTTCAACTTAAACTTCCTTAAAGCCAGACCTTATTAAAAAAGATGTATTAGATATAATCTTCATCATTTAGATCCTGGTTTTCTGTTATCAGTTAAAATCACACACTTATGAAACCAATCATAGAAGACAACCCCAGTTTCTGGCAAGCTAATGGCCAGTCTTACCACAACAACACTTCATGGAGTCGAATCTGCTGCCAACTAGAATTACGGAAAACATAAAACAAAATCTTCACTGGAAGTAAAATCTAAAACGAGTAAAAAACACGGCCCAGCGAAAAAATTATACTTATGTGAGGTTAGTCCATAAAAAGAAAATTCATTAAAGTTTGGCCAATTGAGAGATATTTTTGATTATCCACTAATTCTCCTCTGGCATAAAAGGCTCAGAAAATGGGAATCTGATTGCTAGCAATAGTAACCTAAAAATTCAGCTAGAAAACTGATTACTCGTATCTACATTGCCTTGAACTCTGAAGCTCGTTGACTTGAATTTGAGAATATTACAGTTAATTTTAACAGTCGTGTACCATCATTTTCAAATGACAATCATGTTTATTGCTGTGTTTTTTTTTCAGATATCGTGATCGATACCAGTGGACTGATGGGTCTGCTGTTTTCTTTGGCAATGTAATTAATTCTGGAGATATCACTGCTCACTGCTCTGCTCTAATGCCACGTGATATGAACACAGGTTCAAATTTTGTTCGAACACATTTCTGTGACAGAAATGCAACCAGATCCTTTTTATGTGAAAAGAACATGCTGCAAAAAGATGGCCATAAAGAAAAGTCACAGGACATAGTCCTACATCTCTGTGCAATGGAAAACATGGGGGGGGGGGGGTGGAAATATCTGACCTGTCCCGTCAGGCCATGTCACCCTCACGATGTTGGCACTGTGACCTCCCGGACAGCCTCTGGGCTGATCAGTATAACATGTTGACCACAGCCTGTCAGTACCCCTGGAAAACCACCTCCACCATCTCTGCAGTGTACGAGTGGTGAGGACTCTGTTCCTTACACATGGTGTGCGACCCAACCGGCCTGACTGCATGACAACATGATGAAAGCTTCTGTTCTTTCCCCCTGCCAAGTGTTAGGGAGGGGGTTCCAGTGCGCCAACATACAGGTTTTGTTTTGACACTGGTTTAGATTTATCAAACAGTTCTGTCCAATATAACATAATTATATCTGTTTTTAAAGGTAGGGAGAGAGCCTAGAGCTAGAGTGCGGAACTGTGAGCTGACAATCACTGAGAGTACCGGTTTGAAGTCACCCAATGAGTTCTTGTCTGTTGGATGATTTTCCCCAGGAGTTTCACATTGGTACTAATATCTGCTCTCTTCAAAGTCCTTTGAATTAGACTGTTTACTAAAATCCACATGCAAAAGCAGGAATAACATCTTGTACACAAGTTGAAAATCCTACGCAACTTTCTTGTGAAAATATAGACTACCTTTTTGGTTGGTGAATAAATGAATCGAACAACCCAAGCAATGTGCCCTACAAACTAAAAATGGACAAGCACCCACCGTTTTAACTTGCCCACAAAACCATGCCCAAGAGTCAGTGCATGCCTCAAACTCTTTGAGAATTAATGGAGAAGTCAAAATCAAGCTGAAAGGGAAGACAAGGGGCAAACTAAGAAAATCCCTGAGCATCATTGTTGTTGGGTTTTTCTTTTACATCAAACACTCATACACAATTGCTTGTAACAACCCAGTATTATTCGTGGTCTATGCATAACACGCCTCTCAAGCAGGAAGAGAGGGGTTGGAGTGGGGAGTTGAATGGTTTAACAATAAAGTCATTCCTAATTCCTCCCCCACCCCACTCAATAGATGATGAATGGTGGTCTGAGTGCTAGCCTTTTGTGAGAGATGATAAACCAAGCTCTGATATGCAAGATACGTTTAGCACACATAAAATAATCAGCAGCAACACAGGCTGTGTCTGGCAAAACAGGGAAGAAAGACCCACCACCTTAGGAAAAAAGATATGTCTGCAGAAAGGACACATAATCATACCGTAGCCATATTCTTTTCATGGGAAAAGCTGGGTGCATTGTATTCAGTGAAATCTCATTTCTGATAAACACTTTTCAGTACCCTACAATGAAGTGCAATACAACATGATACAAATGTGACAAAACTCAACCCAGAGTGGTGCAGTGCAGTGTAGTACAGTGCAATGCAGTATGGAACTTTACTCTGCTATGCTCTTGTTTCCTATTTCAGCTCTTCCTCTAGATTTCTACAGTGATTTTTTCGGAGATTGTGTCTCTTGGGCAAGTTTTAACCTAGTGGATCTATACCTCACCAGTACATAATGGACCTGGTATGTTTTCGAGCTTGCCTAACCCAATTGCCTGACATAACTTACAGATCTTTAACCTGCATATTGGTCTTCTGCATACATATACCAATATACATGGAGGACTCAAGATCATGGACGGTCTTGCATCGAGCATAACCAATGAGATTTTAAAAGTGGTCCCCGACCCCAATCACCAATATTTGAACCCATTGAATACATTGTTCCGGGTTGGAAGCCCTTACCTCAATGTGGTATGCTACCTCTTGGCTGTTTTCATGAATGCTATATTAGTAACAACTAGCACAGATACATTATATGGATGAGAATAGTTCACTTGAAACTTTTCAGATTGCATTGGGGCTTGGTTTTATGTTCCTATCAATGAAAGTTTTCATTAACTCTACCCTCATGGACCATAATGTATCTAATACATGATGTTACAGAGTCAATGTTCGTTTAGCGTCTCATTGTTGCTTGAACAATTAAAATTTATATCTAAATCTGATTCATCCGCTTGTAAAATCTAGTTCCATCCTTTATACTACTGAATATTTGTTTATGCATTTTTTAAAGCCTTTAGTTTGGCTACTGCTCAATCATTTCAGTATATCTGGACCTGTTTTAACCTTATTGAAAAATTGTCCCTATGCTTTTATCTCATTCATTAGTTCTACAGAACCAGCAGCTAGTGATTACATAATCTACATACATTGTCTTTGTTTCAGTGTGTGCCATACAGTAAGCGGTGCGACAAGATACCACATTGCGTTAGATGGCAAGTGATGAGAACAAACTGTCCAGTAGTGTAAACTTCGGTAAAATTGTTAACACCAAAGCCCCTGCAATTAATATTTTGATGACAGATGTTCTTATGATGTTAAGCCCCATGATATCCCACTCAAACCAAAGCCAGACTTTCAGTACAGACATCGCCCAGATACGCATTTCCTGTGTCCCGGAAACCTGACCTACTGCATGCCCAGTGTTTGTGAGCTGTAACGGGTCTATGACTGCCCAGGACTAGGATGGAGGACGGTTGTGACAGTACAGTGTCCTGGCTTCTATCGATGCAGACTTCTTCTGTTCTGTGTCCATAAAACTCAACACTTGTGACGGTGTGTTTTCAGTGTCCACAAACAGATGATGCACTGTTGCTGAGGCCCTTTTCCTGAAACTGGGTTCTAGCCAAGGACTGGCCTTGTATTGTCAAGGACAATTTCCTGCTGCACAGTATCCAAGAGCCTCCGCCATTCATTCATGCTCCTGAAAGTGGCCTGACAACTTGAAAGACTTGAACTGATTCTATCTATATATTTTGACTTTGTGCTAAGTGCGATTTGAAATATTTGACAATGTAGAAACCTTTCCAAATCTTCGGATTCTGGATCTCAGTCATAATGAACTTGTGTTATTCAAAACAAATCAGTTGACAATATTAGCAATTTTGCAAAGCTGGCCTTTGCAGGGAATCCCTTGAAGTACCCTCTTTGACACAGAGCATTTGAATCTTATCACATTTTCCCAGTTACTCACCCTTGACCTGTCCCAGCGTACTTCCTGGCCTAACAGAATGTTACAATACTTGCCATTTTTCCTGAAACTCATGTTTCTCAATCTGCTGGGGTTTCTGGTGTGTAGCAATTTTCTGGAGAAGTTCCAATCTTTCCGATTTTCTTAGGCATCTAGATGTAAGAGGCTGTCCTTTAACAGAATTTCCCAAAGATATTTTTCGCGATCTTAAAGGTCTTAAAGAAGTGTGGGCAGACAATTACAAGTTATGTTGTCAGGAGGCTCTGCCTGAAAACTTCCTCCCCAGGAACTGTCACTCTCCTTCAGATGAAATATCATCTTGTGATGCCTTACTCCGTTCCGACTTCTATCGCGTTGTCATGTCTGCTTTGCTGAGTTGCTTTGATGGAAACCTCGGCAGCTTTGTGTATAAGTATTCATAAAACCAAAGGCCAGAAATATCTGGGCTTTGGTGTGTTTGTATCACAAATAAAATCTTTGTGTGTCTGACTTTCTGATGGGATGTAACCTAGCAATGATAGGGATAGCCTGATCCGTATGATCAGGGAAAGTACTTGTGGAAAGATAAATGAGTGGAAAACAAAGTACAGGCTGTAAAACAGGCTGGGCTTTTTGTCTTTACTGTCAAGTGAGGTGACAGCATTTCTTGCTAATTTGTCTCATAACACGTTATCGTTCATAGTAATTAAGGTTTTCCATGTGCATCTATACTTTAAAAAGAAAAATCTGCCATATTGCTTGTAATCATTGTTTTGGCATAACTGGCATCTGTATTGCTGCCTGGCATACCTTTGTTTCCCCCTGTTACAAAACACAAACACTGGACTTTTACAGCCAAAAGGAATTTGGTATTCCTTTGCTATTACTAGAATAATGCTGACATTTTGCTGGCACACTATCCTTTAGCGTTATTATCGTGTCAATTTCATCATTTTTGTTTTCATTGCTGTGGGAAACTCTCTATCTCTGGGCTATCGAACCAACAGAATGTCAGCAGAGTACTCCAACAGAAAACTACGATATTGTTATTGCTCGTCGTCGATTACATCGCCATGATCTGACCTTCCTGTGCTGGTTTCCGAATTGGTCTGCGTCCTGATGGCCTCCAGTGATTCTGTTCCCCTGGAGAGGTCAACGTTGCTATGGCCATTGTTGCTCGGCCAACAATTCTAGCCAGCAACCCTTTCCTTATACCATCAACACCATGAGAAAGCGAAGGAAAGCAGTGACAGATGATTCGAAAAGATGATCCCATGTCCACTTTTGACAGCAAGCCTTCTGAATTGGTCCAAAACCCGCACGAGATAGGCCCACACGCACCCAGAAGCTCTGAGGTTAATCAGCAGATGGCGCTCCCAGCATCTGGGTGTCCCCGCAACATGTAAAAAGGTCGAGGCAAGATCAAGAAGCAGAAAACAGTTTGAGAGAAAGCAAGTAAATAGTCCCTTCGAACTCTTTATGCCATCATTGGAATTAATCCAGAAGCACGTGGCTGTGCTAAGAAGTAAAGGAGTTGTAGAATCTGAGTTAATCGCAGACTTCACGCTTATGTTTTTCTTCAAGACATGCCTGGCAAACAACAAGATTAAACCAGGAAGTTTTTAAAATGCAAACCAGATTGATTGTAAAAATAGTAATGTAATCGAAATTAAAAATTCCTGTCAGTTAAATTGTAGTGTAATATGTTCACTCAACACAGCTCCCTCTAGCTAAAATTGTAAGAGCAAGTCTTGGTTGAGTTTTTCTTTCTGTTTGCTTGCT
>CM054138.1:47539460-47547532 GCA_028751875.1 Rapana venosa
AGCCGCCAGCAGTTAGTGGCGCAATCTCCACAGCTGGTGCGCAGTCTACAGAGATGTGTCGGTCACTTCAGCTGACGGTAACGGCATCTCCACAGTTGGTACGTATCTTCAGCAGATTAGTACGCATCCTGAACCGATTGGTAGGCATCCACAAGCAGTGGTAGGTAATCTGCAGCAGTTGGGTATCGTAATCATCAGCAGTTGGTACTAATCTTCAGCAGTTGGTACTCCTATACCTCCAGCAGTTGGTACGCATCCATAAGCATTTGGTACGCACCCTCAGCATTGGGGTACGCATCTACAGTAGTTGGTACGTAATTTTCCACAGTTGGGAACGCATCCTCAGACTGATATGTAATCCCTTCAGCAAATGTAACCCATCATCAGAATTGTACGCATCTCCTGCAGTTGGTACGCCAGCTCTAGCAGTTGGTACGCATCCTCCAGCATTTGCTACGCAATCCTCGAGCAGTTGTACGTACTCTTCAGCAGTTGGTACGCAGCTACCAGTCACTTGGTACGCATTCTCTAGAAGTTGGTACGCATCCTCCAGCAGTGGTACAGCTCCTCCACAGTTGGTACGCAATCTCAGCAGATTGTTACGGCAATCCTTCAGAAGTTGGTACGTTATCGTCCAGCAGTTGGTACGCATCTCCAGCAGTTGGTACGTAATCCATCAGCAGTGGTACGCTTCCTCCAGCACTGGTACGCATCCATCACAGTTGGTACGCATCCCTCCAGCAAGATTGGTACGTAATCTCCACATTGGTACGCACCTCAAGCAGTTGATATGTAATCTTCAGCAAATGGTACGCAATCTTCAGGAATTGGTACGCAATCTTCAGTAGTTGGTGCGCAATCTCCAGCAGTTGGTACGCAATCTTCAGCAGTTGGTACGCAATCTTCAGCAGTTGGTACGCAATCTTCAGCAGTTGGTACGTAATCTCTAGCCGTTGGTAGGCAATCTTCAGTAGTTGGTACGCAATCTCCAGAAGTTGGTACGCAATCTCCAGCATTGGTACGCAATCTTCAGGAATTGGGACCAATCTTCAGCATTGTCGAATCTTCAGCAGTTGGTACGCAATCTTCAGCAGTTGATACGCAATCTTCAACAGTTGGTACGCATCCTCAAGCAGCTGGTACGTAATCTCCTGCAGTTGGTACGCATGCTCCAGCAGTTGGTACGCAATCTCTTGCAGTTGGTACGCAATCTCCTGCAGTTGGTACGCAATCTCCTGCAGTTGGTACGTAATCTCTAGCAGTTGGTACGCAATCTTCAGTAGTTGGTACGCAATCTTCAGCAGTTGGTACACAATCTTCAGTAGTTGGTACGCGTCCTCAAGTAGACGCATCCTCCAGCAGCTACTGCGCAATCTCCGGCCAGCACACTTTCAATCAGCTGTGCCAACCAGGTAAGCAGGCCCAGTGCCGAACTCATGACCACTAACCATCAGCACCGACCAGCAGCTGAAGGACAGAAGGTGTCCTCAGAGCATGTCTGTCTCTTCCTGTTCCACTGCCCTGACCGAGTCTATACCCACACAGTGGCAGAGAAGTCATCCCAGATGGGCATGATTTCAGGAAAAAATGGCACAAAAAGAAAATGTGAATATAACTATGTATGGCTTTTACCCAGAAAAGGCGACGGCATAGTTAGGTAGCTTCCTTATATTCGGTTACCTATAAGCTTACTGTAAGCTTGTCCAGCAGACTTATTACCATCCGCCTGAGAGCCACCCCCTTTAACATAACTGTAGTACAGGCATACGCCCCTACATCAGACTGCACAGATGAAGCCATAGAAGAATTTTTATGACCAGCTACAAGAGGATTCTGAATCAAACTCCCCAGAAAGACATCCTTGTTGTGCAAAGTGACGGGAACGCAAAGGTATAGAGAAAGATGCATGGAAAGATTGGGAGGGAGTTTGTGGGCCACATTTGCAAAACTATCAAATTGAAAGAGCTTGAGACTCCTGAGTTTGCAGTTAAACAACCACCTCCAGCTAGTGAAAACACTTGGCCCACACCAGAATCCAGAAAATGACATGGCATAGCCAAATGGAGAACACAACAACCAAATAGACTATATCATGGTGAAAAAGACGGTTTCATCTAGCGTGACATCGCACAGACACGAAGTTTTCCAGAGCAACATAGGGAGAGATCATTATCTTGTGATGATGACTTTCCGACAGTACGTCGAAAGAAAATCCACAAGCGGAACAAACATCAGGATCAAATTTACCCTCGAAAGCTGAAGGACCCAAGGTAGTATAAATATTTCAAGCACGGATAGGTGGAAATGTTTGCAGCACTCACTGTATAGACTCATACATAGATACACTGACGAATAGATTCAATACACAGTGACAGAAACAGCAGCGAACTTCTTGGCAAACACCAACCAGTCAAAAAACCATGGGTCCACACCTAACATCCTCACAATCAATGCGACAAGCGTAAGAGTGAAAAAAAAGAAAAACGAAACAAAAGAAGAGCAACCAATATAGGCATCCACAAAAGAAATCAGGAGTCCATGACGGAGGCAAAAGAGAAATTAGGGATCGGTGACATGACAAGACATTGAAGAGAATATCAAGCAAAACAATAGCGAGAAAGCAATCAAGCTGGTGAAAGACCTGACTAACACAAAACAGTAAAAGTTTAAAAATCCAAGACAAAAATGGGAAGTGTCTCAACTGACGGCGACCAGATATTCCTGAACAATGGACAAAGGATACTGTTCCGACCTGTATAACCTATAGAACTCCGGCAGAGATCAGAAGTCCTTAATGTACCTGCAAGCAAAGACACAGACAGTCACCCTATCTCCGAGAAAAGTGGAAACAGCAAAACAGATCGCTGAAAAAGGGAAATCAGCAGGGGCTACAACATTCCAGCTAGTTGGGTTCAAGCGTAGGGAAGCCATGACGCAGCGCCCAACTAAGAATCTGCAACAATCTGGCATACGGAAAATGGCCAACACCATGGACACAGCACTCATCCATCAAACCCTCCCCAAGAAAGGAAATCTACAACAATGACAAAATGACCACCGCACAATCAGCCTCATATGCCACCCAAGCAAGCATGCAGCAGAATAATAATGAATAGACTGAAGCCACAAGCAGAGACCCACATTGCTGAGGACAAGCAGGTTTCAAGCAGGGCCGAGCACAAACAGAACAGATATTCAACCTCAGAATACTAATGTGAGCGGTACCATTCAAAACATCAACAAGACCTTTACCATGTATTTATCGATTTTTTAAGAAGGCATTTGACAGGGTGTGGCATGCAGCTTGTGGGCAAACCCATGAATTTGTACAGCATCACTGCCAAACCTGATCAGAGTCCACTCAAACAGCTGTACTGCGAGCCACCAGTGCAGTGTACTACACCAACAACATTGGAATGGTTTTCGCACAACATTTGAGTAAGGCAGGCAGTCTACTCTCACACCACTCTTTTCAACATCTCTTGAGAAAATCATGGCAGATGCACTGGAAACATCATGAAGGAGACGTCAGCATTGGTGGCAGAACGATCACAAACCTCAGCCTTCCGCAGATGACATTGATGGAATAGCAGGAAAAAAAAACAAAAATCAGAAAAAGAGCTTCAGCCTAACAAGAAGCACCAGAATAAGGCCTTCCAAAACATACGGCATGGAAATCAGTGCAGAGAAGACTCAAACTGATGACTAATCATCATCAACGGCATTAGCTCTGATATCAGGCTTATGAACCAGAAGCTGGAATCAGTTCAAAGCTCAAGTACCTGGGAGCAATTGTATCAGACCAGGGGATCCAGCCAGACGTAGAATGCAGGGCTGCACAACAATAACAGCTTTGTCAAACTAAACACCAGTTGGAGAGATAAAAATATCTCACTTACTCCAATCAGACTATAGCGCTCCCCCTTGTCCCTATCCATATTTCTGTAGCGCTTGAATCAGACCTTGACATGCAGATTTTGGGAGAGAAAGTCAGGCGGTGGAGATGAGATGCTTCGGAGACTCCTTGGCATCCCCTACAAAGACCACATAAGCAACCGAAAGCGGCATAACAGAATCCAGCAAACCATTGGACCCAATGAAACATCCTACACGATCGTGAAAATAGCGTAAACTTAATGGTAATGGCAATGTCACAAGATCCAAAGACTTGCAAAGACAGTTTTAACAAGGCACGGTCCAAGGAAGGGAAGAAGAGGCAGACCAAGGAAGAGCTGGAGGATAACATCATCGAATGGCCAGGCCTAAACCTCAACAAAACCCTGAGAAAGGCAGAACAGAGAGCGGAATGGAGGGAACTGTTGATGAGTCTTTGAGGGTGCCCCCACGTCGTCAGAAACTGCATACGGACAGATAGATAGACTAGATAAGCTTCGTTGCTTACTTCTAGTAATTATTTGATTAATACTTTATTATTATATTCTTTATTCGAGGATAATGACATAAGCACTCCTTGCTTTTTACAATCCCAGTAACAGTGTTCTGTGTTTGTAAATTTTTGTCATCTTGCTTCCAACGGCACACAATGGCCTCCTCTTCCGAAAAGCGGAAAAATGATTTAACGTGTGCGCAAGATGTTTCTGCATGCTTTCGAGCACGGGGCCTCGTTTAAGTCTCATTCGAAGAACTGTAGATAGAGAAGCAGTAATTCTGTATTGTAAGCCTGGTTGGCGGGCGCGACTATAGATGGGTGTGTGGGACACTCCAGGAGGAGGCGGTTGAAAGAAATAACACTTTTTTTTATATCATCAAATTAATGCAAATTATGATGGAGTATTTATATCAAAGTGTCAGTTGTACTGTTAAAATAGTCTAAGAATGTGATTGTCTGGTTCCATATGTTCATTATCAACAAAGAAAAATAGAAAAATGAGACAGCATATAAAAGTCGATTGCTTTAGGTTGTAATACTTCACATCACGTGTTAGGAAAGGTGCTTTGCAGGAAAATAAATCACCAGACTGTTGCAAGACGCCTTGCCACACAAACAGGCCGCTCAAACTATTAAAACAAATCTATTTCGCTTGAAATTCTTTGACACGTTTTATTTTCATTTAATGTCAGTCATTTGTTAAGCTTTTAAAGGGAATACTCGTTATGATTTGTGTTCTTGTGTTGAATTCTGGTAATAAGGCACTGCTGTAAAATACCCAACATGGCGTCTGTGAGTATGCGAGAGTATCTTCAGAAGTTTCCTATTAAATATATCAAAGTACACATCAAAGCACAGCGGCTAAAATGAGAACAGAGGCATCTTGTTTAGGCTTGATGGTTGCAAACCTCAGTGGCGTTAATCTGGAGCACAGTAAACAAAAAACAAAACAAACCCAACTGCACTTGAAAATGCAGGGGAAATCAGGAAAGATTTATGACACTGTTACCACAAGGATGACCTTTCGTTGGTGGGCAAGTCACAAACTTGCTTTGAACAGCAAGCAGAGCAAATTGAGTTATTCCTGCCCAGGGAACATTCTTTACTAACAGTTCTCATAAAGGGCCCCCCCCCCCCCCACCTCCAGGTCTAAATTAAGCACAACAAAGGTGAATCTTTAATTTTCACAGCTTGTGGGCCAATTTAGAAAAAGAACATCACATGAGCTATCCCAGATTGAAACCTTTTGTCCTTGACTCACGGGATTTACACTAGTCTCTCAACTACTGGCATTCATATTCTTATCAATGAAGACAAGAAGCAGAGCCTCTGTGTGTGTGTGTGTGTGTGTGTGTGTGTGTGTGTGTGTGTGTGTGTGTGTGTGAGTGTGTGTTGTGTGTGTGGGTGTTGGCATTGTGTCTGTGTGTGTGTAGTCTGTTGTGTGTTTGTGCATTCCATTTCTTAACATCTTTGCAGTACAGAGATTTCAGTTTCTGACGAAGATGGATACATGCAGATTTTAATGGGTGTATGTATGCTCAAGCCTCCTGAGGTGGGGTTAGGTGTGACGTCACCAGTGGTGGATCAGTTAGTGGTCTAGAGGTAATGCACCTGCATAGAAATGCGAAACGCCCGGGTTCGAAGTGTGTGGTGGTTCAATCCCCATTTGTTACCCAAACTTTTCCCCCATCCACTGGACTGTGAATGGTGGTCTGGGTGCTAGTCTTTCAGATGAGACGCCAAACCGAGGTCCCGTGTGTAACACGCATTTAGCGCACGTAAAACGACCCTGGACAGCCCAGTGGTCAGAGCGAATGCTTGCCCAAAGCTAAGGTTAAGCAGCATGGAGCGTGGTTACTAAGTGGATGGGTGACCGTTTGCGTGCCTTGGCTTCAGTAAAGTCCCCCCAGTTCACCCAGCTGTAAATGGGTACCTGCCCTCTTTAGGGACAGGTATGGTAAAGCAGCGAGGGAGAGCAGATGAGCACTGGCCTCAACATGCTGGCCTCTGGAGAATTTATTTATTTATATCACTTTAAGTCACGTCAGATTTCTCTGCGTGAAATTCGGGCTGCTCTCCCCGGGGAGAGCGCGTCGCCACAGAGCAGCGCCACATTTTTTTCCTTTTTTTTCTGTCTACAACTGTATTTGTTTCCCTATCAGAGTGGCTTTTTTCTACAGAATTTTGCCAGGGACAACTCTCTTGTTGCCGTGGGTTCTTTTACGTGCGCTAAATAATTTTGTGTAATACACGGGACCTCGGTTTATCGTCTCATCCGAAAGACTAGCGCCCAGACCACCACTCAAGGTCTAGTGGATGGGGAAAAAATTTCGGGTCCAAACGGGATTTGAACCACCGCCCACTTCCGACCCGGACTTTTCGCTTTCTAGACAGGCGCGTTACCAAGATTCAAGATTCAAGATTTTATTTCAAGAAAAACCCCCAAGGGGTACATGAAATTTAACAAAATCACAACTCTAGACCACCGATCCACCTCAGCTGAGGTCTCTGACACCTCGCTCCCCAATGACTGCTTAGGTTATGGGAACACTATTGCCTTTACAAGAACCCACAACAATCAGAGGGTTGTCCCTAGCAACATCTTTTTTAGAGAAAAGGCAGTCTGATAGGGAAACAACTACGCATACAGACAGGAAAATAAAAGAAAATAATTATGTTCGCTGCTTTTGTGGCTTTCCCGGGGAGAGCAGCCAGAATTTCACGCAGAGAAATCTGCCGTGACAAAAAGTGGTATACAATGTAATACAATTCAATACGATACAATACAATACAATATTACAAATATTGTTCTCTGTCCACAGAAAAAACCCCCACCTGGCCTCTGCTAAAAATAATGTGGAGATCATGTATGTTAAGCTTTTCTTCAGGGAAGGGGAAAGTCTATGCCTTTTTCCCATGCAAAAAAGGGTTACTGCTGGTGATATAATGTTTACCATGTTAATGAGCACATAAACTGCTTTTGCCCAGCACCCACGGACGATAACCTGGTATACGTGGTTGCATTCAAAGGGGCATAAGTACTTCTTGTTGGCAAGAGTTTGGAAGTACTTGAAATCGTACCACTGTTTTCTTCTTCTTTTTTTCTTTTTCTTATAGTCAGTAACTATTTTCTCTGATAATTTCAACTGAAATGGTAAGGGGATGGGGTGGATAGAAGGACTAATTGAACAGCTAAGTGAAGAAGAGAAATGCCTGAAGAAAACTGGTTTATCTTCTGGCTTGAAACTGAACATGCATTTTGGTTTGAAACTGAAAGTAGCAACAACAAAAAAAGAAGAAGAAAGGTTTTGATCTATGGAACAAGGACTACAAAAACTGTTAAAAGCCACTCTTTGATTCTTCTTCTTCTTCTCATTTGGTGGCTGATATTCTGTTGCTAGACCAATCTCTTCAGCTACCCTCTAATTTGCATCCATGGCGGACGGAATAGCCTAGTGGTTAGAACATTGCGCTCGCAATCTGATGACCCAGGTTCGATTCCCGTTTAAGGGGATATTTTCCCCTGGTTTTAACATCAGTGCAGACTCCATTTCCCCCAAAGTCCTTCGTATGAGACTAGAAACCGACGCCCCGTGTGTGAACGCACGCAGAACATCTTGTGCACACGTTAAATAATGTTCCGCTTTTCGTAAGAGAAGGCCATTTGTGGGTAAAAAGGGGA